>CM077162.1:27223761-27741261 GCA_039583875.1 Platanthera guangdongensis | reverse complement strand
ACAGCGTGCTACAGTTGGCGGCGAACTCGCTTTGGGAAAGAACATATTAGTAGCTTATATGCCCTGGGAAAGTGACAATTCTGAAGATGCTGTACTCATAAGTGAGCGTCTGGTCTATGAAGATATTGATACTTTTTTCACATCTCACATAACTTACTTATGAAATTCAGACTCATGTGAGAAACGAAAGAATCACTAATGAAATTCCACACCTAGAAGTGACTCCGAAATTCAGACAAAAATGGAATTGTGATCCTGGGATCTTGGGTAGAGACGGGCGAGATCTTAGTGGGCGCCTCAAATGGCGTCGTATGGCGGCAAGGAAGTCCTCATCTACTCTGTGAAAGGCAAGCTCAATAGAATCTCTGCCTATTTGTTTATGAAAGTTGTCTCTGATCAATTCCTCGTTCCAAGTTCCGGTATGATGCTTTTTTAGTTCCCATCAAAAATGGTTCTTCGTCAATATTGTTGCTTCTTGGTGCCCTTCCTGTTCCAAGAGATAGGCAACCAAGGGTCGGTCATCCCCTATTTTCACCGACAAGCCGCTCCCAATGCGACAGATGACTCCCTTATTGATAACCTACCCTTGAGTTGGGCAGACTCCTCCATGTAAACGAAGGGCACGAGCCCAACCCAACTTCTTCGCTTCCAAAAAAGAAAAAACAAGCTGGTACATTAAACAACCCGCCGCCGCCTGTCCGGCGCCCACCGAAGGGTTCCCCGGAGTCCGGCGAACCGGCCGATGGGCGTCGGTCAGGCCGCCGGCGGCAGTGGAAAGGGGGGAGGGCGGGACTGGGCCAAAAAACTGGGGGGGTGGGGGGGTTGCTGGAGTCGGGCTTGAGGAGAGAGAAGGTGGAGTGATTTTTTTGGGAAAATTTTATTTGCAGTCCAGATCTGATCGATCGAACGGATTAGATCCGCCTGATGTCTTTTTTACCTTGCCATGGAACCTAAAATGATACTTTTTTAATATAGTATAGATATATATATGCATGTATGTGTAATTGTGTATATATATTATTAAATCAACTTTTATATATATATATCACCAAAAAAATACAAATACAAATACATATATTGCAGAATGACACAATGCAAAACTCAGGGCCGATAGAGGTCCGGATGGGTGCAGCGTCGGGCACTTTTGCATCGACTTGATCTGGGTCGGTCTCCACCAGGTAAGCTCAATAGATAGGTCGTGATTCAAATGGTGGAGAAGACCTTAATTATTAAAGGTTCAAGGCGCATCAAGGCACAAAGGGATTTTTGAGCCTAGGCTCAAGGCGCGGGCACGCGCCTGACCAGGGCAAAGAGCAACCACATCCATTTTAAATAATCAGCATCAAACATTAGTTCTTCTACTTGATCAAATTCTTCATTTATTCTCATTCATTAGTGTCATTTATCTCTCTTAAAAATAGACTCAATGTGTTCACTTGCATCATATCTAAGTCTCAACGCTCGATTATGTTTCACAGGCACTAAGTCATACAAAAATTATCAGAGTTTTTACATTATTTCTTTCTTTATTTTGAAAAAAAAATTTACCACAAACAACTCCCTAAAGCGAAACTTTTATGCTCTGAAGACGCAAACCTCTGAGCCTTATAAGCCTTGGGACTTAGGCGCGCTTAAGGCGCACCTTTAACAACATAGGAGATGACCCTTGGTCTGGAGTACATGGCGCACGGAGTGAACTCAGTCAACATTTTTTTCTTCCCAGTGAGGAAGATAGTGGTAATTCTAAGTTCGTTACGAACTTCATAGATGGGAGGCGGGGTAAGCATAGCTGGAATGGTGGACGAGGCAGATACAACGTGCATCCCCATGTTATAGGCAAGCGCTAGGAGAAATGGGTCGGTGAGCACTGAGAGAAAGGGGTCGGCGAGCGCTCAGAGGAAGGGGTTGACGAGCGCTGGGAGGACGGGGTCAGCGAATGCTGGGAGGAAGGGCCAGCGAGAGTTGGGAGGAAGGGCCAGCGAGCTTAGGTCTTGAAATCAACGAGCTCACGGATTCGGCGAAGGGGACTCAGTGGGGATGGAGGGAGAATCTACAAGCTCCAACTGTGGGCAAGCTCAAGTCGTTGATGCATGAGTCACAGAGGGGACCCAGCGGGTGCTGGAAGGAGAATCAGTGAGATCCAAAGCAGTACGTTACGAGAATAAAATTGCAGGGAGAGGCGAGTTCGAAATAAGTATTGGCAAGAGTGGCAGTGGAAATCTAGCGGGTGATGGAATAAGTATCGGCGAGCTCCGAAGAAGTAAAGTTGCGACAAGTAAGCCGCAAGCAAGTTCGAAAACAATGAGATCACGTTGATGCGGGAATTGCAGAGGAGACCCGACAAGTGCAGGAAGGAGGATCGGTGAGCTAGGAAGCAATGATACTGCAAGAAATAAGCCACAGGGAGCGATGAGTTTGAAAATGACAAGCTCCCACGAGTTCAAGAGACGGAAGTCAACCCCGGTGAAACCAGAGGCAGCAAGTCCTGCTTGAGATGCAAGTGTTAGCAAGTCCAAGCGAACAGCAGCAAGTGCTACAGAAGTTGGAGGGCCAATAAAAGGTGGGGCAAGGAGGCTTAGTCCAACAGCAGAAGAGGGAAATAAATTTGGCGAGCTCTTGGCAATAGCTGCGAGTACCTGAGTAAGAGAAGAGTCCTAGCGGGATATAATGCTCAATCGGAGAGAGCGGATGATCAATCGTCGAGAATTTTGTGTTAGAAACCTGGCACTAATACCATGTAGAAAAATTTAATGGGAATCATAATAGTTCTTTTTATTACTTCATATATATCACTCAATACAAGAGTTTATATACATTTTATAAGATGAACTAAAATCTCAACTCCAAATCAAGATGTATTTCTCTTGGCGTATTTAGCTCTTCTATGTCTATAAAAGTAGATGTAATTCCCAATCTATATGCTTTAAAGTATCGTGCGGTATTCCAAAAAATCGTTGTTGGAAGTGAGAAAATCTTTTTATAACCATGTCAGGCTCAGATTCATCGTTCGTACAATTTAGGATGGCATAAATGTTAATTCATAAATATAAGTGTTACGCCAAGAGAAATATGATCAAATAGTACCACACAGAAATATTTAAGGAGGAACCCATTTCAAGAAATCTATGCACGCGACAATATAGACTCCATTCATCAAGTATGACAAAATTTTGTGCAAACATTATAATTGACAGATTTACCATTTCACATCCATAGTATTGCACAACATTTTGATGTCGCAACTGGCGGAGAAGAGATATTTCCTGAAATGGCAATAATTATGAAATGTAGTAAAAAAATGCATGCAAACCTAGAATAAATCTTTCTAAATCCTAGACAATAACTTACTTGGCCTAACTGTTTTGCACTCTCTTTCGACTTGGCATCATCTAAGAAAAGGGTGACTTCTTTCATTGCACACATTTCACCACTATCACTGCATAAGAGAAAAGGTGTTGATATATTCATGAAATATATGTCAGCAGTGTAACCATATTCATGAAATATATGTCAGCAATAAAACTTGAAAAAAATAAAATAGAAAAACTGCAATGCACGGGTGTCACGAAGATGGCAAAATTGTGAGGGGAACACCCTTCAATCACAATCAGTTCATCCTAAAAATAATCTCAGAATTAGAGGCTGCATGCATTTTGTATCCACAGATAAACACATCTTTGACAACATAAATAATGCAGAAAAATATTATCCGATATGCAATATATGATTAAGACCTCGTTTGGCACTTGGCAGTATGGAGCGACCCTGTTGTGTTTCCGTGGATGCCGAACCGCAATTGCGGTCAGGCGTGCAGTTGAATTCTGCAAATTTTCCGCAGATTTCTGGCGGATTCAACCAACCGTGGTGCCTCTGAATGGACATGGAGCCGCAGCGGCACTCTGCCGGATCCACTTTATAGGATTTATGCCCCACAAAACAGGGCCTAAGATGATAAGCATACATAATTAAAAAAATTGTCGCATTAATACCTGTTAAAGCCGACATAAACGTGCCCAAATGTACCCCTCCCTATGAGCTTTCCTTTCTTCCAGCGTGAACCAGGGCTTGGAGGATTATCCGTCCTTCCAGGACTTCGAGGTATATTGGAAGTACCAGATTGCATTTGCATGTTAATAGGAGAAAATGGAGATCCATTAGAAATATTGATCGGTGGCAATGGCAAACGATGACTTTGTTTCTTCCCTTCTTCTGGCCGACTTGAAGGTGATTCTGGCGCAGTACCACCAGCCCTTGGATGGAGAGGAGAAACTGCCCCGCTATGAATTCTGGAACTTGGACCAGGACTTGTCATTCTTGGACTAGGAATTGGAGAACACTCTGGACTGCCCCTGCTCTGCTGCCAGATTTGGCCCAACATTTCTCCACCCATTGAGTTATGCCCAGATGTCTGCCCTGAGCCTGGACTGGAACATTGGCCAGACCCGAGAAAAATAACATCTGAATAAGGCTTTGCTGCCCAAAATGCATTGGTGGGAATATGTTCAGGGAAAACCCCTCTTATTGGACTTCTAGAAGGACTCGACATTGAACTATCTGGGGCACTTCCAAAAGCACCATTGCGAGCACCATGCATTACAGTTTGCTGACTTCTCAAAAGCCCACGCTTGGGTGATGAAGATAAAAATTGCCCATTTGGCAGTGTACTTGCAGATTTTGCCGTCTCCGTTGAACTCTTCTGAACAGCCGTTGAAGATTGGTCTCTATGGACCCCACTTTAACAGATAAAATGGAAGCTTGTAAGTTAAAAGTCAGGAGAGTTCAGTAGAAAAACAAAATATATGATGAGTCAGTTTAAGCAATGTAATCCTAACAATCTATAAGGAAAGAGTATCAAAAGAAGGTTCTTTTATGCACCTGAATCCTCTATCAAAATCATTCCCAACAGGGCTATGCAAGCGTGAATCTGTGGCTTCATCGCTATCAATGGAGCAATTACTCGAAACAGATGCGGTGGCCAAATCGCCCTCAGCATCTGCAACATTTGTCCTCCTTGGAACACAACCACGTGTGGGCATTGGCAAACGCAGCTGAGGTTTTCCACGCTTTTCCAAGATTGGCTTGGAGATGCTGAGTCCAGAGGATGTTCGACAAATGCTCGGTTGAAGACCAGGAAGTGGAAGTGGTTGGGCAACAGGCCTATCTGCAAAACTCTGACACCGTGATACCTGAGTGGAAGGAGATGTGGATCTTGATTCTACTATTGAACGTGAACCCTTTTCTGAGGCAATGTCACTGCAACGTCTACGAGATCCAACTGATTTTACATTACCTTTCTGATCACTTGGACTTATAAACCTGTGCAATGTATCTATAAAGTTCTCCTTTGTTGTCTTTTTCTTAGAATCTTTGGAGGAGGATTTCCCCCACCATGACGGCATTTTAGGTACAGCAAATATTGCTGGTGAGTTCTTCTAAACTTGAATTGCAGTGATCATATGAATCCAAACAAAATCAATATCAGTGCTGGGTCCATATATGAATAAGTAGCATACTTGAGTTATCAATTAATAGACATTTTATCTAGATCAGTATCGTCAAGAAAACATCTGAGGGTTGTTCATACAGTAACCTGAAAAGAAACAATATACTTCCTTATAGGACAATGATAGCAGCATAAAGGAACAAAATATGTATAGTAGTAGCTGACAACTTATGAGACAACAAACCATTAAATAGCTTGAATAGTATCAAAGCAAAAGCAGCCTAGCTTTACAGGCATAGTGATGACAAACAACATTTAGCAAATGTGGATCAAATGAGAGAACAAGTAAAAAAACACAAAACACATGGATAATTTGACAACAACGCTTATAGTTGAGCAGTAGCTGCACTAAATGACAGCTCTTAGTTGGAAAACCAACAGAACATGGTCCCTTGCTCGTATCCTAAAAGGGTGCCATTGCCCATAAATGTGTATGTGAACACATAGCTTGATACGTCTTTGAAAGAAGAATGGGACATGATTGCATTAAACAAGAACACAGATACAATCCGGAGCAAACACCGACAAAGATCAAGGAGGTTGGGTTCTCCAAAGATCCCTCTCTCAAGAATGAGAGCCCAAAACCCTAAATAACAAAAGATGAACCAAACACTCTCATACCACCTCCTTATATAGGGTGGAGGGCTCACATAACATTAACATAAAATAATACTAATTAATATAATTCATTAATTAATACAAATTAATTACACATTAATTAAGGAGGTTCTCATATGCGCGCTTCGATAGTTTTGATGATGCGTGGCTCCTCCGGCGAGTGTGTGCGGGTAACAATATGCCGGTCTTGAAAATCGGTCTTGTCCTCAAGGCCGATTTCGATATTTTTGTCGGGAACCTTAAGAACGGAAGCGACATGACTAGAGAAGAGAGGGAAAAGAAAAAGGTGTAATTATGGGTGTGAGTTGGCATGTAGTGGGGCCAACTGGGGTTTTAATTAAAAAAAGGAAGGAGGGGCGTTGATTAGGGCGTGTCCATTGGAAAGGGAAAGGAAATGGGTTAAAGGAAAAGGCGTCTCGATGGCGTTCATTAGGGCGTCCGGTCGGGCGATGTGTGCGGCGCTTGGAGGCGCGGCCTCTGCTGCGGGGGGGCGGCAACTCTGAGGGCTGGATCTGGCGGGCTGGAGCAGGCGGTCGATGATGCTGAAGGGGCGAGCTGGATCTGGCAGCTGCCGGGAGCGTCGCGGGAGGAAGCGGACGGCCGAAGATGTGGAAGGTGCGGGAGGCCCCTGCTGCTGCCGGAAGCGGTGCTGGAGGTGCGGCGGCGGCTGTCGCTGCTGCGGCGGGATGATCGATGGCGCGGCCTGCTGGTGCTGGAGAAGTGGAGGCTGCTAGAGGAAGTCGATCCAGCTCGTCGAGTCTATCGAGCTTGTCATGGAGGCGATGCGTCATGGCGAGTATGTCGACAAGCATAACAGATTGTTGATCGAGGTGCGCGTAAATGGAGATGGAGGTGAGGCGGGTGTTCACCGTGGCTCGATCCCCGGCGGCTAGAAATGAGCGGACGGGGGCGGCATCTCGGACCATTGATACGTCTTCGAGAAAAGAACGGGACATGATTGCATTAAACAAGAACACAGATACAATCTGGAGCGAACTTCGGCCAAGATCAAGGAGGTTGGGTCCTCCAAAGATCCCTCTCTCAAGAATGAGAGCCCAAAACCGTAAATAACAAAAGAAGAACCAAACACTCATACCACCTCCTTATATAAGGAGGGGGGTCACATAACATTAAACATAAAATAATACTAATTAATATTAATTAATAAATACCAATTAATTATATGAATTAATTAAGGAGGTTTCTGTATGCGCGCTTCGATAGTTTTGATGATGTGTAGCTCCTCCGACGAGTGCGTGCGGGTAACATAGCCATAGAGTGCTAAGAAATAAGATGAGTGTCTTGGCTCATTTTGAGAGATGGAAGTTAATTTAAATTGCAAAATGTGAAATAATATTTATGATGATAACTTGAAATTGGATTATGTGAAAACTGAAATGAGCATTATGAGTTGGAGAAACAAGCATGTAGTGTTAAAGAAGAAAAACATTACATGATGTATGTGAAAGAACTTCTAGCTTCTATTTCTAGAATACTAAACTTACAGATGAAAAGGTTAAGACAAAGAAAATTGATGAAAAGATAGAAGGATTACAAATTGATGGAGATGACTGATGAGGGCATGGATGATGAAAGAACTAGAACAGATAGAAGTTGATTAGATATCCAAGTTTATGCATGTTACAAACTTAAGTAGTTTATTTATATTGTTAGAGTTAGTAATGTTTTATATTGTTGCGTTTAGTCTCACACCGCCTATCGGTGTTTGGTGTCTTGATGTAAGTCCTACATAATGCCCCTATGAGGATGAATATAATCACACCTTCCATTTTACTTCTCTTTTCTACATGCTATCAGAGCAGGTTCTGAAACCTAATTAATTTTTTTTTCCGCTTCTGCCACTGTTTCCCCCCTCCCGCCCCGACCTAATTATTATCCCAGTTCGACTCAGCCGCAGGCCGCAATCCAGCGCTTCGTCACGTGCTTCCGCTCCCGCTCCCGTCGACATGATCGGTCGGTGACTCCATCGACGGGAGCGATCCTTCCCCCGCCTCCTCCAACGATCTTGTCGTCTGCTTCTACCGACGTCTTTGTCGTCTGCTTCCAGTGCGTCTCGACGGCTCTGCTTCTCCAGCCGACGATCCCGTCGGCTCCCCTCTGCTTCTGCCCACGTCATCGTCGCCGCTACCCTGTGCTGCTTCTGCCTGTGACATCGACAGCGCCTCTGACTTCCGTTTGCGGCATCGACGATCCCGTCGGCTCCCCTCTGCTTCCTGTGCGCCATCGACGCCTCCGGCTTCCGTCTGCGACATCGAAGACACCTCCGGCTCTGTCGCTGCTCTTCTTCTCCGGCTACTCTGTGTGCCATTGTTGCTCTGTCGCTGCTCCTCTTCTCTGGCTGCTCTGCGTGTCGCTGCTGCTCTCTTCTTCTCCGTCAGATCTCTATGTCGTGTTGTTGCATCTTCTTCCTCAGCGCCGGCAGGCCTATGCCGATGTTGCTCTGTGTACGCTGCTTCCTCTCCAGCCCGACTTAAGTTTTAATGTTGTTTTTTTAAAGTTGTTATTGTTGTAGTGTGTTTGTCTGCATCTTTACGATTTCAGCCTTCTTCCACGTGATCTGGATTCATGTACCTGACGAGGGTCTCACACGTGCACGTAGTCTACGTGAGGGGGAGTGTTCGTCACGGCCTCCAGGCATTGTCTATGTCTTCATGCACGTATTCCACGTGAGGGGGAGTGTTTGTGATAACGGCGACTCGGATGCGTCTTTCCCGACTCTTGTCTTAGTCACACATGGCCCACAGGTTGATTTCGTATGTTGTTTGTGTCTCCTCGTCGTTTTTTCTGGATTTGGTAGGGTTGGTTTGGTCTTTCGTGGTTGACCTAGTTTCCGCTCCGAGTGTATCCAGCGTGGTCATGGTCGGTTTGCGGACCAACGTCGTGTGGCCTTTGCCTGGTTGAATTATCTCCGGTGATACGCGGTTGGGCCTCGGTGGCTGCTGGTCTATCCCATTTTGCCAACCTTCTTTTACCTTCTGTTTTTTTGTTGTGTTCAAGTTGTAGGGTCCCCCTTCAGCTTGGGGGGAGTGTTAGAGTTAGTAATGTTTTATATTGTTGTGTTTGGTCTCACACTGCCTATCGGTGTTGGGTGTCTTGATGTAAGTCCTATATAATGCCCCTATGAGGATGAATATAATCGCACCTTCCATTTTACTTCTCCTTTCTACATATATAAAAGGGCATCCCGGTCCACAAAGCATCCCCGTGCAACGAGGGTCCGGGGAAGGGTCCCACCACAAGGGTGAAATGTAGGGGAACCTTACCATGCATTTTTGCAAGAGGGTGCTTCCAGGACTCGAACCCGTGACCTCAAGGTCACACAGCAGCACCTTAACCAGCGCGCCAAGGCTCCCCTTCACTTTCAAACTTGGAATACGAAAAACAACAATTCATCGTGCCATGCAACAAAATAATTTTATTAGATTATTAACTATTTCTACTGTTCAGAAGTATTACTCTTGCATAAAAGTGACACGTCCTTTGGGTGAGGGCATATGGAGGCACCTAACACCATCTGTATTTGGCAACCATATCTCCTTGAAAAACGATGGGTGCTTTTTAATAAAATTGACACAATTCATGTGAGTCTCGTCGCCTTAATTGTTGAATATTTTTAAGGTAACATTGTGGCATGGATCCGTGTACACCGAAGGTTAAAAAATGCAATAATTAAACGAATGTTGGAAAATGAGGTCTGTTGAGATGTTGAAATGACAGATTATTACAAAGAGCCTCACTCGTATATATATCAGTGGGGAGGAGGGGAAAAATACATAAAGAGAAAAACAGGAAAATACAAAACTAATACATGTTAACACAATCATTATATGAGTAGAAAGAAATATTGTCAATATTTTTTGGTAGAAAATGGAATAAACCCAAGATAACATTAAAAAAGAGTTGTCAAAATGACTTGCAATAGGTTAAGCTTAGCAACTAAGAAAACACTCGATAAGAGCAAATGGAAAATGAGGATGCATAAAAACCATACCCAAAATAGTTGGGATAAGGGTATTGTTGATGACTATGAATTAGTGCCATGAATCTGCAGAATATGCCTATATGTTTTTGGAAAATGTGCGCTCGTCGAGAGAGAGAGAAACAGATCGTGCATATAACCCTCAACCATTATACAGAAGCAATTTGAGCCAAAGTATTCCATTATACCTCTCCTAATTTGATTATCTCTATTAAGTTTCTGAATTGGTAGTTGCTAGCAGCAGGTTGTGTGAACCTTCAATCACTAAAACATTCAAATCTGGAACGTTATAAGTTCTTTGCCCTATCATATTGCTAAATGGACACGTAATGATTCTTCAAACATGATAATGACTCAGTTTTTTTAATGAAAACTCGTACCTTTGAGATTCATAAACTGTCAGTGAAGGAAACTTATGTCATGCAGTAACTTGATCCTTGAATCTCACAAAACTCGTGCATACTGTCCTTAAGTCAACAATTTGACTATGTAGACCATCAAAAACAAATCAAATCACTCACCCCTGCCTGCACATTTAACTTTAACCAAATCAAAACGTTTAAGCTTCGGTATTGTAAAGTAAAACGCCATAATCTAATGGCAGTATACTGTTATTTTCGTCCAAAACCACACAGAAATTAACCTCACGACCAAAATCCAATCTCCTTGCCCCAGATCTCATTCTACACCACCCCACAGATCTGGAACTCAACAGAACTTTGAAATCCAGGATTTCCAAACTACAAACATTCCACTCGAACTACCAACAAACATAAAGTACAAGCTTACCTAGTACCCTGCGGCTAATTCCCCGGCTTGGAGGAGATCACCCCAACAGCAGATCACGCGGTCAGTGAAACCTCAGACCTGCTTGACAGCTCAGAGAACCACCGTTCACTATAACTCGCAACACCAAAGTTACTACAACAGTAGCCTTACAGCTACCCTAGATTCACAGCTCTCCACTCACGGCGAGACTACTCAGGCAAAGCCCGGCCGTTCGCCGCCGTGAGAAAAAAGTGCATCCCTGGCCACTCGTAGGAATGCCGTACATCCGGAGCCCTCGCATTCAGATTCGAAGCAGTGCAGAGCTCTCAAGCCGAAAAAGAGTAAAGAAGAGTATTATATTCTTACCCTTCTTTTGTGATTTTTATCGCACAGCTGGAGTGCACTAGCCTAATAAATGATTGTAGGCTTCAAAACTAGGAGTCGTAATAACAAAAAAGATGAATAATAAATTAATTTGATAGTAGTAATAATAAAAAGATTTCCTTTATTAGCGCACTTATCGCCCCATTTGTGCTGAATTTATAATGTTTTCTCTGATTATTATAGTGTGCTGAGCAGATGCGTCCGTGTGGGAAAAGAGAAGTCTTGCGTAATTTTGGGGGTTTTTTTTGATGCATTCTATTTCATTTTTTAAAAAAAAGTAAATTAATCTAATGCTAGAGGATATTTTTAGAACGCGAGATGAGAAATAGGGCAGATGAATTTATAGCGCGCCATAAAGATTGGTGCATTGAGCGTCCCTGCTTAGGCTATATTTGGCACGAGTTTAGGCTCTGTTTGGCACGATGGTGATGATCGTAAATGCATGTGATATTATTAATTTCACATCTTTGATTGATTTTTTGATGGGTCAAGTAATTTCACTTTTTTATTTTCATATAATCAAAAATATTTGTTTCTTTTCATATATGAGAATAGATTCTAACAATAATGATGGAGTTAAAAATAATTTATAAAAGAACTGGTGTGTAATTAATCGATTACTCGTTATCCCACCAGCTTGGTTGAACTTGGATTTATTTATTTTTATTTTTATTGCTATATAAATCCAAAGGTACAAAACTCAAAAGGAATCTATCCAAAAGAATGTCACGAGTTATAATCTGTGAAGGAACATTCGTCTGTCAAAGGCATTCGTGATACAAAAATATGCTTGTATCAAGCATATTTGAAATAAATATCAATCAATGTAGTGATTATTTAATTATGCTCCATTTGGCTTGGTGATGGCGGTCATGAACTTGGGAATTAAATTGTCGTTCGTTAACGCCCGCCTAGGAAATTTCATTCACTTTTATGTTCAACAGAGAATCTCATTTTAAAATGAATTCAATTCGTTAAAAAATTATAAATATTTAGTTCTTTTATAAAATTTAGTGTTAATTTCATTATTGTTAGTTGGAAGGACACATTCACAGAATATTATAGATTTACCTCAGAATTCGATATTTGTTTCCAAAACAAAATAATTTCCGGACTTCTGGACACCGCAGCTATATCTGTGATCTGACAAACCAAATCAGATCGTGTTATCAAGTTTGGAATAACACTCCTTCAAGGCAAAAGCAGAATTTATGTGAAGTTGTTAGGATCAAGTTTGGAATAAAATAACTTACCAAATCTAAACTCAGCAAACCAAGAGCATCAACGGAGCACAACATGCTTGCTTTGACAAAAGAAATTAGAATAATCAAAATGTTTGGACAAAGGCTGCACTAGATCGTCTGATGCTGAACTAAGGCCGAACTAAATCGTTTTTAGTCGCATTTCTCTCACTGTTTTGATTAAACGGTCTTTGGGCATTCCCTTCGTTAATGGATCAGTCATGTTATCCTTTGAACGTACATCGATCAAAGTGATATTTTCTTGCACTTTTAGATAATTCAATAAGACATGTCTCAATCGTACATGTCTCCTCTTAATATTATAGAGAGCATTCTTAACGACTTGAACTGCTGTTTGATTATCACAATACAAGCTCAACGAGTTGACTTGTAACTTAGATAGGGGAATGTCTAAAATCAAGTTTCTGATCCAATCTGCCTCTTCACTAGTCGAAGCTAAGACAAAAAACTCGGCTTTCAGAGACGATAATGTTATACAGGTATGTCTTTTGGATTTCCAAGTGATAACAGCTCCACTCAAGGTGAATATATATCCACAGCTAGACTTGATGTTCCCGACTTCTGAATACCACGAGGCATCAGAATGTTCTTCCACAGTAGGTGGACAACCAGTGTAGCCCAGAGCATGATCTTTAGTACCTCTCAAGTATCTCAACAGCCTGTCCAGGGCTTCTTAATGCTCTTTGTCTGGATTACTGGTAAAACGGCTCAGCATGCGTACTGAAAAAACAATGTCTGGTCATGTACAACTTGTAGCATACATGAGACTACAAATTATTTTGGAATACTTAACTTGATTGATGTTGGTCTCTTCATTAGGACTCAACTTGATATTATGATCAAGTGGGATTTCAATCGACTCACAGTTATTATATCCCCAAGTAGAAAGAAGTTGTTCAATATAATAAGCTTGACCAAGAGTAACTCGACCATTGTCAACTCTAACATTCATACCTAACAGGATATCCACATGACCAAGTTCCTTCATGTCAAAAACTTCTATCATAGTGGATTTAATATCCCTAACTGCAGCAAGATTAGACCCCAAAATCAGCATGTCATCCACATATAAACATATGATGACTGCCTGATTCGATAAATAGCGGTGATAAAGGCATTTGTCTGAAAGACTGGACTGAAATCCAAAGCTCTTTACAACCTAGTCAAACTTTATATGTCACATCTTAGGCGTTTGGTTAAGCTCATAGATTGATTTATTCAATTTACACACTTTATCTTTTAGATCTTTCTGCACATAACCTTCAGGTTGTGTCATGTAGATCTCTTCGTCACGCTCTTCATTTAAGAAGGTTGTCTTCGCATCCATCTGATGAACTATAAAGTTTTCAATAGACGCTAAGGCCAGAAGAATCATGATAGTCGATAGATGACACACAGGTGAATAAATATCAAAATAGTTTATTCTCCCTCATTGTTTATAACCTTTACCTACGAGACGCGCTTTATACCTGGCTATAAACCCATCACTATGTAATTTCTTCTTTAACCCTCAATTGCATCATAGGACTTTAACGTCTTTCGACAAGTCAATTAGATGTCAAGTATTGTTATTTAACAGCGAGTTCATCTCATCATCAATGTCTTCTGCCCACATCAACGAATCTCTAGATCTCATTGCTTGCTGGTAGGAGAATGGATCATCCTCTAAGTGGTAGGTGACGAAATTCTCACCACAGTTCTTAGGAATTCTCTCTCTTGTAGATGCTCTAAGTGGAGCAGGTTCCACCTATAGAGGTTGGGGAGTAGTGTCAGAAGGGTCAACTGTAGGTTCTACGATAGATTCTGAAATCATATCACTAGACCTCGGAGATAGACAAACTATGATCCCTGACAAATTTATTTACAAAGAATATGGCTTCTCCAGACCCTATCACGATATTCATGGATAGATCGAGAAATCTGTCGACTGCACTATTTTTTACACTACTTGGATAGACGCACTTCGTTGTTCTAGGTCCCAGCTTAGGCCTCTTAAGGTGTTGTATTTGCACATAAGCAATACATCTCTAAATCTTTAGAGTATCGTATCTACAAGGATGATTGTGCTACAACTCATATGGGGTAGAAGTGAGCTGAGAATGAGACACTTTATTCAGAATGTGATTTATAGTACGAACTACTTCTCCCCAAAAAGAATTATGCATACCAGATGTTAGAATCATATAATTTAACATTTTTGTTAAATTTCAATTCTTACGCTCGGCAACACCATTTGACTGAGGTGAGTAAGGAGTTGTGGTTTTAAGAATTATTCTCTCAGAGGCACAAAATTCCTTGAACCCAGTAGCAGTGTGTTCACTTTCTCAATCACTTCTAATTTTTTAAATTTTAAGATTTAACTGATCTTTCACGCGAGATTTGAAGGTCTTAAATGTCTCAAAAGTTTCATATTTTGATTTTAACAGATACATATTATAATATCTAGAAAAATCATCAATGAATGTAATTAGATACTTCATCCCCCCTCTAGTGACGTGACTACGGAAATCATAGAGGTCTGAATGTATCAGTTCAAGAAGTTTCGTGCTTCTAGAAACTTATTTGAAAGGCTTTCTGATGATTTTGGTTTGAGCACACTGATAACTTCTCAAAACGAAGTTATTTAGCCTAAGTTTCGGACCTTTTGCTCGTCGATCCGGGAGAAAAATCATTTAGTTGAAGTTAAATGCAAGTAAATTCACATTTATTTTATTTATGTCTAAAGTGGTCTTTTTCCTATGTGTTGTTGCAAGAGAAGCGAAGGAGAACGATTTGGAAGAAGAATTTGGTCAAATATGCTGCCCTGGAGAAAAAGTTGCAGAATCCTGAAAAAGGTTGCAACCCTTTCTGGACGAAATTCAGATTTTAAAATTCAAATTTGGCACCATTTTCAGATCCGGAAGGAGGCACCTTTTGAGCAAGAGATGCATGTTTTTGGAGGGAGAATATTCTGGAGTTAAAGAGGAGAGAGGAGAGAGAAAATTTTCGGATTTTAAAAAGGAGGGACATTTAGGTTTTGAGGGAGTGCTAGTGGAGGAAGTCTTCTTCTTCCTCATTCTCGAAGGGGGCGGCTAGAGAGATAGAGGAGATTTTTCGGGCTGAGCGAGGGAGCGACTCCGACGAAGGAATCCTACATCGTCTAATCTGTAATTTCAACATGATTTGTAAGATCTCTCTGACCGTTATGCGTGATTTCTCCGCTGCTATGAACTAAATATTTTTAATCTTGTATTGTGAAAGTACTTGGTCTTTGTGTTGATGAAAACTTAAATTTTTCTTTGTGAATGTTTGGTGTATGTCTTTACCGAATCTATAATCTTTACTTTGAAACTTTTGGCCAAGGTTTTGTCATTTTACTACGCTTCATAATTCGAGAGAGGAGTTGCGTAAGTGTGTTATAAATCTGGTATAGTATTTGAAGGGAGAAAGAGATTTCTCATTCATATTAGCAACTTTGGTTTTCGAACTTTATGCGGTACTTGTCTCTCCCGAGGGGGAAATAGAGGCTAGGGATTTCCGATATCGAGAGGTACGGATCTTCTTATTTAAAATCGTTGCAAGACGTGTCATCACTCACTATCACAAAGCCATCTTCACAAGATTCGTCATACGAGACTTAGGAAATCATAATACAAGATTATTTCTTCGATAACCAAGTACTTTCTTTTAGCGAATCGTAGTCTATTTTAATTAGTAGTCGTTGTCATTCATAATCGTAGTATTTAACAAATCACTATTTTATTCTTCTTGAATTTAAAGAAAAGTCACAACTAGTAATTGCAACCACTGAATTCACCATCTACTCGAGGGAAAGATCCTTACTTACTATTTATTACTTGACACGGCACGTACACTTGCGGTTAATTGCGTATACCATTTTTGGCGTATCAAGTTTTTGGCGCCGTTGCCGGGGAGGTGCGACGTATTTAGTGTTTTATCTCTTGCAATATTAGTTAAACCCGAGTATTTAGAGCTAAAGTTCTTGTTTTGTTGTTTTATCTTGTATTGTTTGTGTTGTTACTGCTATCTGTAATTTTGTTTGTGCATGTCCAGACATCGAACTTCTGAACTTTTGCCTTTCAATTCAGAAATAGAGCGTACGTGTAGGTAAAACAGAAAACTTTATAGAACGCTGAATATTATTCATCAAAAGATGGATAATAACAATCACGAGAATATGAATAATCATGAAGGACAAGTGGATCATATTGGTCAAGACGTTGCGCCACGAATGACGTGTCGCGATTATAATACACCTTTGAGATGAGGTTTACACTTTAATATCGTGTGACCCGCAATTGCGGCAAACAACTTTAAAATGGACCCACTAGTTATGCAACAAGTGCAATATAACAAGTTTGGGGGTCTTAATCATGAAGATGCGAACTCTCACCTACGTACCTTCTTAGCGATCTGTGACATGTTCAAATTAAATGGAGCATCTGAAGATGCAATTTTGTTGAGACTATTTCCATTTTCGTTAGAAGGACGAGCGAAAGACTGGTTAGACTGATTACCCAATGACTCTATTACCACATGTGATCACTTAGTAGAAAAATTTCTAAATAAGTATTTCACACCCTCAAAGACGGCTAAACTCATTAGGGACATAACGACTTTCATGCAAAATTATGGGGAGACTCTTTATGAGGCGTAGGAGCGTTTTAAAGAATTATTGCGAAAATGTCCACACCACGGATTAGCCCAACACCAACAAGTCTCTACATTCTACAATGGTTTGCAAACGACAACCATGATTTTAGTGGATGGAGACGCGGACGGTTTCTTAATGAAGAAATATCTCAAAGACGCATACGGAATATTAGAAGATCTTACTTCTAATAATTATCAGGCTTATGAGAGACAAGATAATACTCAACCGGCTGAAGTCCATCAAGTGGACCAGATTATATTGTTAGCTGCACAAATGTCATCCCAGTTTAATCTAATTAATAAAAGGTTAGATTTGTTATCTGCATCTACACTTAATGCACCTCTAACGGTTGAACAACTAAATCAAATGACAGAGGAGGCAAACTATATCGGAGGCCAACCAAGGCAAGTACCACCAGGTTTTGTAAATCACTACCATCCAGAGTGGAGAAATCATCCAAATTTCTCTTGGAAGAATAGTGCGGGAGCGACCCATCCACCCAGATTTAATCTAAATAACTCACATCCACAACATAATAATGCTTTTAATCAACCTAGTATTTCAAGGAAACTAACTGATGAGATGATTATGGAGTCGATGTAAAAGAGAGATGTATGCATTTCAAATATAGAGGGGTCACTACGCATGATAGAATCTCAGTTAGGTCAAATTGCCAATGCCTTGAGTCTTAGGCCACCGGGCATACTTCCAACGGACACCACTCCAAATCCAAAGGGAGATAACCAACATTATAAAGCAGTCGAGTTACGAAGTGGTAAGCAATTAGTGAGTGCACCTACACATGAACTGGGTAGAAAGAGTGATGAAGAAAAAGAGTTGGTGGAGGGAACCCCTTGTATTCCCAAGGAAGAAGTGAGACTAGATGACTTTTCTGAGAAGGAAGTGGAAGTTTTAGGAGAAAGGAAGATAAAACCGATCACCGACTACATTAAGAGGAAGGATAATGTGAAAGTCTACCCACCGCCACCGTTTCCTCAACGGTTGAAGAAGAGTAAGCTCGACCAACAATTCCAAAAGTTCGTCGAGATATTTAAGAAATTACAAATTAACATCCCTTTCGCTGAAGCTTTAGAGCAAATGCCGAGTTATGTTAAATTCATAAAAGATATTCTATCCAAAAAGAGAAAATTTGGAACAAATGAGACGGTAGCACTCACTCAAGAGTGTAGCACTATTCTTCAAAAAAGACTCCCACCTAAGTTGAAAGATCCGGGGAGCTTTACTATTCCGTGCTCTATAGGATATAAATTTGAGGGTAAAGCGCTATGTGATTTAGGAGCGAGTATAAACCTAATGTCGTTCTCGATTTATAAAAAGCTAGGTTTGGGAGAAATATCAAAGACTTTCATAACCTTGCAGCTGGCCGATAGGACCCTGGCATTCCCAAAAGGGATAGTTGAGGATGTGTTGGTGAAGGTAGACAAGTTCATTTTTCCGGCTGACTTTGTGGTTTTAGATATGGAGGAGGACAAGGAAGTCCCCATCATTGTAGGGAGACCGTTCCTAGCCACAGGTAGGACACTGATAGATGTTCAAAAAGGAGAATTGACTATGAGAGTGAATGACGATCAAGTCACCTTTAATGTACTTAAGGCATTAAAATTCCCCCATCGAGAGGAAGACAATATGGAGGTGGTCAACTATGTATCTATAGGTGACTATAAGCCTAATGTATCGCTGGATGAACAGGATTCCCTATTGACTCGTGTTTTGACTGAGGGTGAGCTTTCTGAGGAAGAAGAAGAAGTTCAAGAGTGCTTGCAAGCATTTGAGAAGCAGACTGTTTGGTTCCGTAAGCCGGAACCATTAGAGATGCCCGAAAGATCTTTATCAGTAAAACCGTCTATCTTCGACCCGCCATCATTGAAGTTGAAACCTCTTCCGGACTATCTCACTTACGCATACTTAGGAGATAATGACACCTTGTCGGTCATCATCAACTCACATTTATCATCTGATCAACGTCAAAAGTTAATAGACTTACTCAAACAATTTAAAAGGGCATAGGGTGGACCATAAACGACATCCAAGGAATAAGCCACTCATTATGTATGCACAAGATTCTTTTGGAAGAATCATTTACGGGATCGATCGAGCATCAACGTCGTCTAAGTCCACCTATGAAAGAGGTGGTAAAAAAGGAAATTATTAAATGGCTAGATGCGAGAATCATATACCCCGTCTCGGATAGTTCATGAGTTTCACTTGTGCAATGTATACCCAAGAAGGGAGGAATTACGGTCGTCAGAAATGAGAAAGGTGAGTCGGTTTCCACTAGAACGGTCACGGGGTGGCGAATCTGCATTGACTACAGGAAGTTGAATAAAACAACCAGGAAGGATCATTACCCCTTGCCTTTCCTTGACCAAGTTTTAAATAGGTTGGCAGGGAATGACTTTTTTTGTCTTCTTTGATGGGTACTCAGGCTACAACCAAATTGTCGTAGACCCCGTAGATTAAGAAAAGACCACATTCACATGTCCTTACGGAACCTTCGCGTTTAGGAGAATGTCCTTTGGTCTATGCAATGCACCTGCCACGTTCCAGTGTTGCATGATTGTCATTTTCTCTGATATCATGGACCAGGGTATTGAGATATTCATGGATGATTTTTCCATCTTTGGGAAATCGTTTGATGATTGCTTAGAGTGTTTAGAGAAGGTACTTACCCGTTGTGTGGAGACAAATCTTGTTCTAAATCGGGAGAAATGTCACTTCATTGTGCGTGAGGGAATTGTACTTGGTCACCATATTTCTAGAGAGGGACTAAGGGTGAACAAGACAAAGTTAGATGTGATCGAACAATTACCACCACCTAAGAATGTTAAGATGCTACGAAGTTTCCTAGGACACGCAGGTTTCTACCATAGGTTTATCAAGGACTTTGCGAAAATAGCAAAATCGTTGAGTAGTTTGTTGGAAAAAGACGTGAGGTTTCAGTTTAGTGAGGAATGTATAACAGCTTTTGAGGCACTTAAAAAGCGTTTAACCACGGCACCCGTCGTAGTGACGCCTGATTGGGAAGAGCCTTTTATTCTGATGTGCGATGCTAGTGATTACGTAGTGGGAGTTGTCTTAGGGTAAGTGAGGGGGAAGATATTCCACAGGATAGCTTATGCAAGTAAAACCCTCGTTGACGCCCAAGTCAATTACACTACCACCGAGAAGGAACTACTAGCAGTCGTTTTTACATTCGAGAAATTTAGATCTTATCTCTTATGCACGAAGGTAATAGTGTATACCGACCATGCTGCAATCCGCTATCTGATGGTAAAACGAGATGCAAAACCACGGTTGATCCGTTGGGTACTCCTTTTGCAAGAGTTCGATGTCGAGATAATGGATAAGAAAGGATCAGAGAACCCCGTAGCAGACCATTTATCTAGGATTGAGTTTACCCATCTGTCGTTATGTTCTGAGGTTGATGAGAGGTTCCCCGATGAGTGTCTATTAGCGATCTCTAATAGTGTAGCACCTTGGTACGCTGACTTTGTAAATTACCTAGTGAGCAACATTATGCCTTCTGAGCTTACATATCACCAAAGAAAAAGATTCCTACACCAGGTGCGGTCATATTTATGGGACGACCCTTATCTATTTAAGATGGGAGTCGATGGAGTATTGAGACATTGTATTCCCGAGAGTGAAATGAGAACTATTCTCGAAAAATGTCATAATTCATCATATGGAGGCCACTTCATGGGTACTAGGACAGCAATGAAGGTGTTAGAGGCTGGATTCTATTGACCTAACTTATTCAGGGACTCAAATTCTTTCGTTAAAGAGTGTGATAGATGCCAAAGAACTGGAAATATACAAAGAAATGACTCAATGTCCATGAATACAATGCTTGAGGTTGAATTATTTGACGTATGAGGCATAGATTTCATGTGGCCATTTATTAACTCAAATGGAAATTTATATATATTATTGACCGTAGATTATATGTGTAAGTGGGTGGAAGCGATAGCCACAACTAAAAATGATGCTAAGGTCGTCTCGTATTTCATGAAAAACTACATTTTTAATCGATTTGGAACGCCGCGAGCTATCATCAGTGATGGGGGGAGCCACTTTTGTAATGCCCACTTCACAACCTTGCTAAGAAAATATGGGATCACGCATAAAGTTGCATTAGCCTACCATCCCCAAACAAATGGGCTAGCTGAGGTGTCCAATCGGAAAATCAAAAGAATACTCGAAAAGACGGTTAGCACAAATCGTAAGGATTGGTCGCAGAAGCTCAATAATGCACTATGGGCATATCGAACTGCTTACAAAATGCTCTTTGGTCTCACACCGTATAGACTAGTCTACGAGAAAACATGTCATTTACCTTTAGAGTTAGAGCATCGAGCTTATTGGGCTATAAAAAAAATAAATTATGACTTTCAAGACACTGGTAAGAAAAGATTTTTGCAACTCAACGAATTGGAAGAAATACGAATGAATGATTACGAGAATGCAAGAATTTATAAAGAGCGTACCAAGAAGTGGCATGACCGACGGTTGAAAGAAAAACATTTCGAGCCGGGACAATTAGTCTTGTTGTTCAATTCTCGTTTACGAATATTCCTCGGAAAACTTAAATCGCGTTGGTCAGGCCCTTTTTTGGTCAAGGAGGTGCATCCGTATGGCGCGGTGACTATCCTAAATGAAAATGATGGAACGAAGTTTAAAGTGAACGGCGAAAGACTGAAATTATATCTTAGGGAGGACGACGACCGAGCGGTGTCGTGCGTGACGCTCCACTAGTTTCGTACCGTCCTGCCAGGACGATAAATTAGGCGCTTGGTGGGAGGCAACTCATCTTTTATATTTATATTTTCCGTATTAGTCATAATAATAATAATAATAATAATAAATTTTACGTCATGTAACATATCTACTTCGGATTTGGTAATCGCAATTGGCAGGAGGAATCCTTGGGTCGCAACCTTTATTTTCCTGTTTGGATAGGAAGAATACAAAGCTGGCCCGGTTCAGCTGAACCGGTGTTTTCCCTGGGTAGAAATTAAGTTGTTGCAACCCAGAAATAAAGGTTGCAACCTTTATTTTTCTGCCCGACGCTATGGACGGAACTGCTAAAAATGCTGGACCGGTTCGACTGAACCGGCGCGCCGTTTCATTTTAAAATGAATTAGGCTGGGTTCATATTATTCCTAATTAGAATTCTACCCAAATTAAACCTCCTAAAATAAACCTCCCGTATTTATATCTCTTCTTTCTGAGACCCGCCGACCCGCCTCTATCTTTTCACCTTCCCCCATTTCTGTCGCGACCTAGGGCACGGGAGTTCAGGCGATCGGTGTTGGCGAAGAAGGATTCCGATGGGCGACGCATTTTTGGAAGGGTTTCGGAGATTCGCCGCCATCGTTGCCGGCGTGAGAGCTTCAGCGCAGATTCGCACATCATTCCTTGACCTGGTAAGGTAACTACAGCTACCCCCCTCTCCATCTTTAGAACTTGAAAGTGGCGGTTTTGGTTTCCATTTCCCTGCTCGAATCATTTGCCTCAGTTAGATTTATTTTTAATTAGCTTGAAGATGACACCGAAGACAACGAGGAGTCGGGGGAAGAGGAAGGATGTGTTACATATCAAAAAGAAGTTCTTATCTGAAGAAGCATGACACCGTTTTGAAGCTCTTAAGTCCGCCCCTCTCATCTATGAAAGGGGATTTAAAATGGAGATTAGGGAATGGAGCCGGGCATATGTCGGACACATCAAAGCCCTGTCTTAGGAGACATTTTACCATCCTAGAACAGAGGTCGTGCTTCCGTGGGTGTACGAGTTCTACGCCAACGCTAGATTCCGGGAAGGAACCACTGTCTCAGTTAGAGACAAACATGTGGATTTTTCTGCAACAACAATCAATAATTTCTTCGAGTTGGATGATGATACTGAAGGAAGCTTAATGACACTCCAAGCAACAGTGCCACCGTCTGAGATTACAACTACTGTGTGTTGCGTACCTCAACCTGAGTGGGCACGCCGTTCTTTTAAAGCAACTAAGTCAACTAGTCTGTCGCGGGAGGCAAAAGTGAGGCTCCTCTTCATCAATGCTAGCATTCTACCCACTCGCCACCTGAACAGCATCTCTCTAGACCGCCTAACATTAATCTACAACATTTTGATGGGTATGCGGCTTAACATGGGCAGACTCATTGCTGAGAAATTGGCTCTCCGAGTAATGGAGGATAGGGCCCGCCCGCTTTAGTTTCCAATGCTTATTACGGAATTATGTCGCTTGGCTGGAGTTGGTAGTGAGATGAGTGATCTTGTTACGCAAGTGGCCCACCACATCACTGAGACGGTGGTGGAAGTTAACATTAAGGTGGCCGCTGAAATAGGAGAGAAGAGATCAAAGCTGAGCAAGCTGCGGGGTGAGGAACCTGAGACATCTGCAAAACCCGCATTGTCTGCCCCCATGAAGTTGGTGATTGGAAGATCAAAGTATGAGGGGGAAAGTGGCTTAGCGACCGAGAATGCCGAGTATATAAAGGCCTACCTCAGATGCCAGTATGTGTACTTTGAGTCTCGATTTGAGGACATCCGTCGGAACCAGGAGAAACTAATGCATGCGACCAAAATCCCGGTGGAGGCACCCTCGTACCAGCTTCAGTCACAGTTCGATTCCGAGGGATATCTGCTTCAGAGCGATTGGACACGAGCCGTCCCCGCCAAAATCACTGCAACTGCGTCCGACTTGGAGGCGGAGACTGACTCGGAAGATGAGGATGGTGAGGATAAAGAGGAGTCGGGCGATAGCATAGCTGACTAGCAGTTCTTTCTGTCCGACATGACTAATTTGACATTTTTTTGTTTAGGGTGCTGAAAAGATTTTTTTTGTCATTATTTGGTATTTTGATGGATATGCTGTGATGTGTGGGACTGTTTTGACATTTTGATGTGTGATATTCTGTGTTGACATTCAGGATAGTTAATTCATTTTGGATATTATTCTATCTGCTTAGGGTATTCCTTCACATTTTGTCTACGTCATTTTTCCTATGCGTTGAAAATAGTATCTTGCACAAATATAATAAGCAGACTGGATGATAATTACATTACGACTGTTGCATATTGCTTGTCTTGAATTATCATTTATACTACCTTTAGTGTCATGCTCTCTTAATGATATCCTGAATTTGTTGGTATGAAATGTGCTACTTTATATGTTAATTAAATGGTTGTCTAGCCTGCGGTTTAAGTGTCTTGCAGGTTACACCACACGGATAGGAGCGATGAACCATCACGTGTCAACAGAATTTATGGAACACAAGAATGCAGTTTGGACTGTTTTTCAGCTACTCGAACATCAGGGGAGTTTTTAGATTTCATTATTTCGTGCTTTTATTGGCTGCATTATATTTGACTTTATGCACGTTCTCTTTCAAAAACAAACAACTCACACTTATCGTTATGAGAAGGGAGTTTGCTTTGCTAGGGACTAGCAAATGACAAAAGTGTGGAGGTGGAGGTAGTGTGACCCCTACCAATTGGGTGAGAAATGAAAATATAATAATTTTTGATCCTAATTCTCGAAATAACTAATGAATCATGCAGTCCATGCTGATTTTCATCTAGAAGTATAGTCGACACTAACAGTTCACACCATTTTGATTTGAAGTTAGCAAGATGAGTCCAATTTCTTTTAATATTTTATATTCTCACATTATCCTTTAAAATAAGCGATCTTCTTAAAAATCGACACGTATGAACTTCTAAAAATAATAATGGAGAGTGAGCAAGAGCCGAGTTAGAGATGTAAACCATATCATTGACCACCATGTGTACCCCTTTGAGCTTGAACGTTGAACTTTTATGCATATTTCCCCTAGGTGCCTAGTTGATGATTTTTAGTATGCTCCTCAATTATGAGTGATTGTTAAAATAAAAGTGTGTGAGTCGTAGTGATATGTGGCCTAAGTGTGTGTACACCCACTTGGAATGATCCCAACTATGGACTCTCTTTAAAAAAAATCATATATGAAAAATGTGTCATAGTGATATGCGGACTAGGTATGTGCATTCATACCTGGAATGATCCCAACTGTGATTATAAAAAAAAGATTGGAAAGAGTCGTAGTGATATATGGCCTAAGTGTGTGTACACCTACTTGGAATGATCCCAACTACGGACAAAAAAAGAGCAAACAAACCTCATAGTTTGGAGAGTCGCTAAGAATTTTTTTATCTAAGAAGACACCTTCTACCATCCATACACATTTCTAACCACACCAAAGCCACTCTCACCACTAACCTTCATGACATTTCTTCAAACCTAACTACCAAATCTTACAGAGGTTACGTCAAAGACCCGGCTTATTCTCATTCCTTTTTAAGTCATTAAAGGAAGTTCGACGGGAAAGTTGGAGGGAAGTGAATGATTTTAAAGGGTAGCACACACCACTCTAGAAATATTAATTAAAATTTCTCTTCCATCAAACTTACGAATTATCAAATGTTTTGAACACTTAATGGTCGAAAAATCCTCAAATAGTTTAATCGGTACTCTGGACTAAGCCTTTTGAGTTATCTTCGAGAAAATAGTATCATGTGAGTTATTTATTTTAACTATCACCTCACTCAATTCGTTGATTAGGATTTTCTTTGCTAGGATCTAGCAAATGTTCAAGTGTGGAGGTGTGATAACTTCTCAAAATGAAGTTATTTAGCCTAAGTTTTGGACCTTTTGCTCGTCGATCCAGGAGAAAAATCATTTAGTTGAAGTTAAATGCAAGTAAATTCACATTTATTTTATTTATTTCTAAAGTGGTCTTTTTCCTAGGTGTTGTTGCAAGAGAAGCGAAGGAGAATGACTTTGAGGAAGAATTTGATCAAATATGCTGCCCTGGAGAAAAAGTTGCAGAATCCTGAAAAAGGTTGCAACCCTTTCTGAACGAAATTCAGATTTTAAAATTCAAATTTGGCACCGTTTTCAGATCCGGAAGGAGGCACCTTTTGAGCAAGAGATGCACGTTTTTGGAGGGAGAATATTCTGGAGTTAAAGAGTAGAGAGGAGAGAGAAAATTTTCGGATTTTAAAAAGGAGGGACATTTAGGTTTTGAGGGAGTGCTGAATTTTTGATCATTACTAGCGGAGGAAGTCTTCTTCTTCCTCATTCTCGAAGGAGGCGGCTAGAGAGATAGAGGAGATTTTCCGGGCTGAGCGAGGGAGCGACTCCGGCGAAGGAATCCTACATCGTTTAATCTGTAATTTCAACATGATTTGTAAGATCTCTTCAACCGTTATACGTGATTTCTCCGCTGCTATGAACTAAATATTTTTAATCTTGTATTGTGAAAGTACTTGGTCTTTGTGTTGATGAAAACTTAAATTTTTCTTTGTGAATGTTTGGTGTATGTCTTTACCGAATCTATAATCTTTACTTTGAAACTTTTGGCCAAGATTTTGCCATTTTACTACGCTTCATAATTCGAGAGAGGAGTTGCGTAAGTGTGTTATAGATCTGGTATAGTATTTGAAGGGAGAAAGAGATTTTTCCTTGATATTAGCAACTTTGGTTTTCGA
This sequence comes from Platanthera guangdongensis, assembly GCA_039583875.1. Taxonomy (NCBI): domain Eukaryota; kingdom Viridiplantae; phylum Streptophyta; class Magnoliopsida; order Asparagales; family Orchidaceae; genus Platanthera; species Platanthera guangdongensis. The sequence continues at coordinate 27,714,517 of CM077162.1, read as the reverse complement.
ACTTTATGCGGTACTTGTCTCTCCCGAGGGGGAAATAGAGGCTTGGGATTTCCGATATCGAGAGGTACGGATCTTCTAATTTAAAATCGTTGCAAGACGTGTCATCACTCACTATCACAAAGCCATCTTCACAAGATTCGTCACACGAGACTTAGGAAATCATAATACAAGATTATTTCTTCGATAACCAAGTACTTTCTTTTAGCGAATCGTAGTCTATTTTAATTAGTAGTCGTTATCATTCATAATCATAGTATTTAACAAATCATTATTTTATTCTTCTTGAATTTAAAGAAAAGGCACAACTAGTAATTGCAAGCACTGAATTCACCATCTACTCGAGAGAACGATCCTTACTTACTATTTATTACTTGACACGATACGTACACTTGTGGTTAATTGCGTATACCATTTTCGGCGTATCACGCACGCCTCACATTTGTCAATTCGAATAGACAGATCTAAGGGGATGTTATGACTCTTTGTTAGATCTAGCATTTTTCATAGTTCATATATCCAAGTCTGTTATGTAACAACTTAGGATCAATATGTTTCAAACTTATTTGGTTATTGTTCTCATTGTTTAAGCTAAGTCCATACATTTCGTTGACATTTCTTCAAACCACACCAAAGACACTCTCACCACTAACCTTCATGACATTTCTTCAAACCTAACTACCAAATCTTACAGAGGTTACGTCAAAGACCCGGCTTATTCTCATTCCTTTTTAAGTCATTAAAGGAAGTTCGACGGGAAAGTTGGAGGGAAGTGAATGATTTTAAAGGGTAGCACACACCACTCTAGAAATATTAATTAAAATTTCTCTTCCATCAAACTTACGAATTATCAAATGTTTTGAACACTTAATGGTCGAAAAATCCTCAAATGGTTTAATCGGTACTCTGGACTAAGCCTTTTGAGTTATCTTCGAGAAAATAGTATCATGTGAGTTATTTATTTTAACTATCACCTCACGCAATTCGTTGATTATGATTTTCTTTGCTAGGATCTAGCAAAGGTTCAAGTGTGGAGGTGTGATAACTTCTCAAAATGAAGTTATTTAGCCTAAGTTTCGGACCTTTTGCTCGTCGATCCGGGAGAAAAATCATTTAGTTGAAGTTAAATGCAAGTAAATTCACATTTATTTTATTTATGTCTAAAGTGGTCTTTTTCCTAGGTGTTGTTGCAAGAGAAGCGAAGGAGAATGACTTTGAAGAAGAATTTGATCAAATATGCTGCCCTGGAGAAAAAGTTGCAGAATCCTGAAAAAGGTTGCAACCCTTTCTGAACGAAATTCAGATTTTAAAATTCAAATTTGGCACCGTTTTCAGATCCGAAAGGAGGCACCTTTTGAGCAAGAGATGCACGTTTTTGGAGGGAGAATATTCTGGAGTTAAAGAGTAGAGAGGAGAGAGAAAATTTTCGGATTTTAAAAAGGAGGGACATTTAGGTTTTGAGGGAGTGCTGAATTTTTGATCATTACTAGCTGAGGAAGTCTTCTTCTTCCTCATTCTCGAAGGAGGCGGCTAGAGAGATAGAGGAGATTTTCCGGGCTGAGCGAGGGAGCGACTCCGGCGAAGGAATCCTACATCGTTTAATCTGTAATTTCAACATGATTTGTAAGATCTCTCCAACCGTTATGCGTGATTTCTCCGCTGCTATGAACTAAATATTTTTAATCTTGTATTGTGAAAGTACTTGGTGTTTGTGTTGATGAAAACTTAAATTTTTCTTTGTGAATGTTTGGTGTATGTCTTTACCGAATCTATAATCTTTACTTTGAAACTTTTGGCCAAGGTTTTGCCATTTTACTACGCTTCATAATTCGAGAGAGGAGTTGCGTAAGTGTGTTATAGATCTGGTATAGTATTTGAAGGGAGAAAGAGATTTTCCCTTGATATTAGCAACTTTGGTTTTCGAACTTTATGCGGTACTTGTCTCTCCCGAGGGGGAAATAGAGGCTTGGGATTTCCGATATCGAGAGGTACGGATCTTCTAATTTAAAATCATTGCAAGACGTGTCATCACTCACTATCACAAAGTCATCTTCACAAGATTCGTCACACGAGACTTAGGAAATCATAATACAAGATTATTTCTTCGATAACCAAGTACTTTCTTTTAGCGAATCGTAGTCTATTTTAATTAGTAGTCGTTGTCATTCATAATCATAGTATTTAACAAATCATTATTTTATTATTCTTGAATTTAAAGAAAAGGCACAACTAGTAATTGCAAGCACTGAATTCAGCATCTGCTCGAGAGAATGATCCTTACTTACTATTTATTACTTGACACGATACGTACACTTGTGGTTAATTGCGTATACCATTTTCGGCGTATCACGTACGCCTCACATTTGTCAATTCGAATAGACAGATCTAAGGGGATGTTATGACTCTTTGCTAGATCTAGCATTTTCCATAGTTCACATATCCAAGTCTGTTATGTAACAACTTAGGATCAATATGTTTCAAACTTATTTGGTTATTATTCTCATTGTTTAAGCTAAGTCCATACATTTCGTTGATCAGGTACGCACACCCAAAGTAATGTGAATTAATTGTCAAGGTCATTCTACCGTTTTGAGTTACGAAAGACATCCATGTCTTATCTAATAGACTCATTGCCATATTACAGTTCTTCACCTTCTCCGTGACCATATTGACCTTAGCTAGTAAACCTTTTGTCATTTGTCACATGACAGGTAACGCCATTATCTAGCCACCACTCAGAGGACGAACTTCGGTGACTGCTCTCAATCATAGCCACGAAAGACTTGGGATCTGAGGCAGCTGTCAACATGTTCTCCATATTTTCTGGGGCTTCCTCCTTCTTCTTCTTGGGAGCCTTACAATAAGCTGCCCAATGTCCCCACTGTTCATAGTTGTGGCACTTGTCGCTCTTCTTTTTGAAAGAGGGCTTTTTAGGCGCCAACTGTGCAGATGTTTCACCTTTGGGTGATGGCGGCTTCCATCGAGGCTTGCTGGGTCGAGAAATGAAGTTGACGGCTTGTGAGGACTGACCACCTTGTTTCAAGCTCTTGTCAGCAATATTTTGATCATCGATATGAATGAACCTTTTGAGTTCATATAGTGTGATCTTTACCTTCAGTCTGTGCATTTCAATCTCGAAGGTCAACCACTCAGGAGGTAGCTTGCTAAAAATTAGACACACAAAGAGATTATCGGAAATATTGAACCTATCGTCCGCCAACTTGTGACGCAGACTTTCCAGTTTGATTATTTGAGAGGTGATTGACGAGTTTAAATTGAATTTTAAATTGAAGAGTCTCTCCCCAAGGAGAGTCCTCGATAACCCCTCCTCCTTCTGGAAGTTCGCATTCAAGCGATCTCAAATCTCCTTTGCGGTCTTATAGCCGATGTAGGTTAGGGCAAGCCTAGGGTTCAGGGAATTTAGGAGGCAGTCCATGCAGAAATCTTTGTCCTTTATACATTGATATTCATCCACATCCTCTTCGATAGTGGCGAAGTCACTCAAAACGGTGCAAAATATCTCACGTTTCTTCATTCCCAGCTGGACGTGCAACTTCCAGGTCGAACGATTGAATCTTGATGATGTCGTACGAGCTTAGCTTCGACATCTTTCTTAAGCTAGAACAGTAAACCAGAAAGAAGTCACCTGAGCTTCGCGGAGACGAGGTAGTGTCTTTGGATCCAATCTAGATGTATTTGCTCCTCTTCTCTGATTAAAAAGATTGCTGAAGGCTAGAACTTCTCCAAGGGGAGTAGAGAATTCAAAGACCAAGATCAACAACCTAAAAATCAGAGTAAGAAATTTCCTTCTCTAGATCTAGACAAGATCAGAAAAATTTCTACAAGGCACAAAACCACTGAGGCAGCCCCTCCTCTTCCTCCTATCAGACAAGAAAAACGATGACTGGATTGTTTAGAGATCCTTTACAGTTCTGAAGATGTAACAGATTATTTACTGGATTGACCAGTTCCTTTCTTCTGGATCCGGCGGGTTGCAGCAATCCTAAAGATCCACAGCCGCTTTCTTGGAGGAGATGCATAACACAGATCGTGACAAATTGCCGACCGGACTGATCCAGAGATCACGATGACAGTAGGGTGACAGGTACAAGCGGTGTTCAACTCACAATTCCAAGACGGCAGTGACACCGCTGCCCTGGATTTAGATCTACTTTCCAATCAAAGCAGAGATCAAGGAAACTCCCCGATCGGCAACTTCTTCCTCGTTCTCTACACTGCCCTAGCGACCGAGACCGGCGGAATACCTCCTTCCGGCGAGACTAGCAACCAAGACCGGCAGAGCACCTCCTTCCGACGATTTCTAGATCAGCAATGGCAGGGAGATGGCAGATCTGGGATCTCCTCACCGACAGATCTTGAAACGACAGATCTGAGATCTCTTCCCAAACCTACTTGGAAACATTTGCAATGAAACTGTGCACTTTTCTGGCAGAAATGAAAAGCAGGGAGGGGAGAATGTGAGGCCCCAATTCAGACCCCACAGAATTCTCATATCTTAATCCGGTTGCCAAGAATTCGTGACATTAAAATATATATGTATGAGTACAAATTAATCACATAGACTATAACTCATACCTTCAAGCGTTCTGCAGTGAGCCTTTATCATTCTTCCTCGATCAACTTAGTTTTTTCATGCACACTCAGTGTCCCTTTAGAGCCCTAAACAAAAGAGACGACGGAATTAGTCATAAAAATATGACCAAGTGAGGAACATACCTCTTAAACTGCTATTCAGAAAACCAATAAACATTAGACATATAAACTCAAGTGCAAAAAATGGTAGAGTAACAACATATAAATAATCACGAAATTATTGTTCGTATGACTAACTTTACTTTATTTGTTGTTTATGAAAACTTCATTATCTTAGAACTTTGTTAATGTTCTTACAACGAATTTTCTCTATACAATCTTCAATGTCCTTTCTTATTGATCTTCTTTTGATAATCAAAAATTGTGACGGGATGTTGAATGATTTCTAGGTCTTCAACGACCCTTGGGCCTTCAACGGCCTCTGGCCTTCAACAGCCTTTGGCCTTCAACGGTCGCTTACATTATTAAACGTATTTTGTCATGAGTATTTATTTTTACACCCCCCCCCCTTTTACAGAGCATTGAGCTAACTCTTGTTAATTCATATGCATCGATAGTCAACATTTTCATTCTCTTTATCTTTCTTTTTCATCGTCAAATTCATGGTTCTAAACATTATGTGTAAGATCTGTTTTATTTCAATTTCCCTCGGAATCATCACTTATATTTGTTATTTCCAATCCCACGTCCTTTAGTGATTTTTTAGTTATCAGTGATTTAAAATTACGAACAATATATTTTCTAAAAGGTGAAAATAGTAAAGCATAAATAAAAAAGAAAAAACTCAAAACTTTTCCTTTGCCTTTATCAGTTTCAGGGTTTTCCCCGTGCGTATCATCGAACGCCATCCACTGCAGTATCAGTGTAATCATTTACTTTAGGGTTGCGCCGATAATTAGTTGCGTTTACATTCCAATCACAAGTACAACTACGACTCAAATTCCAATTGCAAGTACAAGTACGACTCAACTGCCTATAAAAAAAATAACTTAAAATATGATCTTTTAATTAAACCCGTCAAAAATATATAATTATACCCTCTTCGAAACCCAAACAAAATAGAATACTTTGACAATAGGAAACCAACCATACTGAAGTTTTCTTGCAAACCATATCAGAATTTCTAACTATAAATCTACTGATTCAAAACTTTTGCTTAGCAAATTGGTAAATAAAACATCATACTAGCTAATCATGTAAATGTAAATCTCAAACCTCCCATTCAGAAATTCCATATACATGATCTCATTCCAGAAATTGCAAGGTAGGTGTGAGAAGAAATAGAGGGATATGAAGAGAAAGACCTAGAGCCGACGGGAAGAAAGCACAAAGCTTACTTTATATTGAACAGTCATAGAAATAAAAACCAGCTAGTCGCTACAAAGTCCCAATCAGAAACCTTAAGTGCAACATATGTTTTTGTTTAGTGAAGAAGAAGAGCAGTGAATGAGGGAAGAGGGAGAAATCTCACCAAGATAGTAGTAGTAGCCGAAAAACCCAATTCCACCTCTTGTAGAGTTTTTTTTCAGCCTTTTCAACGCTAAAACGAAGAACTATCGAGCAGAATAAGGAGGAATAGAGCCAACCCTAGCAGCGACCAACAGTTCTGAGTCCTCCCAGAGACGAAAAGAAGAGGAAGACGGAAAGTGAAATGTATGACGCCTCGCATCCATATTACGTAACAAGTTCACCGCCTCATCGAACAAGTTCACCGCCTCACCACTCCAATTATAACCACCAAATTAAGGCCACCACTTTAAATAATCCACCGCCTCTGATAATCAAAGCAAATATTAACATTAATAACATCTCATAGTGCGCCAGCCAGACTCTTAAGTAAACCAACCCGCATACACACCACCAACTTACATACTTAAACTAGATAAATAATAATGAGAACAAATAAAATAGCAAACAAAACACGAGACGAACATCGCCAACACATCGAAAATTTCGAACTTAAAAAAATACATTATGCGATTTCGAATCGACACTGATTCTCATTTCTTTCATCATCGAGAATTTCTTTTTATGTTCATATTTTATTTTATTTTATTTTTGGGCCGTAACAAATCACCCCACCTTCAAAGAATTTTCGTACACGAAAATCATAAAAACGACGAATATATTCAAAAGTAGACATCACCAGGTTACTATTTACAGTGCTTTCAACATTGTTTGTAAGCAAAATATCGGAGATACATCTGTATTGTTACACATATTATCGTGAAACATAGTATCAAAAGCTCAGGTTCGATTTCACTTTTTCTTTCTTTCCCACGGTTTGCCTAAATTAAAAGCTCAAGGCTCAATACGACATTCCTTTGGCGTTGCTTCCTCTGATGTTGGTGTAGGGGCTAACGATTCCACACCAATCTGGTATAGCTTCTGTTGCGGGGGCACTGGAGTTGCTTGTCCACTACCCTCTTTCATTTGTAGAAATTGTGGACACGCATTGCGTCTATGTCCCAGTTGGCGGCAATAAAAGCACACACCTGCAAGACATTTGCCCCGATGATTTCATCCACATTTCAAACATTTCGTTATTGTCTGGAACACATTGCTACTTGCTGCAAGCGCAGCTTGCGATAACTTCTTCTCTTTCCATTGCGGCTCATTGATTATTTCTGTTGTTTCCCTACCTAGTCCATCGCCTATCTTCCTTTTAAGCATTTCACGTCGCCTTTGCGACTTTTCTAAATCAATTTCAACTATTCGAGGTCATTCCATTAATTTGTCGTAATTCTTAATGTCATGGGACACCACGAAGGTTCGAATTTCGTCACGAAGACCATACTGAAACAATCGGCACTGATCCTCTTCCACCTCAACCATAACATCGACATAATAAGCTAATTTTGAAAACTCTGCCTCATACTTGAGTACTAGTTTATTCCCTTGTACCTATCTAAGAAATTAATCCTGCAATACTTGTTTCTCTGATCGTGGTACAAACCATGACATAAACTCATGTTCAAATTCCTTCCATGTTATTGTCGTGAGGCCTTGAACCGCATATTTTCGTTTCATAATACTATCCCACCAACGCTTGGCTTTTCCTTTAAATAAAAACGTACCCAACCTAACCCTCCAATTTTCTGGACATACTATAACTTCGAAAATAGTTTCCATTCTTAAAAGCCAAACTTCAATGTCCAACGAGGACAAATCTCCTTTAAATGCAGGTGGTTTTAAGTCCAGAAATTGTTTCAAATCGACATCCATTTGTCGATATAATGGTGGGTCCATTAAAACATTTTGGATGACGGGGACAGTAATAAGAGGTGGCGGTGGTACATTCACAGTGGGGACATTTACTGGCAATGGAACATTCACAAGGGGAGAATTCACCAGAGAAGCAATTAAGTGAGTTATATTAAACGTGAGTAACACCATCTTTAAAGCTTCTGTCATGGCTAAAGCAACTTCATTCAATGGGGGTTGTGGTTGATTTGGTTGATTCGGTTGATTTCCAATATCACTTTCGGCTGACAAAACATCTATATCTTTATTTACGTCTCGCTCATCTCGATCATCTCTGACTTGTCGACTTGAATAAACATTCGATGTTACCTTTATACCAAAAAGAAAGGATATCAAGGTATTCACTTGATAGATTTATGTGTTTTGTACTCATAATCCTCGAATTACTAGCAAACCTCATTCTGATATCAAATTGTGAGGCCCCAATTCAGATCCCACAGAATTCCCATATCTTAATTCGGTTGCCAAAAATTCGTGACATATAAATATCTATGTATGAGTACAAATTAATCACATAAACTATAACTCATACCTTCAAGCGTTCTGCAACGAGCTTTTGTAGTTCTTCCTCGATCAATTTAGCTTTTTGTTGCACACTAAGTGTCCATTTAGCGTCCTAAACAAAAGAGACGACGGACTTAGTCATAAAAATATGACTAAGTGAGGAACATGTCTCTTGAACTGCTATTCAGAAAACCAATAAACATTAGGCATATAAACTCAAGTGCAGAAAATGGTAGAGAGACACCATATAAATAATCACGAAATTATTGTTCGTATGACTGACTTTACTTTATTCATTATTTATGAAAACTTCATTATGTTAGAACTTTGTTAATGTTCTTACAACGAATTTACTCCATACAATCTTCAATGTCCTTTCTTATTGATCTTCTTTTGATAATCAAAAATCGTGAGGGACCTCCAATGTCCCCTGGGCCTTCAACGGCCCCTGGGCCTTCAACAACCGCTTACACTATCAAACATATTTTGTCATGAGTACTGAGCTAACCCTTGTTAATTCATACGCATCGATAGTCAACATTTTCATTCTCTTTATCTTTCTATTTCGCCATCAAATTCATGGTTCTAAACATTATGTGTAAGATCTATTTTATTTCAATTTCCCTCAAAATCATCACTTATATTTGCAATTTCCAATCTCACATCCTTTAGTGATTTTTGAGTTATCAGTGATTTAAAATTATGAACAATATACTTTCTAAAGGGTGAAAGTAGTAAAGCATAAATAAAGAAGTAAAAACTCAACTTTTCCTTGCCTTTATCAGTTCCAGTGTTTTTCCCGTGCGTATCACCGGATGTCATCCACTGCAGTATCAGTGGATTCATTTACTTTAGGGTTGCACCGATAATTAGTTACGTTTAAATTCCAATTACAAGTACAACTCCGACTCAAATTCCAATTGCAATTACAACTACGACTCAAGAGGAGTTGTCTATAAAAAAAACTTAAGAATATGATCATTCAATTAAACCCGTCAAAAATATATAATTATACCCTCTTCAAAACCCAAACAAAATAGAACACTTTGACAACAAGAAACCAACCATACTGAAATTTTCTTGCAAACCATATCAGAATTTCTAGCTATAAATCTACTGCTTCAAAACTTTTGCTTAACAAATTGGTAAATAAAACCTCATACTAACTAACCATGTAAATGTAAATCTCAAACCTCCCGTTCAAAAATTCTATATACATAATCCCATTCCAGAAATTGCAAGGTAGGTGTGAGAAGAAATAGAGGGATATGAAGAGAAAGACCTAGAGCAGACGGGAAGAAAGCACAAAGCTTACTTTATATTGAACGGTCATAGAGATAGAAACCGGCTAGTCGCTACAATGTCCCAATCAGAAACCTTAAGTGCAACATATCTTTTTGTTTAGTGAAGAAGAAGAACATTGAAAGGGGGAAGAGGGAGAAAGCTTACCAAGATAGTAGTAGTAGCCGAAAAACCCAATTCCAGCTCTTGTCGAGTTTTTTTCCAACCTTTTCGACGCTAAAATGAAGAACTATCGAGCAGAACAAGGAGGAATAGAGCCAACCCTAGCAGCGACCAGCAGTTCCGAGTCCTCCCAGAGACGAAAAGAAGAGGAAGACGGAAAGTGGAAATTATGACGCATCGTACCCATATTATGGAACAAGTTCACCGCCTCACCGAACAAGTTCACCGCCTCACCACTCTAATTATAACCACCAAATTAAAGCCACCTCTTTAAATAATCCACCGCCTCTGATAATCAATGCAAATATTAACATTAATAACATCTCATAGTGCACCAGCCAGCCTATTAAGTAAACTAACACGCACACACACCACCAGCTTACACACTTAAACTAGACAAAATAATAATGATAACAAATAAAATAGCAAACAAAACACGAGACAAACATCGCCAACACATCAAAAATTTCGAACTTTAAAAAATACATTGTGCGTTGTCGAATCGACACTGATTCTCATTTCTTTCATCATCGTGAATTTCTTTTTATGTTCATATTTTATTTTATTTTATTTTTGGGCCGTTAAAGAGAAACCCTCCTCTCGATCGACTGAAATGGCGCATTGTTTAGCGATGGCGGAAACGTGACGAGATGCAGAGCGACACACTGGAGAATCGCGAACGAACGAGAACGGCGGGGAAGAAAACCCTAGCAGAGCGTTTTTTTTCTTACTTTAGAATGTTGGGAGGCTCCGCTCAAAGTATTCTACGTTTACCTATCAAGTTTGGAATAAGTATATATAGTACCTCCAACGTAGAGTGTAGCCCTAGAGCGACACAAATCCAATAATTCGTTCCAAGTCAAACTTGACATGTGCATACATTATTTAATATATTTAACATTTACGACCGCCGCCGCCATGCCAAACAGAGCCTTAGTTGAAAAACAATGTGAATTGTTGTGATAATCATACTGAATTTGCAAACTCGTAAATGATATATACCGCCTTATTAATAGTCACTAATTAATAGTATCGAGTGGTTATCCCTATCAAGCCTATAAATATATATAATTCAAAGATAAATATATTAAAACCCCAGTTCTCAAGATCCTTAATCTTGTCAAGTTAACTGTAGTTTTGATATTTTAAAGAAAAGTACACACACACACTCTTTGATATGTGGATGGAGAGACCTCTATAGATATACAATTTCTTTCTTGTTACTTCAACTTTCATGATGAGCTGGATACAAGAGAAGACAATAATGAAGTTTTGTCTCCCTTTAGAGTGTGGTTTCATTGCATTTCATATTGGCTCAACCAACCCAAAAATTCATGTTATTATGGAATTTAGATCCCTAGTAACTATGTAAAAATGTTTTGGCCGCCGATTGCACTTTGACAACCCTCATGGAGCCTTAAGTATAGATTAATGTCCATTATACTTGAGAACGTGACATTAGATTGGTTTTTGTATTTGCTTACAAAATAAATCAGCGGTTATGACAAGTTCAAGTGAACGGGGAACACCTAGTTTTCATGAGATGACTCGTATTGTATTCTCTTGGATCTCATCACCATATGGGCGATAAATCAATGTAATTTTGTATGTCTGTCCAGCGATAGAGGCTTTCACGCGTGAGAAATAAGAATCAGTTTAAGGTTGGGAAATGTTGATTTGTAGTCGGGAGGAGGAAGGGGTTATTGTTCGGTAATTGATGACAACATGAATTGTCTTTGGGTGATACGAGTTATTCTGCGTTATAGCATACCGTCATGGTGTGGTATAGGCTGTCACAAGGCTCCAATGTGTGACCTAGGAGTATCGCATTGGGAGATAGAGTCCAGTTTAGAAATTTAGGTTCTCATTTAAGTGAATGTGGAAGACATTGAAAAGGTATGTAGTTTACATCCAATTGATGACATTTCTTATGATATGTCATGGGTGTAATGTCTATAAGGCTCAAGGATGAGGTTTGCTGTGGGCAATTTATCGTATTCCTAAGTGTATAGTTATATTTGAAATAAAAGTGCAACAGTAAAACAATGTCAAAGATCCCCAAAACACATAAGCAGCCATCTAAACAGGGTACATATATGATACATAAAGCATAGTCCAATAGATTAAAGTTCGGTACAAATAAGTTCAACATGCAAGCTACAAAAGTTTGTGATTCATACAAAAGGATTAAAGAGAAAGGAACATGAGTTGAAGTCGACCAAGGTAGACATGGTCATTCAAAGTTTTGCTCCTCCTCGCCTTCGACTCCCAATAAGCTTGGGGTTTGAAACGTTGATTATGTTGTGAACTGAAAGTATTTAAAAATAAAAGGGTGAGATATAAATTCAGTAGAAATTCCCCTTACTCTAAAAATCTAAATAACATTAAGGTGATGTCTTTTTATTAGTTAGCGTTTCTTTAAATTTCATGCATGATTCTCTTTGTTCTTGATAGATTAGTCTCATGATTTATCTTTACGATTTTTCATACATGTAAGCCGTTTTGAAAGTTTCAAGTATCTCCTTAAGACTTTCTTCTCGGATTCATTTTTTGTTGACTTATTTTGAAGCAACTCCAAAGGTAACCTTTGTGGTCAGTTACAATTTCACTAGTTCATGCATGAGCTATAATTATGGCAAGGTTGCGCTTACCCATACAAGAAATAGTTATGGTGATGCAACCATTCTTCGCCGCTTTAAGGTGCTACCCACCTGAGCAGTTTTATTGTGCCTTAAACTGTGATGGGGCTCCACCTAACTATAGCAAGAAAATTAACATTTCCCCTTAAAATTTGCTCCTAAGCAGGTTTACATGCATTTTTTTCTTCTTAAAGTAGATATTTGGTTGTCTCATGCTAGAATAAACTTAAACGGGGTTGTCCATGTGACTTGGAGACTCCTGGAGTGTTTAAGCAAGTCTCCAACAACATCAAGATGTATGGTATGTTTCCTAATTCAAAGATATTTTATAAAAAATGAGTTTAAAAGTGCCTTCAAGACTTTTAAAATTTTATAACGACAGTGTGGATTGCAGGTTGGCCTTTTAATTCAGGTATTTTGTATGAAGAAGATAATGTCTTGACTTGAAATCCTTATTATAATAAACTACTATAAAGTAGTTTTTGTTTATTTAATAATCTTTAGGTTTACCTATGTCACGATTCGTCTAAAAATAAAATCAGAGTGTGCTTCGGGCGGGGCGTAATGCCACAAACATGCGCTAAGAAACACCATGTTTGTTAGGCGGGAGTAGAAATGATATTTTTTATTTAAAATATTTAATTTGGAAAAAATACATTTATTTTTATGCGTAAGGTTTAAAATATGGCAGTGAAGAATTAAATACACATGCATTTAAACAAAATTTAGAACATCATCAAGATATTTTAAGCTAAATAAATAGAAAAAATAGGTGCTGATCGATATAAACTTCATCAAATGAGAATCACAAAAAATGAACATTCAAAATCCCAAATTCTAATACATAACATTTAGTCTAACAGTTGATCATGATACAAGAAAAAATGTCAGATCATAATTATTACAGAAAAAAACATTATTCTGATAGTACAAGAAATAAAACATAGAACCTGCTACAATAATAAATAAGATAAACCTCCAGGAACACAAGACTTTGACGCAAATCAGGCTTGGGTAGCGGGAGGAGCAATCACGAAAGATAAGACAAATTCCAAAACAAATAAGGAAAAAACCTCAAAACATTGATAAAGGTAAGTAAAATACCTAACTTGCAAGACATCGAAAATAAGCTTATACTGATACTCAAGAAGCAAAAATAGCAAAATAGGCAAGTGAGTGAATCAAGCGGAAACAAGGAGAATTATTACTACAATCCAGAGTGTGGTATACATTCATTCATGTAATGACATAAGCTTTAACAAATAAAAGATATGTGTTTTTATTTGATTCGCAAGAATTATGATTCAGAAGGATTCGATATCAAATTCATGACTTATCAGAGATTCAAAATCTATACTCGTGATCTATAAGGGGCGGCTCTTGAGAACCCTCACCCTTGAGCTAGAGAGTTTATGTTTGTCATGACCGGTCTTTTGCTCTGGCTAGGGATTCAAGATGAAACTCAAATCAAAAAGTTGCATCAATGTAACACATTCTTTTAATGTTTGCTTGTGATATCAAATAAATGAAGTGATTCATTACCTAGTGATTCTAATTGGAGCGAGTTTACTTAAAAAGGGGAGAAATTACTATACATTATCTTCGAGATAACATGTACTCATCTAGAACAAGCCATCCTAAGTGTGTTAAGAATTGCTATTAAGTTAACGATTTAGATATTCAGGAGTAAAATTTATAAACATAATAAACGGTATATCAAGTTAAGTTCAAGGTTTGCAAGCGAGAGATTTATATACTTGTCTTATGTAAGGTTGAACCCGACAGTGGCGGCTAGGTGGCGCAAGCTAATTTTAAAACCTTGTTTTAAACATGTACAAGAACAATCACGGATGATATTCTATTTAACGAAAATCCCTACGCTAGCACGTGCAATTAATCAAGAGTGGGTTTAGTAAGATTTGCATCCCTCTAGGTGAGGGGAGAGGAGACTACCATGAGGAAAGAGGAATTTGGTGGCGCTTTGGCTTAGTAAACCCTAAATTTTGAAGGGGTTTTGAGCAATCTCATCAATTGGTTTGATAACTGCATCGAGGATCAAAATAAATTCATGGTTAAACGATCATAAGATGGAAATAAACATGGATCACAGCCTTTATGCAATCTGAAGCACAAAATTTACAAGAGATTCAGAAAATTTTTGAATAAAGAGGGGAGGAGGAGGACTCTTACCCAAGAAGTCAAATCTGAGTCCAAGGAGGAGAGGGAAGGAAATCATAATTGTCCCTCTCGCAATCACCGACCAAGACAAAGAGGGAGGGGAAAAATTAGTGTTGCTAGCCCTTGGAGGAGGGAGTGGCTGCTAGCCTTGAGAAAGAGAATAAGGTTGCAGACCCTGAAAAAAAGAGCAGTCAGACAAGGATAAGGGTTTTGTTGACTTGGGGAAGATAAAGGGCAGTCGATCAAGGAGGATGAACCACTTGCTAGAGCGGGAGGGAGAGCCAGAGGAGGCGATCATAAAAGCAACGAATGGAAGCGTCAAGATTGGCGCCTGCGGAAACTGGCGGGAACAGACGACGGTGCAGAATCGACAGTGACGGGTGTGTGAGTCGGGTTTTGGGGGAAAAAAACCTTAGCCAAAAATGAATTTTATGGGGGGGGGGGGTGCTCGAGAGAGTATTAGAGAAACTTAAACCCTAAATTATAAATATGCCCCTACGCTTTAAATTGGTTTAAATCACTTTTTTAAAAAATGAAGTCTTACAACCTAAGAGATCAAAGTACATAGTTACAAGTTGAAGATGCACATGTGACTAACACAACTATGGTCTTACATATATTACTATTTCATGAGTTATAAAAAAATCTTCCATGAAGAAAGATTGTTGACAACAAATGCACGGGATAGAGGGAAGTTAAATTTTCTGCATCAACATAATTAGTTATGTTACGGACCGTGTGCATGGTCCCATTTTTGAACATGGCTATAGGTTGTACACCCCAACCCATCTCCGCATACGGAGCACAGTTCATGTGAAGCAGTTATTGAGGTGTGGTCTTGAACCTGCAACCTCCTAGATAGAGGTGCTTCCTCTATCTAGGAGATCAACTTAGTCTATGATGGAAGCGCCAAGTACCTCTATCACATCCACATTTAAGTTAAAAAATGAAAATTTTGCAAAATGTGTGCGAGAATAACAAAATCACCTTAAATATAGTGTGAATTAGGATCATCTTAGTTTTAGTCAAATGGATATTATCAATTTCACATCTCAGATTTATTTTTCTTTAATTCGATGGGTTAAGTAATTTCACCTTTATTATTTTCCATATAATCAAAAATATTTGTTTCTTTCCATACATGAGAATCCATTATAACAGTAATGATGAGGCCAAGTAAAATTTATAGAAGAACCGATGTGTAATTAACCGGTAACACATGACCCTCACTAACTTGGTGGAGATCATAAAAATAACCACCGCGCGCACGATTGGCGCGCACGGTCCTTGCGCAATTCGCACACGTAATCCCACTATGTGTTGGATCTCGTGGCCAGCCTTAGAGGGGGGGATAAGGTTTTACGCGTTAATTGAATTTTAAAATATTTCGTCCCGAGAAATCGAGTTTTAGAAGCTACAACTGGACGTTAGGTAGCTAACGCGCGGCGATAAGTCTATGAACTCGTTCCCGTGCGAATTACTATTAGCTTATACACCATACACAAGAAATTAAAATGACATTCACAGCAAAATCGTAGAAGCAATAATACAGAAAATATATTTCATTGCAAGAATTAATAGCAAATGGTTTTACAATTACAAAATTGTGATCTCCGTGACACCGGAGATCGAAGACAATGAGAAATAAAAAAACTCTTTTGGTTTATATATCGATCCGCTCCACGGACCGGTCGTCTCTCTCCCTTTCCCTCCGAGAAAGGTCTTCGAGCCGACTCTTCACCTCCTCACAAGGAAGGGTCTTAGAGCCCCGCTAGATCCACCCGATCTAGACGTCCCTTCCTCGGGATGATTTCTCACGGAATCATCCTCGGAATCTGACACAGGCGGATCCATGTTCGGACACGCCCGGGCACGTGCCCGGGCGTGATTTTTCGCCATTTCTATCGGGGGATAAGTAGGACTGTCCGACTGTAGGAAGAAATCAGAAGCCGATCGCGTGCCCTAGCTGCTCCCGTGCTCGATCGCGTGCCCTAGCCCCGGCCGCCCGCCCGCCCACCGTGCCGTCGCTGATCGCGTACCCTAGCCCCGGCCCTAGGCCCGGCCGGCCGTCCCTGATCGATCCCGTGCCCTGATCGTGCCCGACCGCCCGTCCCTGATCGATCCATTGATCGCCGATTCGCCGGTATCTTCTTCTTCTTCTTCTTCTTCTTCCACATGTAATCTGTTATTTTAGACGGATTTCCTTACAAATTATGCTGATTTTGTAGAGAAAACTAATGGTGTACCTATTGCTATTGGAAGTATAACTTATTCCTTTTATTGTACGAAATTTTCCTTGAAAAGTACATTGTGATTTTTATCTTTTTTGTGCTTCATCTTCCAATTTGTGTTTGACATTATCAGGATAATAGATAACAAGTCCCTTAGGCTGATTTCAGATGGTCTAGAAGAAAAATCAGAGCCAGTGGACACTAATATTCGAGGTAAACTTCCAATCCGCACAAACATTAATGATATTGTTCCAACCTGATTTCAAAAGATAATTTGAAATTGCAGTACCAAATGTTTTCTGCACAAATTAAAATTTGTCTATGCATGCTTTGAAAAGTTGACTTTGATTTGTCTTGCATATTTCATAGGGCTGAGGTAAATTTAATTAGCTATTTCCCTAATGACTTGTGACTTAAATATGGAATTACTATGAGGGATTTTAGCTGATTTTTTTAACGGAATGGTTTTATTGGTAATGTTGATTATAATCGATAACATGAGTAATTTTTTTAAAATGTAAATAAGGATGCTTTGGGATGGTTGTATTACACATTTAAAGTTCCTATTGCATGAGAATGATAATTGGAATATATTTCTACATTAGAAAATTTATGTTTCATCTTAGGCCCCTCCAACTACACCCAATTAGTTAATAGCATGAATTCTTAGATTCTAACAACACTTGTTTTATTTGTTTAAACTTTAAATTTTTGTAAAACTTCCGTGCTAAAAAAGAGAAATGGAAAAACCTAACCTTGCAAATGGACTAAATCAACTTATTTTTGAAAAGCTTTCTGTTACAAGTTGGAGGAAATATGGCATTGTGTTTTGACTGAGATGATGCACTATTGCAGACATAAGCAAGTTTGTCTTATTGTGATTAGTTTGAGGGAAAGTGTGGTTTTGATTGATTTCTACTTATTGGCAGTCAGTTAGTGGATGGGCTTGGAGACTAATGTAGCATTTATTTTACTTGCGTCAAGTTAGTTAGGCTATTATATTCTTTGCTGGTTCACTGTTTGAGCATATCTTTCAATGATAATGATCCACTTCATGCAATCGTACAACTTTAAGCTATTTCTCTGTTGGTTCACTGTTTTCACATTTTCCCTCGCGGGCCTGGTACGGTCGCGCTTGGCCGTAGGGGCATTGCCCCGTGTACCCGTCGGGATTTGCCACCATTTTGAATTCAGTCCAGGCTAAATTATTATGGTCACACAATCAAATTAGATACTTATTTTGTGTGTATTTCAAATGTTGTTTTCTACTCAGGTGTTCGATGGATAAGTTTTTTCCAAAAGTGAGCTCAAATCAAATTTCTCAAGATTCTCAAGCATCAGATTTATGTGGTAAAAGGACTCGATCTGAATTTAGCTTAGATGAGTTAATTGCTGATCCAGGATTGAGACCACCTATAACCTCATATGATGTAAACATACAAGACATGATAAGGAGAAAATACTTACAGAATGGTCCTTGTCAACCAATTTTAGCAAATTTTCCACAAACTCAAATTGGAAATAAAGCTCGTCGTTTCAACAAAATCTGGTTTACCGAGTTTAAAGATTGGCTGGAATACAGTATATATAAAGATGCTGCATTTTGTCTTTATTGTTACATTTTTCCCCAGAGAGGTTGTGATCCTACATTTATATGTCGTGGTTTCCGATATTGGAAAGATAGAATGATCTTAGAGAAACATGTCGGAAATCACACAACTGCACATAATAACTCTAAGAATATGTGCATAGCTTTAATGAATCAGAAGCAAGGTATTCAAGTCGCATTTTACAGGCAGGAAGAGACACAACGTGCTCAATATCGCGCTCGTTTGTGTGCGTCAATAGATTGTATACGCTTTCTTTTAAAACAAGGGTTATCTTTTCGCGGGCATGATGAGTCTAAAGAATCCAGCAATCGCGGCAATTTTCTTGAACTTTTAGAATTTCTTGCATTGCATAACAATGAGGTCAAGTCAGTGGTTTTCGAAAATGCACCTATCAATTGTCAATTAATATCTCCAAAAATCCAAAAGGAGATAGTTTCTTGCATTGCATCAGAGATAACAAAGACAATTGTTCAGGACGTTGGGGATAGCTGCTTCAGTATTTTGGTCGACGAATCACGTGATGTGTCCACAAAAGAACAAATGGCCGTGGTTTTACGTTATGTTTCTATAAAAGGTCTTATTATGGAGCGACTTCTTAGGTTTGTTCATGTTGTAGATACCACTGCCTTATCATTAAAGAAAGCTATTGATAATTTGTTTGCAAAATATTGCCTAAGTATTTCTAAATTGCGGGGTCAAGGTTATGATGGTGCTAGCAATATGAGGGGTGAGTTCAAAGGACTGAAAACGTTGATATTGCAGGAGAATAATTGTGCTTTCTACATTCATTATTTTTCTCATCAATTGCAACTAATATTAGTAGCTGTTGCAGAAGATCATGTTGAAGTTGCAGAGATTTTCACGCTTATTAACCTTGTGTTGAATGTTGTTGGAGGTTCTTGTAAACGACGCGATTGTATAAGAGCATTAGAAGTTGATCGGGTTGCTTTAGAGCTTGGTTGCGGGGAGTTGGAAAGTGGTCGAGGGGCAAATCAACCACTTGAATTAAAAAGAGCAGGTGACACACGGTGGAGTTCACATTATGGCACAATATTAAATTTTATTCGGATGTTCTCATCTATTGTTGAGGCACTTGAAATTATTAAAGTTGATGGTGCAGATGGAAATCAACGAGGAATGGCCAATACTTTAATTAAAAGTCTCTTGACTTTTAATTTTATTTTTCTATTGCACTTAATGAAGAATATTTTATCCAAGTCACACGAGTTATCACAAGCTTTACAGAAGAAGGATCAAGACATTGTTAATGCAATGAAGTTTGTAAAATTTACAAAACAGTTACTGTTTAATTTCAGAAATGATGATCTTGAATGGAACTCCTTTATGACTGAAGTATCAAAATTTTGCACAAAACAACATATAGAGGTTCCTAATATGAATGAAAAATATATTCAAGCAGGGAGATCACGACGCAATGAAAGAGAGGTTACAAATTATCATCATTTTCGTGTTGAAATCTACAATACAGTGCTGGATTGGACTTTGAACGAGTTAAATGATCGTTTTAATGAAGTGAACACTGAACTACTTTTATGTGTTTCTTGTCTTGATTCAAGTGATCGATTTGCCTCATTTGATAAACAAAAGTTAGTTCGTCTCGCAGAATTGTACTCATCCGATTTCTCACAAATAGAATTGCAACTACTTGAAGGACAACTTGATATGTATATTATTGACATGCGCTCTTTACCAACCGACACGTTCTCTCAAAGTAAAGGAATTGGTGGCCTTTTAAAATTATTGGTGGAGTTGAAAAAATAAGATCACTATCAGTTGGTTTTCAGGCTTTTAAAGTTGGCATGTCTTCTACCCGTTGCAACGGCTACAGTTGAAAGAATGTTCTCTGCAATGAAGATTATAAAAAATCGTTTACGAAACAGAATGGGAGACGAATGGATGAATGACTGCATGATCGTTTATACGAAGAAGGATGTTGCTGACACTATTACTAATGATACTATTATTACAAAATTTCAAAATATGTGTCCACGAAAGGTGGCATGTTGAACGGTATGTCATGTATTTTTTTTGTTTAAAACTTTTTAGTAATTGCAATATTAGTTTAATTTTATTTAAGAATTGCATTTAATTATTAATTTTAAAATTGTGCCCGGGTTAAGAAAAATTTCTAGTTCCGCCCCTGGAATCTGACGACCCTCCAAGTTGATTTCTCACAAAACCCTTCCCGGATTTTGACGACCTTCCGGTCGATTTCCCTCACCACAAAATTCAGAAAAGAGAAGATTACAGAAATAAGGATCTAGAAAATTTAAAGGATGAAGTTCTCCCTCTTGACGACTTCTCCGTTGAGCGATCCGCAGCCGGCGTGTGAGATCTTCGTTTGCTAGCAACTGGTTGGCTCTTTGTATTCAATGTAGATCTTGTATCGTCGGAGTCCTTTGTTCACGAACGGGAGGGAGACGACTTTCTCCTTCTTCGTCGGAGACTTTTGGAACGGAGCGCAAGGAAGAGCGGTCGAACCCTAGAATGCAGTAACTCCCGTCACTCTTCGTTCTCCAATACTCAGGCACAGAAACCAAGGCGGCCTTTTATACGTCTTCATGAAAATAGACTATCGTCGGCGGTAAGACTAGCGTCCGGCAGTAGATTCGCACGCTTGCTGTGTCAGCTGTCATCCAAATCTGGAATAATATTTCAGTCGAATCTTTCTTTTTCAAAAAGCTAGCACCTACCGGTAGAAGGTAGCACTACACGGTAGGTTCCCGAGTAATCATTGACACTCGTTGAGAGGCGAGAGCGACACGGTAAGCATTATCACGTGGCGGTAGGTCGGTTTCTCGAGAAATACATCGTGACATTTGTCGAGAGGCTAGCGCGACGCGGTAAGCACTATCGCCTGGCGGTGGATTGATTTCTCGAGAAAGCCTTCTCGATATTCGTCGAGAGACTAGCACTGGGCGGTAAGAATTAACGCTTGGCAGTAGTTTACCGCGGGGTTGGCCAGATTAATTCCTTCCACTAGCACAGACGTTAGGACTAGCGCGACGCGGTAGTTTCCCGAGAGCTCCGTCCAATTAATTCACGGCTACCGCCCGACAAGAACTCTTATCGCTCGGCGTTAGCATCCAAAAGTGACTTTATTACTTTGCTTGAACCTGTCAACCTGCACACTCTATCAACACACGGTTTGATCAAATACAGCTGGGATTTGATATTCTCAAACATAGGGAATATGAATCAACGATTCCAACAAACTCCCTCTTTTGATAATATCAAATCTCGTTCGTGAAAAATAATACGATACATGATAGTAGAATGAATATATATATAAAGAGATAATTTGCAAGTTTCAGATTTCAGGTTCTCTATATAGCTCCCTTACATACATGCTCCCCCTACCTACGTGTTCTACACGCTCCCCCTATCTACGTGTTCTACACGCTCCCCCTATCAACGTGCACGCATTGAAACAAGCTCCACCAATATGAGATCATACCTATGAACAATTCTCATGAACAATCTCTTCTCCCCTTTGATAGTATCAAAAAGGGGCGGGCATGACCAACCACACATGCAAGATGAAAAATCATTTTATGATAAACGTTATAAAGATAGTAGACAATGCACATAACCAGGACAACAAGAAGTGAGAAACATAGGGGCAACCCAAAAATGCAAATCAGAGAATATGTAGCGCATGAGTCATAAAAGTAAGAGTGGAGTACACAACCAAGGATAATAAGTCAGTTTGCAAAGATTATGAGGATTGGACAGCACAAGGTAAATTAACCACATAACGAGGAATAATACAATGCTATAAGAGTTATAGAGTTAATCACATTGTAAACATTGTAAGCGTCAAGAAGTGTAAATCATGTGCTAGTACATATGTGCTAAAAACGTGTACTGCAGTTTCTGTCCAATTCTTATGCATGAAAGCATTAAATAAGATAATGACGTGTATGTGTAGTATCAATAGAGAGAAAACACCAAGTAGAAATAATATGTTTTACATGTGTTATCTTGATTCTTTAAAAATGCTAACACAAGAGAAATAAAGTGAATGATCACGTCACATACCAATCTACGTCATACCAAAACTAGAACGAAGGGCACTAAGCTTAAGGTAGAGTCTATGCACAAGATCGAAATGACTCTTAAAACCAAGATGTTCATCCTCACAATGCTCATAAAGACTTATCAGGAGGAATGAGTAGTGCTTGTGGGGTCCTTGACGTGAACTTTGATAGCTTGCATAGTTTTCTTTTTGAGTTTGTTTTGAGCTATCACTTTTATATAATTTTTTGAGTTCAAAGGAGCTCCAAGTCAATCGAAATCTATCCACCTAAATAGATACACGTTAACTTGTATACATAAGATCTTAACTCCAGTGATTTAGCCCAACGTTATAATCTTTATATAAACACATATGTATCGTGATATTGATTATTCAAGGTAGTTCTAGCATGTTAGGATGCAACATCACGAGTTATAACATGTAAGCCTAGCATTCTTCTTGAGTGTTTTGTCTAGGGATGTGTGAATGATGTGTAGTCATTCCCCTATTTAAATCCTCACACATACCTAAAGGCATAGTCAACATACACTAACATGTAATGTCGCATTCTGTAGCTGAGCACCTATAGATTCGACACACCATGATCAGGGACGATGTCCACATGGAGTAACAATTCTAACTCAAACATTGTATATACTCGTTATGGCCTAAGTTTAGGTCAAGTATGCCCGAAGGATATGATCACTTCACAATATTTTTTTGTTTATATATATATATATATATATATTTAAACGTCAAGGTAACTCTGATAAACAAAAGCAAATACACGAAAAAAATATGAAACATAGCCAAAAAACAATAACCACAAACAAAAGAACAGTCAAACACACTGTAACACCTCCCCTGTAATGACCGTATAATATGGGTCCGGCCGGGGCCCCACAACATACAGGCGCCACAGCTTTGACATTAAAAGATGATATTAACTACCCAATCTCAAAACTCAAAAACAAACAACAGCGGAAATAGTAAACAAGACCAGAAGCTATACACGTATATAAGAGTATCGAAACGGCCTTAAGACCTTACAACAATAGAGAGTCCAAACACAAATCATAACAACAAACATCAATGTGCTTAAGCACCCCTAGACTACCTCGGCATGCAATCCGGAAAACTAGAGCATCAAACATACAATGCCATAAACTAGAGCTAGTATAAAACTTGTAACACTTCATGAGGCTTATGCATTTTTTGGCTGGCGAGCTAGCTCCTGCTTGTGATCCTTGCCCTGTAAAAATTGGTGGTAACGTGGGTCAGCAAAGGCTGACCTCAAGCTATGTAACCAACACATATCCTCCCGGCCGCCCCTAACGGACCCCGGGGTACCCCTCCAACCTGCAAGTCAGCACTTCGTATACCATATACATAAACATGTAAAGCTCTAAAAGAACATGTTTGGATGTCTCAATCAACAAACACGTTTTCTATGTTGAGCATATAATAAAAAGAGGCCTACTATGCAGTATGTATGCAAAACCCAGGCTTCACCCAAGGCACCCTATTGCGTATGCAACTAGCACGTCATCAAAACATCTGGGTACTTCCAATTTCCCCATTGGCATTAAGCCGCAAACAAAAGGTACTGCAATTACCCTAACGTCATACAAGCCACAATACAAAAATCATGCCAAGGCCCCACCCGCTCGTGGGTCTTAGACTCGGGCTTGCCTGCAAATTCTGACTTCGCGCGTCAGGATTCCGTCTCACACACAAACCGATTCTAAGAACCCTTGCTGGACCCCACCCGCTCGTAGCTTCATTGCCCGGGCTTGCCCAATGCTTGACGTTCTCATCAGTCTCACAGAAGTTGACTAGTTTCGCCGGGACACTCTCCCCACATGACTTGCACGTCACGGTATAGCCAGCTCGACCCGGAGGTTCCTCTTGAACCTTGACGACCCATACCCCTCCCATTTGAGAGATTTGGTGCCCGAAAGATTGAAAGAAAAGATGTTAAGCACGCATCCTAAAAACTAAGAGGAGAAGTGTCGTTATCATACGGCCCCTCTTCCTAGCCATGGGAACTTAGCCGGATGAAAACCACCGCAATGGTCTTGCCTCCGCGAATCTGGACTCGGCTCGCGATTTGGGGCTCCAAAGCTTCTCCGGCAACCGGATCTCTCCTTCACCCTCCTCCCTGCTCTCCCTTCTCTCTAAAACTTTAGAAAGAGAAAACTTGAAGAAGAATGAGGGTTTTAAATCCTATTCCCGAACATAACTAAGCAAGGACAACTATGGACCATCAGATCCCACTAGAAGGAAACGAACGGCCACGATTCGCACTTAAAACCAAACTCCTGCGTCGAACACGGTTTGTGACACGCCCGTATCCAAGGACGTGTGCCTCAATCGTCACCGAAACCGTCGCACCCAGAAAAGGACACGGGTTCTGGACATGCCTGTGTCAAACGTGACACACCAGTGTCACTCAGTACATGCCCGTGTTGCTGGGCGTGTACCTCCATCGACACAAGTCCAAACACAACCCGAGAAGAACACGAGTACTCGACACGCCCGTGTCACATTTGACACGCCTGTGTCAAACCCGAACACGTCTGGGCTCCAGGCCGTGTTTATCCCCTCACACGGCCCGACTAATATCCCGAGCAGGACACGGCCTGAGACACGCTCGTGTCTCCGACCGTGTTCATTGTCTCGATAATCGTCGACCGCATTTTCATCGACCACGCGAAAATTCGTCGAACCCGAGCACGACACGGCCTTGGACACGCCCATGTCCCAGGCCGTGTTCACTGTCTCGACACTTCGTCGAGCGCAGTTCGTCGACCACCCAGGTTCTTCGTCGAACCCAAGCACGACATGGCCTTGGACACGCCTGTGCCCCAGGCCGTGTGACCCCTTCCAAGATCCTGACTTGGCTCTAAACGCTGTCCATCCTTCTTTCGAGTTTCGGGGCGTTGCAACTCTCTCCCCCTTAAAAGAATTTCGTCCCGAAATTACATAAAGAGAAAGATACACAAAACTTAAATTATACCTGAAAGGAATAACTCTAGATACTCCTCCGGCATAGTTTGTTCTCGCTCCCACGAGAGCTCCTCACGACCGCAGTTGTCCCATCAGACTTTTACAAGTTTGACTTCTTTGTTCCGCAACCGACGAATTTCTGAATCCTCTATAGTGACTGGACGAACTCGCGTCCAGAAGTCCTCTTCTATCGGCACTGATGCCGATTCGATCGCCACACTAGCCTCTACTAAGGCTTTCCTCAAAAGACGGAGACATGAAAGACGTCGTGTACTCCACTCAGCTCTATGGACAACGCTAACCGGTACGCCGCTTCTTCCACCCATTATATAACCCCGAAAGGTCCAAAAAACCTTGGACTCAACCTCTTGAGTCGGCGGATGCGCGAAATGCCTTTGAACGGCTTGATATTTAGATAGACCCAATTGCCTAGCGCGAACTCTAGTTTCCTGTGGCGAGCATTAAAATACTTTGCTTTCCGATCTTGAGCCACTTTTATGTGCTCTCAAATGGTTCGCACCAACTCACATGCATCAACCACCACTTCTTTTCCCAAAAGTTTGGTATCTCCTGCCTCTGTCCAAGACATCGGTGTTCGACACCGCCTTCCATACAAAGCTTCGTATGACGCCAACTTTATACTTGTTTGGTAATTGTTGTTATAAGCGAACTCTACCATGAAGAGGTGATCCTCTCACTTCTTGCCGAAGTCAAGAATACACATCCTCAGCATATCCTCCATAATACGGTTCGTTCTTTCAGTTTGACCGTCAGTTTGAGGATGGAAAGTCGTACTGAACTTGAGTTTCGTGCTCAGACTCTTCTGAACCAACCTCCAGTCCTTGGACGTGAAACGTGCATCGTGATCACTAACTATACTCTTAGGAATCTCATGTAGTCGCACAATCTTGCAAACATACAACTCTACCAGCTTCTCCACGATGTCCTCCTTTTGATTTGGGATGAAGTGAGCCACTTTAGTTAAGCGATCCACAATCACCCAAATCGCGTCGTTACCCTGCTACGATCTAGGTAACCCATGTACAAAGTCCATGGAGATGTCATCGAATTTCCACTCGGGGAATGGAAGAGGCTTCAGGAACCCGCCCGGCTTCAGACACTCGGCCTCCACCAAGGCACAAGTTTGGCATCGATTCACGTACAAAGCTACGTCCCGCTTCAGTCCAGGACACCAAAAGGATTTCTTCATATCCAGGTACATCTTTATAATGCCCGGGTGAATGGAGTACTTTGTGAAGAGAGCCTCAAACATCAACTCCTCACGGAGCTTGCCGAACTGCGGTACACAGATCCTTCCGTCCTTCCTCAAAATCCCATCAATCAACTCCCAGACGCTGCTCTCGCCCGTTTGAGCTTCCGCCGCGTAAGGCTGAAACTCCACATTAAAACGAGTCGCTTCCCGAATACGATCAGACAAATTGTTCTGCATTTCAATCCGGTTCAACTGAGTCATGCTAGACTCACCCCTTGCTACGCACTCCAAGCCGAGGGACTCTCAGTCCAGCACCAACCGCTCATCATGAGCTTCGATCCAATTCCCTTGCCCAGAGTATTTTCTACTCAAGGCATCTGCCACCACATTGGCTTTGTCTGGCATATACTGAATCGCCACCTCGTAGTCTCCAAGGAACTCGACCCATCTGTGCTGCCGCATATTCAGGTCTTTCTAATCCAGGAGATACTTCATGATTTTATGATCCGTGAAGATCTCCACCTTCGCACCATAGACATAGTGTCGCCACAACTTCAACGCAAAGATTACCGCCTCCAATTACAAATCATGGACAAGATAATTCCTCTCATGAGGCTTCAACTGCCTTGACCCAAAGGCTATCACACTGCCATGTTGCACCAATACGCAACCCAAACCGCATCCCGACGCATCACTGGAAATTTGAAATCCTTCGGTCCCTTTCGGTAGACTTAGGATTGGAGCTGTCATCAGTCTTTCCTTCAGTGACTCAAATGCCTGATTGCACTCCTGAGTCCACACAAACTTCTGGTCCTTACGAGTCAGTGATGTGAGGGGTAGAGCTATCTACAAAAAGTTTTTTACGAACCTTCTATAGTACCCGGCTAGCCCAAAAAAACTTCGGACTTCCGCCACGATTCTCAAAGTCGGCCAATCTCTGATGGCTTCCACTTTTGTTGGATATACTGCCACCCCATCCCCACTAATCACATGACCCAAAAATGTCACCTTCTCTAACCAGAACTCGCACTTCGAGAACATTACATAAAGCTGGTTCTCTCTCAACACTTGCAAAACTATTCTCAAGTGAGTCTCATGCTCCACCTCCGAATTGGAGTAAACCAGAATGTCGTCAATAAAGACAACTACAAAAGAGTCCAAGTATTCCCGAAATACTCGATTCTACAAATCCATGAATACGGATGGTGCGTTCGTCAGCCCGAATGGCATCACCGAGAACTCAAAGTGACCATACCTCATACCAAAAGCTGTCTTGGGTATGTCCCCGTCTCGAATTCACAACTGATAGTATCCTGACTTTAAGTCCAACTTTGAATACATCACTGACCCCACCAACTGGTCGAACAAATCGTCAATCCGAGGAATCAAATACTTATTCATGACCGTCAATTTATTCAACTCTTGGTAGTCTATGCACAACCGCATATTACCGTCTTTCTTCTTCACGAACAACACAGGCGCACTCCACGGCGAAGAACTGGGTCTGATATACCCCCGCTCCAACAGTTCCTGCAACTATACCTTGAGTTCGGCCAACTCCTCTGGTGTCATCCTAAATGGAGGACGTGACACCGACCTAGCCTCTGGCACTAACTCAATCGAGAAATCAATCTCCCGTCGAGGAGGTGCTCCAGGAAGTTCATCAGGAAACACATCCTCGAACTCTGCCACCACGAGCACTTCCCTAAGTGATAACTGGGAAAGGCAAACCTCTAATAATGCTACAAGAGCTACTCCCCCTTGGTTAACTGCCCGTACCAACTACATGACCGAAATCAGGGAACAGGCCACTCCATTAAGACCCTCAAACTTAACTTTTGTCTGTCCTTCGCTTCTCAGGGTCACCACCTTGGATAGGCAGTCAATACTGGTGCGCTGCTTTGCTATCCAGTCCATTCCCAAAATCACATCAAACTCAACCAACGGTAAGACCGCTGCTATCAACACGAAGTCAACTCCGCCTAGCTTCCAACAAATGTGTCCTTTTGACCCGGTGGTCATGGATGACCCATTGGGCATGCGCACCTTTAGCTCTGCATCCGCCGAGAATGACTCAACTCCAATTCTCCGGATGAAGCTTTCCGCAAGAAAAGAGTGTGACGCTCCTGTATCAAACAATACCCTAGCGGGGTATCCGAAAACTAACACAAAGCCTAAAATAGAGGCATCAAACATAAACGGTTTGAAAGTATGAAGTATAAGATTTAATTTAAACTTCCTCATACCTGTCACCACGTCGGGTTGTCGGATCGCTTCCTGCTGTGCAAGGTTGTAAGCCCTTGGTTGCACCGGTTGGAACCGAGAAGCGCTGGACTCCACCATCTTCCCTTTCTCTGCGGTACCGGGGCCGGAACGCACAGTCTGCTCCTGCCTTGGCTCCTGCTCAGCACCTCCTTGAGTACAAAAACGAGCTATGTGCCCCACCTTCCCACAATTAAAGCACGTCGGTGGTCCCTTAGAGTGAGACCCTCCGGACGTCCACTTGCTTTTCTCACCGATCTTGAATGGGTGAGGCTTTTTCTTCCACCTATTCCCTTCAGACTTTCCTTGGGATTGAGAAGGCTTCCCTTCCCCTTGCTTGGGCACGAAACCCTTACGACGTTGGCTTCGCTCCAAATCACTCTCCAATGTCCTGGCAGCCTCAACTAGCTCGTTGAAACCAGCTCTCTTCATTATGATGAGGGGCTGTCTTAGATTCTCCCTCAGCCACTGGTAGAAGAGGTTATCCCTCTCCTCATCGTCTGCCATTTTCGTTCCTGCATAACGACCCAACCGAGTGAACTCCTGTACATACTCGCCCACCGTCTTATCCCGCTGCACCAGGTGTAGAAATTGCATTTGGAGGGCCAACCTTGTCGACATAGGAATGTGCTTCTTTAGGTAAGCATTCCCAAACTCTTCCATGGACGGGGTGCATCTGGGAAACTGGCGGCCGCTATGGCTCACCCACCACAACTTCGCATCTCCCTCCAACATGAGGCCGTAAACTCAGATTTCTTCTCCTCTGGCGTCTCTGCCACCCTTAGAAGCTCTTGCATCCGTGCCCACCGATCCTCCACATCAGTCGGCGTACCAACTCCCTTGAATGTTTTAGGATGGAAGCTCTGAAAATACTTCATCTGCCAGTCTTCATGCCCGACAACCACCCTTTCGGCCAACAGCTCTGCTCGCCCGGCTTCTCTGCCCGGCACGACCGTAGCCGTATTCGGGGTAGTAGGAGCTGCTACCTGAGCAACATGGGTTGCTACTTGAGCTGTCGTTGTAGCTTAGGCTGCCACCATTGCTTCTGCAAGCATGCGACAGAAGTCTGTCGGGTTTACACCCATGCCCAAAGGACCCTGAGCAGTAACACTGCTCGCTGAAAGCTCTTCTCTTGGTCTCGATGTACCCGCATCGTTGCTTGCACTCTCAACAAAAGCAAGAAGACAAGGAATCAGTCTCGAATCACAAGACTCAAACATAATGACACTCGTGATCTCACATTACTCTTATGTGGATAACTTCTATACGCGATCCGATTACGTTAAATCGACCGCCCTAACTGAACTTGATTGAAACCTGGCTCTGATACCAAATTTTAACACCTTCCCTATAATGACCGTATAATATGGGTCCGGCCGGGGCCCCACAACATATAGACACCACAGCTTTAGCATTAAAAGATGATATTAACTACCCAATCTCAAAACACAATAACAAACAACATCGAAAACAGTAAACAAGACCAGAAACTATCCACATAAATAAGAGTATCGAAGCGGCCTTAAGGCATTACAACAATAGAAAGTCCAACACTCAAATGAATACATCAAGCATCAATGTGCATAAGCACTCCTAGACTACCTCGGCATGCAAGCCGGAAAACTAGAGCATCAAACATACAATGCCATAAACTAGAGCTAGTACAAAACTTGTAACACTTCATGAGACTTAGGCCTTTTTGGCCGGCGAGCTAGCTTCTGCTTGTGATCCTTGCCCTGTAAAAATTGGTGGTAATGTGGGTCAGCAAAGGCTGACCTCAAACTGTCTAACCAACACATCTCCTCTCGGCCGCCCCTAACGGACCCCGTGGTACCCCTCCAACCTGCAAGTCAGCACTTCGTATACCATATACATAAACATGTAAAACTCTAAAAGAACAGGTTTGGATGTCTCAAGCAACAAACACATTTTCTATGTTGAACATATAATAGAAAGGGTTCTACTATGCAGCATGTATGTAAAACCCGAGCTTCACCCAATGCACCCTATTGCGTATGCAACTAGCACATTATCAAAACATATGGGTACTTCCAATTTCCTCATTGGCGTTAAGCTGCAAACAAAAGGGTACTGCAATTACCCTAACGACATACAAGCCGTAACACGGAAATCTTACCAAGGCCCCACCCGCTCGTGGGTCTTAGACCCGGGCTTGCTTGCAAACTCTGACTTCGCACGTCAGGATTCCGTCTCACACACAAACCGATTCTAAGAACCCTTGCTGGACCCCACTCGCTTGTGGCTTCATTGCCCGGGCTTGCCCAATACTTGGCGTTCTCGTCAGTCTCACAGAAGGGGACTAGTCTCGCCGGGACACTCTCCCCACATGACTTGCACGTAATGGGATAGCCAACCGACCACGAAGATAAAACAGCGCCTGAGCACATCATAATCCATAAACATTCCCACCTTAATCCATCATTTGTACTGCAACGTCCCCGCACACCAAGAAAACCATCTACCGCCAATGCAGAGCTAACCTTGTCCACCAAGGAAACCATCTACCGCCAATGCAGAGCTAACCTTGTCCGGTTCCAGCTACATGTACTCACTCGAGAAATAGGGAGAAATCACATACATCACAAACGACATCTTGCCGCAACGGATTTCTACAAAGTCCTTAAGGCTCGCTATGCAACATCACCGAGTCGGACTAACGGTCGCGACTACGGCTTCACCCACAATGCCTAATCCACTAACGGAGCGGATCACTAATGCAATATCATGTCGGGGACGGGCTCAATCGACCCGAAGGTTCCTCTTGAACCTTGACGACCCATACCCCTATCATTTGAGAGATTTGGTGCCCAAAAGCTTGAAAGAAAAAGATGTTAAGCACGCATCCTAGAAACCAAGAGGAGAAGTGTAGTTACCTTACGACCCCTCTTCCTAGCCATGGTAACTTAGCTGGATGAAAACCACCGCAACGGACTTGCCTCCGCGGATCTGGACTCGGCTCGCGATTTGGGGCTCCGAAGCTTCTCCGACAGCCGGATCTCTCCTTCACCTTCTTCCTTGCTCTCCCTTCTCTCTAAAACTTTAGAAAGAGAAGACTTGAAGAAGAATGAGGGTTTCAAACTCTATTCCCGAACATAACTCAACAAGGACAGCTTTGGACCATCAGATCCCAATAGAAGGAAACGAACGTCCACGATTCGCACTTAAAACCAAACTCCCGGGCCGAACACGGCTTGTGACACACCCGTGTCTAGGCCGTGTGCCTCAATCGACGCCAAAACCGTCGCACCCAGAAAAGGACACGGGTTCTGGACATGCCCATGTCAAATGTGACGCGCCCGTGTCACTCAGTACACGGCCGTGTGCCTGGGCGTGTTCCACCATCGACACAGGACCAAACACAACCCGAGGAGAACACTAGTACTCGACACGCCCGTGTCACATTTGACACGCCAGTGTCAAACCCAAACACGCCTGGGCTCTAGGCCGTGTTTATCCCCTCACACGGCCCGGCTAACATCCCGAGCAGGACACGGCCTGGGACACGCCCGTGTCTCAGGCCGTGTTCGTTGTCTCGACGATCGTCGACCGCACTTTCGTCGACCACACGAAAATTCGTCGAACCCGAGCACGACACGGCCTTGGACACGCCCGTGTCACACGCCGTGTTCACTGTCTCGACACTTCGTCAAGCGCAATTCGTCGACCACCCGGGTTCTTCGTCGAACCCGAGCACGACACGGCCTTGGACACGCCCGTGTCCCAGGCCGTGTGACCCCTACCAAGATCCTGACTTGGCTCTAAAAGCTGTCCTTCCCTCTTTCGAGTTTCAGGGCGTTACAAGTCCCGAGCTTGGTTCTACTCTCTGGATGAAGGAAATATCAACAACTTTGAAGAATTAGCGCATCTTTTCATCAATCAATTCATTTCTAAATAATGATAAAAATATCACCTTTAAAGAGTCAAGCCAACAAAAGACTAGAAAAAGGAAGCAGTAAGATAATCCTCGCTTAGAACCCAAAAGGAGTCGTGGACATCAGGGAAATGCTTATCGGACAAGAAAACATCGCCGACGTCAAAGTTTCACGCCACTCAATGTTTCTTGGGAAAAGATCTTTCTAGCTATTTGCAATCATCCTGACTTGCGAAAGCCAGATCGCTTTCTCCAAACCGAAGAGATCTCTCAAAATATTGTGAATATCACCAAGTACCTAGTCACAATATAGAAGGGAGCAAACACCTAAGAGAATAAATTGAACAATTTGCACTCCTTTGGATGATTGATCATTTTTACAAACAAAGAAAGAATCAGTCACCCGCCAAAGCCCGATGCGTGTTAGCATAATTATTGGGGAGCCTCCAACCAAAATAAATCGAATCTTCGTGGACAATAAAATCACGGTCAACGTATTATTCCGGTCAACACTGCAACAACTCAAGCTAACAAGCGAAAACATCGAGCAAAGGTCTACTAGCACACGCATCCCGGGTAGCACTCAAGTACCGGTCCTAGGCACCATTATTCTCCCAATTACTTTAGGCGAAAACCCCTATGAGTAGCCTACGATGTACGATTCATCATCATGCGAACAGATTCCCACTCTACGACCATACTTCAACAATCCCTCCAGAACGCTTTCCAAACGAGCACATACCGCAACCTCTCCACTTAAAGTACCAGAGGAAAAGATTGGAGTGGGACGAAAACACCCGACTATATTTTGGCTTGACAGCTTCCACCTGTATCTATTTTACGTAGTGTTTATGATACAAAAAATTTTCTAATTCAGAAAGCTCATTAGCATATGTTTGTATATATAAACTTTAGTTCTCATTTAATGCAATGCGTCTGTTTGCTCGTAACTTTGTTGTCATAGGAATGCTCGAAGCACGTCCATCCAACTGCATGTCGTGAACATCATGGTAGTTCTTATTCCCTCGGATTAAAGGTTCGCCCTTCTCCCCAACGGTGAGGGCGCGCCGCCGGGGCCTTTCCCCAATGACCTCTCACCACCCGGATCAAAGATTCTCCATTTATCCCCGGCAGTAGGTCACAATAATGCCAGGGCAAGCCCCCCGTGCGTGCGCCAACCGCTAGTAGAGTCTACCCATTGCCGTCTCTAGGGTCTTGTCCCAGTTACCTCTCACTACCCCAGATCGATGGTTAGCCCTTCTCCCCCATGGTAGGTCATGACGCCATCAGGGCATGCCCCCTCGTGGTTGCCCAGGTTTGAAGATTAGTTCTTCACCATCACAATCAGCGACACCCCCTGATTTAGATATCTTAATCTCTGCTTAGATAGAAGTGCTCACCCTTCATCTCGATAGTAGATTGAGACATCATCGAGTCTCGTCTTTCAACAGTTAACCGATCAGTGACATCCCCCGGCTCTATACTCTAATCTCTTACAACATGGCAAGTAGGGGTTACCCCTCACTGTGATGGGAGGTTACGACATCGTCTGAGTCTTGTCCTTCAATTTCAAACTTCCAAAAGATGTGGATCATGGTCAAGCTCAAACCAATGATATCAATATTACACAAGCTCAATCAACATCAAAGTAAGGCTCAATGTCAGAAAGAATTCACAAACAAATGTGCGATACACAGAAGTGCCCGAAGAGCCATTAACAAGAGCAACTACAAAGTACAAGAATGCAAAAGTACAAGGCTACCATAAAACGACAGAGGAAGACAAATACAAACAACTCAAAGTACATAAACAAAGATACAAATGCGAGACCTCAGCTCTACTCGCTCACCACATCAACATCAGAATCAGAGCTCGAGCCTTCATCCTCGGACGGGTCGTCAAAGCCAATGCTAAACACGTCACGCTCGAGCTTCCTAGCCATCATCTAAAAAGTCTTCAATACTCCACGCCTGAGAACAACCTCTCGTACATCTTCAATCTGGTGATCCACCTCACATGTTCAGACCTCCTCCCGGATTTCCTTATCGGGTAAGCAGCGGTCCCGTATATAGTCTAGAGAGTTCTTGTACTCCACAAGTCCTGTAGCTTTGAGCTCTACAACTCGATCTTCAAAAGAGAGTCGCTCTACTTCAGCCTTCGAAGCCCCTAGCTCGGCCTCCAAATGAGAAGTATCTTCCTGTGCGTTCCTTAGCAGCTGCGCGGTCCTCTCCACTAAGGATTTTCCTGTCTAAAGTGCCGTCCGAGAATCCTCAAGCTTTGTCTTCAACTCTGACCCAATCTACTGAAAGCGAGATATATCTCGATCTTGCCTCTCTCTCAAGTCAGAAAGAGAGCTCTCTATTTATCGTAGCTTCTCTTGAAGCGCTAGGTATCCATCTTTCAGACTCACATAATGATCATTCCACATAAGTGTTATAGCCCGAACCTCAATCTGCAAACAAAAAGAAAGGAATTATATTTATACAAAACAACAAGATAGCAAACCAAAAAGAAGGATTTACTCATCGCATTGCTTATTGTATTCAAAGAAGAAGACATGCGTTTCCCTTTTGCCACCTGAGATACAAGAGCCTCCGCAAGGAGAGCCTGAGAGGCAGAAGACACCAGGACCTCAAGATCATAATCGATCGGTGTAGTCTCATATATGGAGTTATAATGCACGTCCTCAACCTGACAATCTCTCTGCCGTGAATAAGATCGGGGCTCTGCGTGTAACATCCCATTTCCAACTAGACCCCTAAGTCTGGTTATTGGCCATGACTAGGTCATGACCAAACCCTAGGAAGCCCAAGAAGACCAAGGAAACCTAAGAATGTGGGTGAGACCACTATGGTCTGCAAATAGTAAATTCATGAACCTTTGTTTAAGATAACCATGGGGCTTCACCAAGACTTCAAGACCCCACCATGTTCTCATCAAACCATGGTAAGATCCATTCGATCAATAAGGACCCATGGAGGGCAGTCAAAAGGGTTAAGTTGACCCAAGTCAACCCTAACCCTAAATGGGTCAAACCAACCTACTTAGGGTCAATTGACCATCCCCAAGCCAAGTGGGCCGCACCCAAGCCCACCTAACCCTAGAGTGAGGTCAAAGGGTCACCTAGGACCCATTGGGGTCCACCCAAGAGGCTGAGTTGACCAAAGTCAACTCTAACCCTAAATGGGTCAACCTAGCCTACATTGGGTCAAACTGGCCTACACAAGGGCCAATTGAAGTTCCCTTAGCCAAGTGGACCCCACACATACCTTCATAACCATAGTGAGAGGCCAACGGGTCACCAAGGACCCATTGGGGCCAACCAAAAAGGCTAAGTTGACCAAAGTCAACTCTAGCCCTAAAGTAGTCAAGGTACCCTACTTAAGGGTCAAGTGACCTCCAAAGGGCCAATACAATCCTACCTAGGCCTTAGGGGAGGCCAATGAGTCACTAAGGACCCATTTGGGCCAACCTCAAAGACCAAATTGACCTAAGTCAACCATAGCCTAGGTTTGGGTCAAGCTAGCCCAAATGGGCTAACTCAAGCTCAAGCCCAACTCACTTGGGCTAACCATATTTTGGTGGATGAAATAAACATGTGGGCTGCCAATATGAGATTTACCATCCAACTTAGTGACTAGGAGAGAGAGAGAGAGAGAGAATCTCAAAACTAAAGAATAATTTAGGAGAGAGAAATAGGTATATTTAAGGGTGTTTAGGGGAAATGAGCCACTTGGACCCATGCCATCAGCCCCCACATGGGCTGGCCGACCCATTGAGTCATGAGAAGGAGCTGGAATGGAGTGGGACCCACCCATGCATGCTTGGTGACAAAAACAAGGCAAACCCACCACCTCTCACATAGGAATTATCACCCCCTTTTTATTACTTCATCTCCCCACTTCTTCCCCCTCACTTCATCACCCTCAGGACCAGGAGAGTAGCAGAGAGAGATAGGGAGGCCGAGCCTGGAGCTGAACCCGAGCTTGGCCGTGAAAACCAAGGGAGAAGCGCCGCCACCGCCGCCATGGTTCCCCGCCGCTCCTCACGTCGCAAGGCCGCCGAGAAGGTCCTCCCTCACCTCTCTCTTCATGCTTAGATCTTAGGAATACCTAGGTTAGAGTTCGGGATCGAATGAGCCCGAGCACAACCTTACTTTTTCCGCCATTAATGACTTATTTGGAGCTCTCGGGTGAGGTGGCGCCGCCACCTCCGGCCGCCCTAGCCGCCGGCAGAAGCTTGCCCCCACCACCGTGAGAGGGGAGCTGATGATCGCCGGTGGTGGCACCGCCGGAGGCGGCCGGGAAAAGCCCCGTGAAACTCGGGTAGGAATCCAGGCAAATCGGAGAAGATGAGCAGTAGCCGTCGGATTGCGTCAAGATTCGTGCCATGCAAAATGTTAAATTCTGGAATTAATTTAATCATATGAATAGTGTTATTTTCTGCCCCTTTTTAAACCGATTTTTGCATGTCCATATTTAGGCCCTTACAGACTTTTTCATAAAATGTTATCAACATGAAAATTGTAGGTCTTGGAGTCACCTTTAAATTGACATGTTACAAATAATATTTGGTTAAGTGTACTGCCCTATAGAGCTATTTTCCTAGGGCTGGTCCTAGAGTAGGGCAGAAACTAAAATGGGTGCCCTGCCCAAACCCTAAGTCCAAATGGGCTGAAATTTTGGGCATATGGCTTAATTAGGAATATCTAGGCCCTCCCCAAAAATGGAAATTTTTGGGGAATATAATGCTATAGTTTTAGTCCAAATATGATAAATTAAATTTTGTTGATATTTGGAGCATATCAACTCCAAAATGCCCCAAATTTTGGTGGCCTGCCCTTAGGGGTATATTAAAATTAGACAATTTAACCCTTTGCATGTTGAGATATCTCACATGCAAGATCTAAAAATTAAATGGTCTTGGGCTGCAAATAGCACAAATGCAGAAATTTGAAAGGGATGCCCAAGCCCATCCAGAGGCCCAAATGACTTGAGATTTTGGTATGTAACTGGTTTAGGGCATATTTAGGCCCTGCCCAAAAATTGGGATTTATTGTAATTAAAATTATGGTGAAATTACCAAATTACCCCTAGGTTTGTTTAGGTGATTCTTGGGTTAATTCAACTCTAAAATGCCCCAAATTTTGGTGGCTTGCCCTTCAGGACATTATAAATATATGTTTTAAATTTCATCAAGTTTGGACCAATGTATGGTGGGTAATCCCACATGCAAATGAGGAACATGCTTAGGCTTGGGGTGCCAATAGTAATTTTTGAAATTTTGAGTATTAGGCCCATTTGGATCATGCTAAATTCATGTAATTAATTTCAGTGGCCTATTAGGATGAGTTTTACACCTCACTGAAATAATGGGATTTTTGGAATCAAAAAATCCCATTATTTGGAATTATTGAATTAATAGGACTTTTGAAGAATAAATGTTGAAATTAGGTTTGTCACTTAGTTATTTCCCCAAATTTTGTCAAGAATAATATCATGACATGTTTAACTCCTAAAAAAATTTTTTGTCTCTGTTTGAGGAATATTGATAAGAGGAATGTGGAAATTACATTTTTGCCCTTATTTCATTTAATTTAGAATTTTTGCAAATACTCAGTAGAAAATTATGAAAAAAATTATTGATGACATATCTGAGTATAAATAGCCTTGATTAATTTTCTCAGCATTTTTGGATGAACCACAAATTTTTAAATCTTCATAATGGCATTTTGGTAAATTATTTAGAAATAAAAGTTTATAGCCATTGTTACTTGAAAATTAGTGAAATTCTGTCTGTGGACACTCCCTTCGTGGAGATTTTTATATATATGTGATATGCTGTGGACTTGTCTTCTCTTGTACTGCTACTTTTGTGTCAGCTGCGATCGACTTGGCCGGCAGGATCGGCGTCTTGTAGTGACCACCTTCCCGGGTGCGAAGGTGTCACCGCAAGGCGGCGGTTCTGGGCCTAAGACCCCGGGGTTTAAAAAAAAAAAGGGGGTCTTACACTGCGTCTGCATCACTACTGCCTTTGAATACGAGCTTCCTATTTCGGTTATGAACCAATGGCGCTGCAGCTACACGCTTAGGATCTGCAAAAAGTCCGGACAACAGCAAGCGTTTCTTATCCACAAACAGGGAAATTCTAAAAAGGCGGTTTGCCAGCTCATGGGGCTCTGTCAACCCTAACATCTGAGTAAATTCCTGCTCACACCCCTTCATGCGACGACAACGATCAGACGACGAATTCCAAAGCTCCGACAAGCCCCAAGAATTTTGGGCATAGACAAATAGAGTATTTTCGTGACGACGATTCGTCCGACTTTCAAAATCAATCCAACACTTATTGTCGTGGATCTCAATGCGCCCGCTGCCGTCAATTTGAATCTCGCACCATTCTATGAACAAGTCCAGAGAGAATCTTAAGTCATGATCCCTGAAGAATACAACAAGTCCTATAATGCGCGTCATCCCAAGAGGAGTATATTGGGATATGGGAATGCCACGAAACTTCAAAATATCGATCACATCCTCGCACAACGGATGACAGAATTTGGACCTCAGTATTGTCTCACACAATGTCAGCCAACCCTTTGGCGGGTTCTAGACTCTCTCCTCAACACGGGGAATCCTTACTTTAAGCTCGATAGGTTTCACATATCTTTTTATCCAAACTACAATCTGCTCAACAGAAAGCAAAGAGTGAAATCGCATGGGTCGGCATTGCGCATTACACTTTGGAATCTGTAAAGAAAAATAAATCAAAATTACGCAAGGATGCCAAAAGGTCAAAAAACTGTCACGCATAGCTAAGTGGGCTGCCTCGTAGGCATGATGAACGCAGCAGGGCCGCGCCCACGGGCTCGTCCGTCGCACATGGCCGTAGGACTGCACCGCGAGCCCCAGGCCCGCGCGCGAGAGCACGCCGGATGGCACACGAGTACGCGCGCAGGTGCGACCCGCAGTGCGCGGGTCCGCCCCGCGCGCACATAACTCACAGACCCCCTCTACGCGTGCGTGCAGATGAATCCTGTACGGAGCGCGCCTTTTTTCCGATCCTCCTCTCCCCTCCTTCTCATCGTGCCTTGTCATGCGTGCCACTGCCGTTTGCATTTTCTGGTGTCCCTCCGTTCACCTCCACCATAATTATCACAGCCCAGTCACTCATAAAAATTCCTCGCTCTTCTCACGCTCTGAATCTGAACACCGAGAATTGGGGGGGGGGGGGGGGGCAAATGACAAGCCAAATATAATTTATAGACGAACTGATGTTTAATTAACTGTCAACTGATGAGGCAAATAACCACCCCGCACAATCAGAGCACCCGATCCCTGCGCACCTCACACACACGATCCCACTATGCGCATCACTCAAGTAACCGCCCGCGACCAAATGCCATCACCTCCGCTGCCGCCACCGTCGTCTCCCGGTCGGCCTCCCGGAGGCCGGCGCCGGGCGGCCTTGGCCCGACCGGCCTTCGTGAAGCCGGCGCCGGGTGGCCCTCGCCCGACCGACCTCCATGAGGCTGGCACCGGGCGTCGCCCGGTCGGCCTCTTGGAGGCCAGCGCTGAGCGGCCCTCGCCCGGCCGGCCTCCATGAGGCCGGGCGCTGGGCGTCGCCCAGTTGGCCGCCCTAAGGCGACCTCCCCCGGCTGACCTCCATGTTAAAAATCGTCTCGTGTGTTTCCTTACCAAATCAGTGACGGTTTGCACGCTCGACCGCTCCACGATACCAGGAGAATAGCCGCAACATGTGAAATTAAACAAAATGGAGAAATCTCAAATGAAAAGGAAAATATTTCTGGGTCATATCTGCATTCTGCTGTCCAACCCTTCGAGTTACCATCTCACCGTACACTCCATCTGTTACAGATGTCGTTATTTCAACGCAGGAGGCCGATTCGTCGTTCCACCAGGGATGGACGGAGAAATCAGTTCGGGTGCCCTAGGCTTTGTGGCTTACAACCGACAAAATGCCAAAACTGCTACAGAACTGGAACGAAAAGTCCACCAATGCCCTTTTCATAAATGCTCCTCTCTGTCTCGCCCCGCGTCCCTCCCTGTCTCTTCTGCCTCAGCTTTTGCTTGATCGAACTAGAGAGAAGAAAGCGCTCGGATGAAAACTTGATTCCCTCGACTGGGGAAGAGGGCGAGCGGAAGATATGTTTAGGTTAAATAAGCACAAGTCGGAGAGATTGGCGGGGCGGGCGGAGTTCAAATTCTCTAATATCCAAGCGTTTAAGGTGATGATGATGCATTTCTTGTGTTTCTTCGGGTTTGTTTGTTTGTCTTGTATCTTTCTATCGCTGCCGTCAGTTTCTCATTTTCTTAGTTGAAGCATGCGAAGGACTCTGTCTTTGGTTGTATAGTTAGGTTCCGCTTTGTTTGGTGTTGATTTGTTGGAGACTATGCAGTCTGAATCTTGTATAAAGTGCCCGAATCTTGTTTGTTGATGATAAGTCTTAATTGCCTGGGTGTTCAATTTTTGGTTGGTTGTCGATTCACTTAATCATATAGGTAGGACGCTGTATTTTTGCAAGTCTATCTGATAGAGCTTACAGAGCTTAAGAGTGTAAAGAATTGTTGCATCCTGAGGAATTGGGTGGGGGTAAGAAGATGAACTCCAAAATTAGGAGGATTACAAGATTTCCTGCCACCCTATTTAAGGATTGCAATACTAATATGATTAGGAGATCAAAGTAATCAAACGCTTAAAAGTAGTCTACAACCATGATTTACTTGACACTTGCAAGTTGTTGGCACTTGAGAAGAAAATTGGCACCCTATAACTAAAAAGCAAAACTTTGACAAAATGTAGAATTATGTTGGCGCGAAGATTCCAAAACTGGTACTCTTTCATTATAATTTAATATCACAGACTCAAAATTTGAAGGAAAGAATGGAAGATTTGACTCAAAAAGCAACAAATAACATTTTTTGTAACAAATTTATATAAGAAAACAATAAAGCGTGATAATCTCTAAAATCTACTTAACTACCTTCGGAATCCAGGCATTCCTTAAAACTTATAAATAAATGGGAATTCTAGTAGAGAGCCACCAAATTGTTGTTCTCAATAAGAATTTAAGAGTTTTTCTCGTGAATGTAATATACCATATGCTTACTCCACTCAAAATAGACAATTATGAGAAGAAATAAGGAGAACACAAAATTAAGAGTGATTAGTTCATAAAGGATCTTATTCGAAGTAATCTTTGCCCTCTCACATGTCATCAACAAGACTTTAAGTACTTCTGCAACAAGTTTGGTATAAGAGCATCAAATTCTTAAACTTGTGATTTATGGTACTCACAAAAAGCGACTACGGGTAGACTAAAAAATCATTATCCAATCTTCCAAAAACCCAATCAAAGAAATTGAAGCAAGTTGCAATTGCGAACCAAGAAGGATAATACTTTGCCAACTTGGCTGATCAAGTTATCACCCTTCAAAAATAAATGACGACCATGATAGAAATCTTAGGCAAACCAAAACTCCGCTAATACTCAAGTAGAAATATGTGTTGTTTTTCGGGAGTCGCGTTCTTAGCAAGGGAAATATGTCGTGCCACATTAATCACAAGTCTTAGGAAGATGAGGAAAAACATGCTCTTTAAAAAAGAGAACAACGATCATACTTGTAAAGCTAGGTGATCGAGAGTTGTACAAAACAACTAAACATCCATGCACCAAGCAAAGGAGATGACAGCTGGCAAAAGTGGTCCCCAACAACAATACATGCAAGTTCCACACGCCCCTTTCAAAATATAAGGCTTGCGAGACATCTCCTAGTTTGTCAAGGCCTTATGATTGACCTCAACAAAATCTTCCATCAGGCCCAAAGAGTTGTAGTGTTTGTAAGCATTTATTATAAGTGTCGTAGCGTTGCTAAGCCTTTCCTTATGGCACCTGCTCTAAGTCTCTAACATTAGATTATAAGCACAATGGTTATAATGCGTGCTTGCTAGTATTTTTCCCAGTTATCTTTGTCAGCCAATATAGTCACTATTCATACCTATAAATATGACCAATAATATTAGAGGGGGGGGGGGACCGAAAAAATTATCTTATAAACCGTCTCTTTCAACAGGCCTGCAAATTTTTTATTACATGAGGGAGACTTTTTTTTTTTGCTTTTGGATTAGTGGAGGGACATCCTTGGAGAGACATTTGTCCATTTTATTGACATTTTTATAAAATCATCCACAAGACACCACCTGAAGGTAGCGGTCTAGAGAGAAGTTGTACCTGATGCAGTGAGCGTGGATATATAGCTAAGCTTAGAAAAAAGGGGATGATGACACCCTGAGGGTAACAATGATTCCGTAAGACCAACCATGCCATTGGGCATGACCAAGTATGTAAGTCAGTGGGAGATTGGCCAATCGAGGCTAATGATGAAGGATTTCACAAAGTCGTGGAAGAATAGAAAAT
Source organism: Platanthera guangdongensis (assembly GCA_039583875.1). Lineage (NCBI taxonomy): Eukaryota > Viridiplantae > Streptophyta > Magnoliopsida > Asparagales > Orchidaceae > Platanthera > Platanthera guangdongensis. Next base: position 27,671,166 of record CM077162.1, on the reverse strand, counting down.
GAGGTGCGATATAGTCTTGATAAGCAAATCCCTTCTATAATGTCATTGCTTACAATTTTCAGCGGTGAACTGACATTACCCAGCGACAACATAATGAGCATATCTGCAAGATAACACGACAATCTCTGAGTTGCCGCCCATCCTATTACCTATGTTGTTAAAGGTGTGCCTCAGGCGCGCTCAAGGTTCAAGACTCACCGAACTCAGATGTTTGCGGCTTTGCGCCTTCGCACGACTTATTTGCGCCTTTATAACATAAAAGGCGTGTCTGAGTGAGTTTTTGTCGTAATTTTATTTTCAAAAACAAAGAAAAAAGAAAGTAAGAACTCAATATTTTTTGAATTATTTGGTGTTCATAAAAGATCCTTGTGTGTTGGCACCTAGATATGTGATGCATACTAAAACATGGTACTGATTTTAAAAGATAAAACTTGAGTTCAAAATTAAATTGAGGCGCTAGCGGAAGTTTCACGAACGTTTTTTCAATCGATAACCGTCCGAGCTTTCACAAACGCCCAAGATGTCCAATGCTCGCTCACATTTCAACTATATGTTTAACTCATCCACATGCTAGCAAGAAAGTGAGCAAACACGATTTTGAAATTAACGACAAATAAGAGTAGAGATATTTTAAGCAAGCAAATCTGATTTTTCTGGTCAAATAGTATTAAGCATAAACTTTATACTAAAGATGAGGGAGGCCTGAGTATCGGCAAGAGATTACCCAGCACTGCGAACATGGAAGACAGGTTAAGGAGGAACTAGGCGACAACAATTAGCGGGTTGGCAGAGAAAACCAGAGACAGAGTACGGGAAAAGTGTTGTCGAAATCTCCTTCCAATGGGTGGTCGGCGGCGGTTAGCCTCAGGTAGGCTGCCACCGGGAGGCTCGCCAGGAGCTGATCTACCCACGACAAGGCTCGTCGAAGTCGTTAGAAGGGGAATCAAAAGGTATGGCAGGTTGGAGAGGGATGCTGACGCCGTTCGGTGCTGTAGCCGCTTGATCCCGTCAGAAGTGGTCCGGAGATGCGTCGACGGAGGTCACCGGGACAGGGGAAGGAAACAACAAGTTGCGGAGTTGCGTGGGAGGTGAGGGAATCGGCTGGGCAGTTGTGCCGGGTGAGGAAAACGACGAGTCATTTGCAGACCTCGTCGTTTTCTTCTTTCCTAGGCTGACGTTCATAGAGGAGGGTTTGTCTTTTAAAACAGAGGGAATCAAACTGCAACACGAGGAATTAATCGAAACTGTACATTGCCGACAAATTTAATACATGGCTGTTACGGAACTCAAAAGGTAGAGGCAATAACTCCAGTCAAATAAATTATCAGAAATAAATAGGGAGGTTAAAATAATAGTTTTGGAAAGGAATTATAAATCAGAAACGAAATTTCAAAGGTTGGAAAATCAAAAGGTAAAATACCTGGCTTCTCCCTCCAAAATAAATTATAAAGCATTAATTTTCTGAATATATTTTCTTTTCCCCTTTAAAAAAAAAATCAAATACATTAATTATTTTGCTTGCTTAATTTAACACTACTCCTAATTTGACGGACCTATCCATTCATGATCTTATTGGTCGTCACTCCAATAAGTCAAACGACAGTGCATAAATAACAAGCGCGATACAACATGCGTGAAACTAAAACATAAAATGCGCAAAAATATGCGCTACAAAAAGTAATAGAAATAAAGTAAAATAAAGATGCAAACAAGGGTTGCATCAATTCTCCCAGGGTTGAGAGGACTCGACCCCGTTGAGAATATGATTAAACCCACCACCAAAACAATTAGAAATTGATCCGAGAAATTGTTGCATCATTGCTCTACTGTGATGGATGGTGGAATACGGGGAGGACTTGTCTTTGCTGCACATGACATAAAGGTACAACCTCTTTCCTGAAAATCGCAGGAAACCAAACTCCCTTGGAAAAAGACAACTTCCGGAGATAAAATCAGCCATGGAGTTAAAATTTTTCAAAAGTACTCCCAAATCATTAGTCATAATTTGATGCATAATACATAAATGACACATAAAAAACAGAGCAACAGATAGAGTAGCATCATAAAATGGGGAGGAGGGTGGAACGAAGGAATCAGGTGAGAAGCAAAGCAGAGAGTAAGTAAAATCAACATGTGGAATCATTAAATCATACAACGCCATATGCGCTCCTGCTAGACACCTTTGTGCGTCTACTAAATCATGACAAATCACCTCAATGATAACACTCGCGTGAATCGAACTAGCACGTCAAATTTTAAAACAGTTCTCAAATTTACCATTTAAAATCAACCAGAGGAATCCTTTAGGGACCGAATCAATTCTCCTACTATGACTTAGCCTAGAAAGTCTGAAATCAATCTGACGCATAATCGTAGAATAGTGAGGTAAACCAAAAGTGCGATCACAAAAAAACAAAATCTATATATGATGAACCAAAAGTAGGATCACCAAAAGTTTCAGCAATATCCAAGACGAATGTCTCACTAGAATCCAGTGGTTCTTCCTGGAGCGGGGGTCAGGGCAGAAGAGTAGCACTAAACAGGAGTGACGTAGTGGTAACTAAGGAAGGCGAGGCAGATGCTGATGAGGTCCTCCCGAGAATCCTAGGGACAAGACTATTCTTCTGGGGAAGAAGAACAATTTTTCGCCCGTGGTGATCAAAGGAGTGAGAGTTCCTCACACCATCATGCATAACATGTCTATCGTACTGCCATGTTCTACCTAGCAGGATACGACAAACATCGATGGGTGCAACATCACACAAAACAGAATCATGATACACATCTCCGATAGAGAACTCCACAAGACAGCGATGAGTAACAGACTAATGGGCATAGTCAGGTGACTGACTATTAATCCCAGATTGGTTGAGAACTCCACAAGACAACGATGAGTAACAGACTAACGGGCATAGTCAAGTGACTGACTATTAACCCCAGATTGGTGGTAGGGCCGCTCCAAGGGGCGTGTCTCGAGTCCTAGCTTCTCAACCATACGTTGGGAAATAAAATTTTTCATGCTACCATTGTCAATGATAATGGAACAAAAATGTCCCTGAATACGTGCAGTAGTGCGGAAAATCTCATGTCTCTGAAATCAGGCTCAGTGGTCTCACTAGGTGAAACCAAACTATAACGAAGGGCACAAACTAAGCGCTAAACTTGTTCTTCTTTGACCTCGATAATGCTATCTGAACTCGGGCTCGGGCTCAGGCTTGGAGTCACTAAGGAAGACTCCATATTCTGACCCACGCCCATTAGAGGAATCAGTAATTATGACGAAGTGACATCATGGACACTCAGAAGATTTGTGCTTAGGCTCCATACACTTGAAGCAACAAAATACTCATGTGTTCGGCTTGGATCCTATGAGCTCCTTACCCCGGGTGGGGCCAGTGGGAGGAGCTGGGGTCCCAATAGTGATATGAGGAGGAGGGGGATCAAGAATCCTAGAAGTGGGTGCAGTGGAGGTGGTACTCAAGGAAGGCCTATTAGTAGACCTATGCCCAGATGTCCTCTTCTGAAGTGCGGCCTCTACTCTACGTGCTCTACTAAACACTTCACCCAAATCTAAAGTCGTGTAACTTTAGCTCATCCCTAATAGCATAACGAAGCCCGTTCAGATAACGGGACACTGTCATATCGTCCTCGTGCAGGTCTAGCCTAGACTGCAACACTAAAGCTGGTGAGCATACTCATCCACGAAAATCTTGTCCCGATGAAGGTTGTGGAACCTTCGATAAAGAGTTTGCAAATAGTCTGGGGGGACATATTGCTTCCGCAGTTGCAACTTAAACCCAACCCACGTGGTAATAGGTGCTAGGCCTAAGGTGAATCGTGTGCGCTCTAGTTAAACCCATTAGACTAGTGCAAGTCCCTTAAGCCGAAGTACGACATATTCGACTTGACGATTCATAGACATTTGTTTACATACCATGAACCGTTCCACACGCTCACACCAATTGAGGCATTTTTGCGCTCTACGTGACCCTCAAAATCACCTACGTCAAGCTTTACTCCATCATCCAACGAGGTTGGCGACAGAGTCCAAGTTCAGGTTGCGCAGGTTCTACGGGTCCAGGATTTTGTTCCTCTTATCTAGGATTTTGGCGAGGAGGTTGATTTAGTCTTATGTGACGCTCTGCTTCTAAGTTATTAACAGAGGTTCTCAAACCATTTTCGATGTGGTTCGTGTCTCTCACATTGACAGTGCGTGCTTTCACCGTCTTCATCAGTTCAACCATTCAGTTGTCTGATCGCCTATGTTGGCGTCTATGCGATCTATGCAACTCTCCATTTTTTTAAAATAAAAACTTAATAATTTTTGTACTAATAATAATTAATAAAAACTTCATTGTTTTTTTAAGAAAATAGCGGACTCAAAATTTTTTCCCTTCTAAAATAAAAAGTGAGATTTTTTTAAAATAAAAATTTTCCCTTTGTTTTTTGAAAAACAATTTTTTTTGAAACAATTAAATAAAATTAAAACACGCTCGTTCGATTCACAATAGGAGTGAATCGAACTGAGGTTTAATACCAAACTCATACATACTAAAATATGATACTGATTTTAAAAGACATAACTTGAGTTCAAAATTAAATTGAGAGGCGCTAGCTGAAGTTTCACGAGCGTTTTTCAATCGATAACCATCCGAGCTTTCACAAACACCCAAGATGTCCAACACTCGCTCGCATTTCAATGATATGTTTAGCTCATCCACATGCTAGCAAAAAAGAGAACAAACGTGATTTTCAAATTAGCGGCAAATAAGAGTAGAGATATTTTAAGCAAACAAATCTGATTTTTCTGGTCAAATAGTACTAAGCATAAACTTTATACTAAAGATAAAGGGGGCTTGAGTATCGGTGAGAGATTACCCAACACTGCAAATAGGGAAGACAGGTTCAGGAGGAACTAGGCGGCAACAGTGAGCGGGCTGGCAGAGAAAACCAGAGACAGGACGGGAAAAGTGCGGTCGAAATCTCCTTCCAATGGGAGGTCGGCGGCAGTTAGCCATGGCTAGGCTGCCACTGGGAGGCTCGCCGGGAGCTGATCTACCCACGACAAGGCTCTTCGAAGTCGTCGAAAGGGGAATCAGAAGGAATGGCAGGTTGGAGAGGGATGCCAACGCCGTTCGGTGCTATGGCCGCTCAATCCCGTCAGAAGTGGTCCAGAGATGCATCGACGGAGGTCACCGGGGCAGGGGAAGGCAACAACGAGTTGTGGAGTTGCGTGGGAGGCGAGGGAATCGGCCGAGCAGTTGCGCTGGGTGAGGAAAACGACGAGGTCTGCAAATGACTCGTCGTTTTCTTCTTTCCCAGGCCGACGTTCATAGTGGAGGGGCTGTTTTTTAAAACAGAGGAACTCAAACTATAGTAGGGAGGAATTAATCGGAACAGTACACAGTTGGCAAATTTAATACATGGTTGTTACGGAACTCAATGGGCAGAGGGAAAAACTCCAGCCAAATAAATTATCAGAAATAAATAGGGAGGTTAAAATAACAGTTTTGGAAAGGAATAAAAAATTAGAAACGGAATTTCAAAGGTTGGAAAATCAAAAGGTAAAATGCCTGGCTTTTCCCTCCAAAATAAATTATAAAGCATTAATTTTCAAAATATATTTTCTTTTCCCTTAAAAAATCTAATACATTAATTAATTTGCTTGCTTAATTTAACACTACTCCTAATTTGACGGACCAATACATTCATGATTTTATTGGTCGGTCACTCCAATAAGTCAATCGACAGTGCACAATTAACAAGCGCGATGCGACATGCCTGAAACTAAAACATAAAATGCGTGAAAAAACATATGCTACAAAAGGTACTAGAAATAAAGTAAAATAAAGATGTAAACAAGGGTTGCATCAATATGATGAAAGTGACCACATTATTTCTATTTTTAAGAGACAAAAAATGATAGTAATAAATGATTAATTAGTAAAATAGATGAATAATTTGACCGAGAAATGAAATAATGTTTGATGCTAATTATTAAAATGGATGTGGTTGCGCCTTCCCTTCGTCAGGCGCGCGCCTACGTCTTGAGCCTTGCGCTTAGGCTGCGAGACGTTTTTGCGCCTTGGTGCACCCTGCCCCTTTAATAATTACATTACGAGTATGCGGGTTAGGATGAGTTTAACAACGACTATCATCAGTTCTCTGCGATGATTCTAGTGGAGACGGCCCACAAGCGATTTCTGGATCCCAACTTGTCACAATACTCTGGGAGAGGAGGCTCATGACCTACAAAAGTTTGTTTCTACAAATTTGCTTCACAATTTGACCGAAACACTTAAATGTTGTTTGTTCTTCCAAAGCTCTCGGTGTTCTGAATGTTAAAAAGCAAATAAGGCTAGGACCAGAAAAATATCACGACAAGAAAGAAAAACCTTAGATGCTTTTTCCCCATAGGGTTGTAGCGAGAACAACGTCCATTAAGAACTTGTAGTGGATGGCATCCATATTATTCTTGAACATGAACTTGACCAACAGAGTGAGGGTCTATCAACTTTCAGGACGCATACTCAAGACTCTTGCTCTTCTGTGCTTAGCAGGATGTCATGGAAGGGACTGAAGATGAAGAAAAAGTGCCGTTCCCAATGGTTGATCTGCTTATTCATTTTAATCATAGACATAGTAGTTGCGAAAGTACACAATCCCATCAAACTCGGACCAAAGGTAGAAGACCTATCCATTGCTGAGAAACCATTGGAGTGAACCTGTGCCAGACCTATCCCATATAGGTTTAAGGTATCGACTATCCCGGGACAAAATTGTTGTTCTGCTCATCTGGTTGGAGGAGTCCCACTATGCACCTTCCTGGGAATGGGATAGCTTGGTTAAGAAGATTGATGTAGGATCGATCTTGAGAATCCCTGGTATGAATCGAAGCGCTTAGTGCTCTGGTTTCAAGCTTGTTTGAGCCATAAATGTAATAATTGGAGAGGTCTCTCACATTGGTTAAGATTAAATGCACACTTTTATTTTTATAGGGATGCGCAGAATAAGGATCAATGCCATGGGTAATCACACAAAACCTTCAGAAGGAGGTATTTGCTATCAATTAGGTTTTTGATTGAATGATAAACGTAAATTGAATCGGCACATGAATTTTTGCATTGATGATGGTGGGTGCACGAGATTTTTTCATTGCTATTAACGCACGACAATTTTTCTCTACATGCTTACATTTCAGGTATGGATAAACGAATAATTGGTAAACAAGGAGGTGAATTGATTAGTGTTGGTGACTGAAGGTCGGGTGGGGGGTGTTAGAGAAATCGATAATGAATTCTATTGAGTTTGTCCCCTCTATATATGGATGTGGACACAAGACATAACAAAATAATACATATGACATTGTAAAATACATATTGTACCACTCCCCCTCAAGTTGGGCGTGAGATGTTGATCATGCCTAATTTGACAACAATTCTTCCAAAGGTAATTCCACTCAGGCCTTTCGTGAGAATATCAGCAAGTTGTCTGTCTGAGGGAACAAAAGGAGTACACACAAGTCCCTTTTCAATATTCTCCTTGATGACATGACAATCCACCTTAATATGCTTTGTATGATCATGTTGGACCGGGTTGTGAGCGATGCTGATGACAGCCTTGTTATCACAGTATAACCGGATAGGCTCATCTTCAGAGAGACCCAGGTCACTTAGCAACGACCGCAACCAAAGACCTTCACAAACACCATGAGGCATAGCCCGAAACTCTGCTTCAACACTTGATCTCGCCAAGACCTGTTGTTTTTTACTTCTCCAGATAACAAGATTTCCACCAACAAGAGAACAATACCATGGAGTAGATCGCCGATCGTCGACAGAACCGACCCAATCAGCATCAGTGTAGACCTCAATTTTTAGGGCCGAATTTGGGGAGAACAATATTCCACTCGCAGGTGAGGACTTGAGATATCTGAAGATTCTGTTGGTAGCATCAACATGACGAGTTTTCGGAGCGTGCATAAATTGGCTGATAACGCTCACAACATAAGCTATATCTGGACGAGTACGAGCCAAGTAGATCAGTCTCCCTACAAGCCTCTGGAATTCAGGAATATTTTCATTCTCCTTACCATCATCACGACTCATTCTGTGGTTTGCTTCAATTGGAGTGTCCGCTGGTCGGCAACCACTCATGACAGTCTTCTCATGAAGATCCAGAGTATATTTCCTCTGAGAGATAAAGATCATATGCTTGGACCTTGCCACTTCAATACCCAAGAAATATTTGAGAGCACCCAGGTCCTTGACCTCAAATTCAAAAGCCAACTTTTGTTTTAGAAGTTTGATTTCTTCCACATCATCGCCTGTGATAATGTTGTTATCAACATAAACAATGAGAGCTGTAAGTTTACCGGTCCTATGCTTGTTGAACAGAGTATGATCAACATTGCCCTGGTGATACCCAAAAGACAACATGACTTTGTGAAATCTCCCAAATCAAGCTCTTGGAGACTGTTTCAGTCCATATAGAGCTTTATTTAACTTGCAGACGTGTCCCACTGAACTTTTGGGAGTAAGGCCTGGTGGGAGAGACATAAACTTTCTCATCCAGATTTCCATAGGGGAAGACAATTTTTACATCAAGTTGCCAAAGATCCCACTCTTTACAAGCAACACAGGATAAAAGGACTCCAGTTGTGTTCATCTTTGCTAGAGGAGCAAACGTTTCCTGATAGTCAATTCCAAGAGTTTGATTGTACCCTCTTGCTAGCAACCTTGCTTTGCACCTTTCAACCACACCCTGAGAATTTTGTTTGACTGTGAACACCCATTTGCACCTAACCGGTTTCTTCCCAGGGGGAAGAAGCACTAAATCCCATGTGTAGTTGTTTTCAAGCGCAACCATTTCTTCAAACATCGCTTCTCTTCACACGGGAATCTCCAGGGCACTCTGCCAGGATGGTGGTATCGATATAGATGCAAGGGAAGACACAAAAGTCTCATAAGATGTGGAGAAAGTCATAAGAAACATAATTAGAAAGAGGATGTTGAGTACAAGACCAGATACCTTTGCAGAGAGCAATTGAAATCTCAGAAGGCCCCAAGTCCGGGTCCAATGATTGTTCTAGTAGCAGGTCCAACGCGTCGTTAGGCCTCTTTCTCCGCCGAGTGTACACCTGCAAAGTAGGAGCAGTAGGAGGAATAGTTGTATGAACAAGAATATCACTCACTTCCGACGGTAGAAGCTCCCCCTGAAGTGAGGGATATGAAGGAGGAACAAACAGTGGTACAGACAGTGAGGGCGCAGACGAAGAGGGCAAAGAAGGTGAATCACCTGGAGCAGGATAATTGACCTCAAATTTACGAAACGTGACATCCATGGTAACAAAGACCCTCTTAGTAGGACAATGAAAACATTTGTACCCCTTTTGAGTAGGATAGTAGCTAATAAACACACCGTAGAGCGCGAGGATCAAGTTTGGTGGGAGGAGGGTGATGGATGTGAACAAAGCAGACACAACAAATAACCTTAGGAGTGAGTTGAGAGGAACGAACATGTAAAGTCCCGAGTGGAGTGACATTCCCAAGAACACGAGAGGGCATACAATTAATAAGATACGCAGCCGCAATGACAACATTGCTCCGGTAATACTTGGGAAGACGCATTGTTGCTAAGAGACAACGAGCCACTTCCAAAAGGTGACGATTCTTATGCTCTGCAACCTATTTTAAGCAGGAGAATAAACACAAGTTGTTTGGTGTATAATGCCATGCTCAGCCAGAAACTCAGCAAAGTGGGAATCCAGATATTTGCGACCACTATCACTGCGGAGGATCTGAATTTTAACATTGAACTGGGTGGATACCATGTTATAAAACGTTTTGAAGGTGGAGAAACCTCACTTTTCTTTCGCAGTAAATATAACCAGGTAGTGTGAGAAAAACAGTCAATAAAAATAACAATCCAAGCACAACCAGAAATAGAAAGGACAGGATAAGTTACCCAAACATCAGAGTGAATCACATTAAAAGGAACTGAACTTGACAATGAAACATGATTAAAGGTAGTACAACAATGTTTGTTAATAGCACATACATCACAAATAAAAGAAGTAAAAACAACAGCAGACATAACATGTAACAAAAGTCTCATAACCGGGATAGAACGACAATGCCTGGAATAAAGGTCGGGCGTGCTGGAGTGAAGGGCCAGAGAAGGTGCCACCACGCTGGAGTCGAGTACGGACAAACCATTGACCAGGCTACCAGAGCCAATTACCGTCCCCGTCTTCAGGTCCTGAAATACACAAGAGGAAGGGTGAAAAGTTACTGAACAGTTCATGAAATTAGTCAAATGACTAATAGATATCAAATTACATGTGAAATTTGGAACATGCAAAACTGACGATAAAGTGAGAGAGGAACAGAAGATGAAGCCCTTCCCAGCAATAGAGGAAAGAGAACCATCAACAATACTCACCTTATAACGACCAGAGAGAGGAGTATAGGAGATAAAACCCGAGGCGGGGCTAGTCATATGATTGGTGGCTCCAGAGTCAATGATCAAATGAGTGGAAGGGTGAGAAACAGCAGAGTGAGCACCTGGGGTCCCTGTGTGGGTATATGAAGACAACGCAGAAGAATCCGTAGAAAGACCTTTCATCATGCGGCGAAGAGCAAAGACTTCATCAACCGAGAAAGCACCAGGGAGGATAAAAAATCAGCACCCGACAGATCAGGAGAAATATCTGCAACAGCATCAGTGAGATGGGTCGAACGAGGAGATGTGCGACCAGTGGAGCAGCCGAAGCCACGACCACCACAAGGAGGAGCACCACCTCTCGATGGAGGAAAACCATGAAGTTGAAAGCAGGTGTCTCTGGTATGACGGGTCTTCCCATAATAATCACAGAGGAGGTGGTCTTTATTAGTACCCTTCAGCTTAGAATCACGGGCAGGACGAGCCCCCAGCAAGGAAGGAGCACCAACAGCTAGAGCAGAACTCTCAGGAGCAGGGTCGAGAAGAAGGGACTGCCGACGATCAAACTCCTATTGGATAATGCTATAAACCTCTCGAAGGGACGGTAACGACACACGCCCCAAAATCTGAACACTAATCTGATTCAAGTCCCGATGAAGACCATGAAGAAACTCAAAGGTCCGGTTGCGATCCCCCCGAAAAAGGACCATAGCCTCAAAGGTCCGGTTTGCCCAGTGACATATCCAAAGTGGCGACAACTCTTAAGAGCAAGAGTGATTGAGCGCGACCAGGACAAATAATTTGAATCATCTAATCAGATAGTGGTAATCTGCGGGGTATTGTGATCATGACTCCCACGCAGATGACTTGCAGGAGGAGGAACCAGAGAGAGAAGCGGTGTTTAGGTAGAATTTCTAAGCGCTGACTTAGTGGCTCCAGAATAGAAACCCTGAGATCACACGCCACACAAGGCCACAAGGGGCAACCAATTCCACCAAGCAACAATCCAATTAGGTGATAGGAGGAATAGAAATCAACTCCATCCGATAGCAGGGCAACAAACCCTAGGAGACGGCGCCGGAAGGAAGGCTGACCTCACCACATATCCGGCGCTGGAAGAGGAAGGGCTACAAGCCCCAGCAAGCCTGACTAGGGCTGAGAAGGAAGCGCTGGAACCGGCGCTGGAAGAGCGGGATGGTCGGTCGCTGGTTGTCGCAGCCTGCACGGGTTGACGCGGCTGTCGCGGGCGAGACGCGGGCGAGACGCGGGTGAGACCCGGGCGAGATGCGGGCGAGATGCGGGCGAGATGCGGGCGAGACGAGGGCAGATTGCAGATTACTCTAAACCCAGTGAAACACTGACTCTCCAAGCATATCGGGGTGGATGCTTTCTTCTTACACGAGCAATATGGCCATGGTATTCTTGCTCCGTCATTTGTTCCTTCCGAGTAGCAGATTGCAGATTTGATGACTAAGCCGCAGACGCAGACCCGACATGCCTATCTTTTGTACAAACTCTCGGTGTATGATCCTTCATGAGTTTGAGGGGGGTGTTAGATGTATTGTGCATTATATATGGTGGACATAGCTTAGGCTCACCTTAAGTGTTGTGAGCACCCTCTCATGCACATGTATATATACCCTATTGTTGATGTGAATAATAATTTTGATTCAAGTCTATCAAAACAACAACTATAATTAAGGAAATATTTTTTCCTAGTTTTTTAATACAATAAAAGGCATTGGTGAGATTATGACTGAAGATTGGGCGCAATGGCGACAAATGATCCATATTGCCGACCCCAGTATGGCGGGATAAAGGCTCACGTGTTGTTGTTATTGTAAGAATCCACGAGCTTTCACGTTTGAGATTAAACGTTAGAGAAACAAACAAGATAGTAAGTGCTTCAATTAAATAGTAGACAGATAGTAAGTGATTCAATTAAATAGTAAAACAAACAAGATAGTAAGTGCTTCAATTAAATAGTAGACAGATAGTAAGTGATTCAATTAAATAGTAAACTAATAAGCCTTACAAGTAGAACAAAATGTTGGCAAACACATACAAAATAATATGCCCTTCATCATATAAATAACAAAGATTAAAATGGACTTTAAATATGAACTTACACTAGAAATAGGAGTCTAGGGTGGCTGAATTGTTTCTGGACTGCGATTCTGCTGACAATTCCATACAGATTTCACGGCTGGTTGGGTTTTGGAGAAGGCTGTATGGGGGGTATGATGGGTTGCTAGGGTAGCGGGGAGGGCAATAAGACTCTTGGGAAGGAATATAAGATGGTCAGCAGGATTTAGAGAGGATGGGCTGCTGGTAGTGGAGTCTTAGGAAGCAGGAAGGGACTTGGGAAGGAGATTTCAACCTCAGGCAATTACTGGAATGTGGGAATTGAGGATGGCTTGCTGTTATGCTATAGATGGAGGGCCGGTAATGCTGTCCAGGCGCTCAAATTTGAAGCACTCTAAAGGAAGTGGTCGGTTAGAACAATTAATGGAAGAGTTGAGGGGTATGGAAGTTTGACAGGATTGGAGTAGGGGAGGGGCTGCAGGCGTAGGTTTTTTGGATGCAGGAAGTTGATTGCAGTGAGTTTCATCACATGCTAGTGCTTCTAGAAGGCTGGATCTGAAGGAAGAGGAGGTATTGTTAGCAAGGTGCATATATCAGATGTCAGGTTCATACCGATTTGTGTTTGAAAATGCCGGATTATTGGGATATATCAGGAATATTTTACAATATTGAATTTTAATATTTAAATAAATCTATTCATATATAAATACATTTAGTAATGTAAAGAAGTAAAATTGTGCATGCAATTTATGTTTATAAATCATGCAATAAACATGTAATTATATGAATAATGGACTAATGAAGTATTGAACACAGTAAACACAATTCTACACAAATAATTAAATATTGAAAAAAACAACTTGCCTATATTTGTATGATTGTTTCTGGATCAACCATTATCATCCAATAGTTCCATAGCATGAAATCTTCCAATAGGTCACCTCGTCTTTTCGACTTCGCCTTGTCATAAAAGTAAATATAGCTGAAAAGACATTATGGCAAAGTTGTTAACAAGACGTTAATAAATGAAAATAATAATATTGAAAATTGATGTTGAACTAAAGTCTATATTTGAAACCTTTCAAACATTACTTTACTAACTTATGATACTTAAGTGAATGACATCAAACTATATATATGTGTGTTAGAAAAGCCCATGTTAAATGGCCCATTTATTTGTATTTCTTTTTTTCTTCTCTTTAGTCCCACATCTTGTATATGACTCTCTTCTCTCTTTCTCCCTCCTATAAATGTGTATTCATACATTGTATTTGATTATTGAGATAGTATATACAAGGTTGAGTTTTTCTCTACATGGTATCAGAGGGTGACGGTCTGTCCTGATTTTGTTTTAACCGCCTGCTCTTCCGATTTACCGGGCGGCTTGGTCTCCTGCTTAACCGCAGTGTCGTGCGGCCTACCCCCCTTTTTAACCGCTTCCTGGTTAGAGTTTCAGTAACCGCGGCTTCCCGCGCGATTAAGGCCATTCTACCCGCTTCCTCTGCTCTCTCTTTCTCTCTCTCTCTCGTGGCTTCCACCACTTCTTCTCCTTCTCCTCCCCTTTATAACCTTTCTAACAGGTGGAGCCTTCCCTTCCTTGTTTCCCTCTGCCCGCGCGGTCTCCCTCTCTATCCGCGCGGTCTCCCTCTCACTACTCACCACGACTCCTACCCGCTTTCCTTCATCCCTGCTCGCCGCGATTTGTCTTAGTCGTCACGGCTTCTCTTCTCGCCGCGATTTGAGTCTCTTACTCGCTGCGGTCTCCTAGTCTACCCGCCGAGTTCTTCCTTTTCGCTGCTCTGCTCCCTGCTCGCCGCGACTTGTCTTAGTTGCCGCGGCTTCTATTCTCGTCGCGATTTACTTCTCTTAGTCGCTGCGGCTTCCCTCTTGCTCTGCATCTAGGTCGCGACATCTCCCCTTGCCGCTGGTGTACTCACCGTGACCGTGCGACCTTCTCGACTGGCCTGTTCTCCGCTTAGTCGCTGCGACTTGTCTTGTCGCTAGCGGTTTCTCCTCTTTGCTGCGGGCTCCGCATATTGGTCGTGACATCCTCCTTGCCGCTGGTGTATTATCACCGTGACCGTGCGACTTCTCTTCTTATCTATGCGTGACGGCTTCTCCCAGCTATCCGCTCTGCATTCTGGTTGCGGAGGCCTCATTGCCTTGCCGCTGGTGTGTTGTCACACAGACCGCGCGGTCTCCATTCTGTTCGCTTTTTCTGTCCGCCGGCCTAGCCTCCTGCTCGCCTTGCCATGACGACCTCTCCTGAGTCTACCGGACAGACGACTTCTTCCTCTGCAGACCGCCCCTGAACTCCGTGATGACTTGTGGATTACTACCATTTCGTTAGCCGAGAAGAAGAACTTTGTGGAGTGGGTACACTCTGTTCGCCGCGTACTACAGTCCAAAGGTTTTCTACATCACTTCACCCAAGCGGCTCCTGCTGCTCCTACTGACGATTGGTTGCGCAACGATGGTCGGGTTCAGACATGACTCCTCAACTCCCTTGATACCGAACCCTACCGCATGACCATGTATCACCAAACGACCAAGGCAATGTGAGATGAGCTCCAGTCTCTATATTCCGGTAAAGATAGTCTCCAGCATCTTTATGACATCATCACTGATCTCCAGTTCCTTGATGTTGGCGGGGCCACCGACCTCACCTCCTTTGTTGTTCGGGCCAAGACTTTGGTTGAAGCATGGATCCAACATCAACCTCCTACGTTGGATCTTGCTGCACAACGTGCTCAAAAAGAAGCTGTCGGTGTTGCCATGATGATGACTCGTGTTCCACCTCATCTTCAGAGCGTTCAGGCTCAGATACTCTCCTCGGCTGCTACCCCCTCACTATCAGATGTGTGTTCCATGTTGATCAAGGTCTCACCATCTCCTGATAGTTCTGCTCCTCCGTCCCCGGCTCTCCTTCAGTAGACTTCTGCACCCCTGCTGCCTTCCCCCCTCCTCGCGGGGGGTGTTCCGGATCTCGGGGCCGCGGACGGGGAGGCCGACCTCGCCAAAGTGTTCCTTCTGAGGTAAGGACGGCCACCTTGAGGCCACCTGCTCGCGCAAGCATGAGCTTCCTCCTCGTCCATAGACTACTTTTGCTGCTACTGACTCCTCCACTCGTACTGACCTTGAAGAGGTCCACCTTCAGCTCCAACAACTCCATGGTCTGCTCAGTCGCCCACCTGCCTCCGTTACCTCTGCTGCCTCCATCTCCCAAGAAGGTATTGTTTGTCTCTCCACTAGTCCATGCTGGATAGTGGACTCAGGTGCCACCCATCATATCACCTCCCTACGGCCATATCGATACATAGATTCTCCTCATCCTAAGTGTATCACAGTGGCCAATGAGAACACTGTTCCCGTCTCCGGCTCGGCTGATATACCTCTCACGTCTTCTCTCTCTCTACGCTCAGATCTTCATGTTCTGGGCTCCCCGTTTAATTTGCTTTCTGTTGGTCGCCTGACTAATGATTTAAATTGCTCTGTAACTTTTACCTCTTCTTCTTTTCTGATACAATATCATAATACGCTGACTATCATTGGTAAGGGGCGACTGCAGAACGGGCTCTACCTCCTTGATGACTCTCCAGCTATCATTTCTTCTGTCTCCTCCGTCGATTGACATCAGCGTCTTGGACATGCCCCTTTACCAGTCCTCCATAAGGCTCTACCAAATGTATCTTTACCTTCTTTTCAGTGTGAATCTTGTGTGTTAGGCAAGTAACTTCGTTCATCTTTTTCATCTCATTGTACTCGGAGCACGACTCCTTTTATTTTAGTACAGTCCAATATTTGGGGTCCGTACAATGTCACTAGCATTTCTGGTTATCGTTATTTTCTAACTTTTATTGATGATTATTCGCGAATGATGTGGCTATACTTACTTCGTGATCGCTTTGAGCTTCCCCGTGTATTTCGGGCTTTTCTCCTTGAGACCCGCACGCAATTCTCTACGAAAATCAAAACTCTCTGCACTGATAATGCTCGTGAATACATTAGCCACGAATTTGCGACTCTTTGCTCTGACTTTGGAGTTATTCACCAAACTTCATGTGCCTATATCCCCCAACAAAACATAGTCGCTGAGTGTAAGAATCGACATCTTCTCGATGTGACCCGCTCCATCATGCTTCAAATGCACGTTCCCAAAGCTTATTGAAATTTTGCTCTTTTGACGCCTTGCTATCTGATTAACCGTCTTCCTTCCCCCATACTCCACAATGCCACTCTATTCAGCCTCATGTTCCCGTCTACTCCGACATTCTCTCTCGCACCCCGCATCTTTGGGTGCACGTGCTACGTTCACACCCTTGGTCCATCTTTGGACAAATTGGATCCCCGGGCAGCCAAACACATCTTTGTTGGCTACTCACGGACACAGAAAGATTGCGTATGCTACTCTCCGGCAACTCGCAAGGTGACAATCTCTGCTGATGTTACCTGTCAGGAGGATCTTCCGTTCTTCTCTGCTTCAGATCCTACACCTCTACCACCAACCGTCCTATGTCCTGTCATTCCCGTTACCACTCCACCACCAAGAATTCCGGCCCAGGATCCCCCTTTTGCCAAGCCTCCTGTTATACGTGTCTACACTCGTCGCCATCCTGCCTCCAGTGCCCCACTGCAGTCGGCCTCGACCTCTGATGCTCCGCGTCTTGCTGATCCGGCTCCAGAATCTACAGCTCATCCCATGGCGAATTATGTATCCTTACATCGCCTATCTCCACAACTTCAGACTTTTGCCACTTCATTATCCTCGATTTCTGTACCTAACTTTGTGCAGGAGGCTCTCCAACATCCTGACTGATGGGCGGCCATGGAAGAAGAAATGACAGCTCTCTGGGCTAACCAGACCTGAAACTTGGTACCTTTACCTACCGGTCAGACACTGTTGGGTGTAAATGAGTCTTTGTTATCAAACATGCCCATGATGAGACAATTGACCGTCTGAAGGCCCGCCTGGTGGCTCGTGGCTTCACCCAACAATAAGGTCTCGATTATGAGAAAACATTCTCTCTAGTGACCAAGCTTAACACCGTTCGTGTTCTCCTCTCCGTGGCTGTGCATCGCCAATGGACATTACACCAACTGGACATCAAAAATGCGTTTCTCAACGACGACCTCCAGGAAACGGTTTACAAGCAGCAACCTCTCGGGTTTGAGACCACGAGGGAGTCTCGAGTTTGTCATCTTAAGAAGTCCATCTATGGTCTCAAACAATCCCCGCGGGCATGGTTTGACAAGTTTAGTAAGGCCGTCTGGCAAGTCAGCTTTACTTGGAGTTCAGCTGACTTCTCTGTTCACGCGTCATCAGGCAACGTGAACTGTTCTTCTTTTGGTTTATGTTGATGACATCTTAATCACTGGAGACGATGCAAAGGGCATCCAAGCAGTCAAACAACACCTCATCTCCATCTTTCAAACAAAAGATCTGGGGCATCTTTGATACTTACTTGGTCTTGAGGTCGCAAGACGACCGGATGGACTCGTCATCTCCCAAAGAAAGTACTGCTTGGATCTCCTTCAAGATGCTGGCTACTCGGAATGCAAGCTATTACTACTCCAATTGATGCAAATCATAAGCTGTGTGCACATTCTTCTGATAAAGATCTTCCTCTTCAAAATTCGGAATACTATCGACAACTGGTTGAAAAGTTGATCTATTTAACAGTCACAAGACCAAATATTTCCTTCACTGTTGGGGTGGTCCGCAGATTTATGCATGCCCCGCGAACATCTCACCTTCAAGCTGTTGAGCGCATCCTTAGATACCTTAAAACTGCTCCGGGTCAAGGATTGGTATACAAAACCTCATCCTCTACTCCAACATTGGTTGCGTACTCTAATGCAGACTATGCCGGTTCCTTGGATGATCGCCGGTCAACAAGTTGTTTTTGTACCTATTTTGGAGGTCATCTCGTTACCTGGCGAAGTAAGAAACATGCAGCGGTTGCTCGATCATCAGCTGAAGCAGAATACCGATCGATGACATCTGTTGTCTCTGAGCTTACCTGGCTTGAAAGTCTCCTTGCCGATCTAGGGGTAAAACTTCCCTCACCTTCCATCCTGTTATGCGACAACCAAACGGCTATACACATTGCAAAAAATCCAGTCTTTCATGAAAGATCGAAACATATTGAAGTGGACTGTCACTCTATCCGGGAGAAAGTCCAAATGAAGAAGCATAGTTGTCAAGGCGCGCGGCTGAGGCGCCGGGCGCATCAGGCGCAGCCCGCCGCGCCTCAGCACAACTGAGGCGGGCGATGTGCCCTAGGAGCGCCTCAGGCGCGCGCCTTACAGGCTTCCAGGCGCGCCCGGTCCTCTCAAGGTATTTTAATTTTTTTTTGATATGGGCAAAAACATGATGTTAGAAGCACCTGAGGCACCCCCTAGGCACACTTGGGCGCCCAATTCGCTGAAATTGAGCGAATTGGGCGCCCAATTCGTTGAAATTCCGCGAATTCGCTCAATTTCAGCGAATTGGGCGCCCAATTCCCTCAATTTCAGCGAATTGCGCGCCCAATTCACTCAATTTCCTTTTCCCCCATTTTTGTGCCTCACGTGCCAAGGGCGCTCCTGCGCCTTGCGCCTCGGCTCCAGGGGCCCTTTGCTCCTCGATGCGCCTTGTGCCTTTGATAACTTAGTGAAGAAGATAGAATTGAAGCATGTTTCTGGTACTGAACAAGTTGCTCATATCCTACAAAGGCTCTACCAAGTACCCTATTCTACCAGTGTCTGTCCAAGCTGGGCGCATACGACTTGTACGCTCCAGCTTGCGGGGGAGTGTTAGAAAAGCCCATGTAAAGTGGCCCATTTATTTGTATTTCTTCTTTTCTCCTCTTTAGTCCCACATCTTGTATATGACTCTCTTCTCTCTTTCTCCCTCCTATAAATGTGTATTCATACATTGTATTTGATTATTGAGATAGTATATACAAATTTGAATTTTTCTCTACAATATGTAAAATAAAAGAAATAAGAATATTGACAATTGATGTTGAAGTAAAGTCTACCTTTGAAAGATTTTAAGGATTACTTTGCTAACTTATGATACCTAAGTGAATAACATCAAACTATATATATATAAGCTAAAATGTTGGATGCCCTAGCAAAGGGCTACATGAGGTGCGGTGCCACTACCAACAACTCCTATTATGAGTGCAAATGTGTTTATCAGTCTGATTAAAAGTGCATAAATTAAAGTTTGAAACAAATGCACAGTTCACAAAATTAATTTTGGAAGAAACCAAGTTAAACTCTCAATTAATTGAGGCGCAATTACTTCAAGCGCACACAAAATAGGCTATGCAAATCACACAACTTTCTAGCACTAAATGAAAAAAAGGACATCCAATAAAATATAGTTCCAAATACACATCAATAGAAGACAATAATCCCAAATAACAACTTACACATGCATGTAGTAGTTGAGCGCAACATTGAAGGACTCTGGAGGTTGTAGGATGATTGTTCTATGATGGGTATTAGGAAAATCAGTCACAAGTATTCTTCTGTGAGAGTGTATGGCTATATGGATGGGGAAATTAAGGAAATTTGTTGGGGAAACGAGTGGTTTTGCGGTGCTTGGAGGATAAACATGGAGTTTGGGTTTCAGGTCTTGTAGAGGAGCGGGCTGGGAGGGATCGAGTGTAGGAATTCAGGGCTGGGAGGTGGTCGGCTGTAGGAATTCTGTGTTGGAAGGGGTTTGGCTGTAGGAAATCTGGGCCGGAAGGTTTTCCTAGGATGGGTAGGGTTCAACAACAGGGAGAAACGAAAAGCAGGGGGAGGATGTTTGCGGCTAGGGGAAGGTGACGGGGCTTGCGGGAGATGAGGATGGAGGAGTTACCTTGGAGTCACACCAAAGGGAGGCTCTCTAGAGTCACACCGGGAAGAACCACGAGCTGATGGTTTCACAAAACTACCAAATAACCTTTGATGCTCTTACTCAGCCGGTCCTGCATGTTTAAATACAACAAAATTGAACTCGCGCAACCGCATCCGACGGCTCATCGTCTGAGCTGATCGGGTGTCAAATACAACTCAAAATAAATGAAATAATATATCAAAAAGACTCAAAACGATCGTCCGGACACATCTGTGGGCTCGGATCGATCGAACGGGCAGCAGAGCATTGCCTCTTGCAGGAATACATACGCGTGGGCCGACGATCTCCATCAACTCTCCCTGACTTGAAAGTACTCATCTCCGATGAGTGAAAATGATCATATTCTTAACGCAGCCTATGGGCGAGCCGCTAAAGCTCTTAGGCAGAATCCAAGTGTCATCAGAAATCGGTGTCTGCTTCAACGAACGAGTTATCGTAGGGTATCTGACTCACCAAATGCTGCAAAGTTATGTATGATAATCTAAAGTATATCTCCGACGGATGTGGGTAACTCTGAATAAGATGTCTCTTCGTCAGAACTAGGGGCAGACCCAAGTGGGGACACACCCGGGCAAGTTCCAGGGTG
This sequence comes from Platanthera guangdongensis, assembly GCA_039583875.1. Taxonomy (NCBI): domain Eukaryota; kingdom Viridiplantae; phylum Streptophyta; class Magnoliopsida; order Asparagales; family Orchidaceae; genus Platanthera; species Platanthera guangdongensis. Next base: position 27,650,158 of record CM077162.1, on the reverse strand, counting down.
TAAATTTTGATAAAAAATAAGCTAGATGTTATTAGGCTTGTATGGAAGTAGTACCAAAAAGCTGAAAATATGCAGAGTATGGAGGGATAGCTAGTCCTAGGCTTGGATGCTCCTATACCTGTAACAAAAAGAAAGTTACTCCTATTACTATGTTGTCTAATCAAATTTTTCTGCCTCCCAATGCTACATTCACTTGCAAACTGGCAACTTTTTTCTTATCCAACATTCCAACTCCCGGGCAAGAGCAACAGAGTAAGAGACCAACAATCAGAGACAACATGTCGACCGACCCTTTTCTCCTTCGATCCAAGGCTGGATCAGATACCATCGACGCTAGTTTCCAACTCTGACGGGAGAATGCAGGTGGAGAATCATGCAAGAATGACAACGTTTGTTTCTCATAATTTTTCCTTTTGAATTCTCTCGCTTTCCCGGAGATGGCTAGAGAGGATGTTTGGGGTGGAGTAGGAAAGTGAACCCAGCTTCGTCAGGATAATTAGAGTGGAGCAGAGCTACACCACCTTCACCTCTTTGATCCAGATCTTCTTCGATTTCTACTGTTTGAATCTGCCGCTACTCCAAAAGTTCAGACCATCTTGTTTTTGCCAGAGGAGAGGATTCCATTGAGTTTCAGCCTTTAGGTTAGTCCCACACTCCTAATTTATTTTAAATCTCTTGATTTTAAAAAAATGGTTAAAAATCAATTCTTAAGTTGATTCCACTCCAAAAAATCACTTGTTCAACGATGTCCGATTGACCCAGCTCCGCAGATCAAATTTAACAAAAACATGAAAAAACACTATCATATTTTGATTTATTTCATATTCTCGATTTTGCTGTCATATTCTCTTCATCATGTATTTAAATTTTGATTATTTTCTTTGTTTTTTGTCAATTGCAGTATTATTTGTTTAATTTTGAATTAAAAGTTATTAAAAATCTTTATATTTTAATTTGTTACTGTGTCAGAAGAAATTCTTAGTTCCGCCACTGGTCGGAACGCTGAACCGGTGGAACTGTCGGTGGTGCATAGTGGTCCTCATGGTGAGATTCCATGGGCAGATGCGAGGTAGGAGGAGATGAATGATGCCGTGGTTTAGGTATGGAAGTGGTGAAGAGACCCACTTACACACTCTCCTCTTAGGAAGGAGTCAAGTTCTCTACACTGAATACTCGATTTATCCCCATATATTAAGGGATGCCGATCTCAAAAGCATTCGCACCAATCAGTTGCGTGTCTGTATAAGAATCCTTTTGGCGACCGCTTAATTTTGTTGTTGTTCCCCGTAAGAACCTCTCAGATCGTAAGCTAATTATAACCTGCTCTTCAGTTTCAAAAATTTGTTCCCTCTTGTGCTTATCTTCTTGAGCTTTATAATAATTATTACTTGATGCAATTTTCGTTTGACTCATGAAGTGCATGCACATACTGAATAAAAAACTCCGCAGACTCACTAGGCCGGGCTCCTAAGGGCGCGCCAACCAGATCAATGCGCTTCTTAGGTTCATAGCCTAATATGACATGGAATGAACTCAAACCAATGGTCATATTAACTGAACTATTATATGCAAACTTGACTTTAGGTAAGACAGAATCCCAGGTGGAAGGAATATCCCCAACTAGACATCGCAAAAGAGTTCCTAGACTACAATTGGCAACCTCGGTCTGTCCATCCGTCTCTAGGAGGTGGATAACCTCAATGTCGTACCAGTCTTCTTCCGCAATGTTTTTAAAAAATAGCTCATGAAACGAACGTAGAGCGGCCAGAAACTATAGTAGTGGCTAGCCCATGATACTTGAATACTTCTCTAAAAAATAGAGCGGCCACATGAGAAGCATCAGTTGTCCTACAATAAGGAATAAAGTGGGTCATCTTGGAGAAACGATCCATCACTACAAAGATAGAATCAAACTTGCTCAGGGTGCAAGGGAGTTAGAGTACAAAGTTCATGCTAATGTCAGTCTCTATGTGATAGGAAGCGGAATGTATAATCCCGTGGGCTGACGTGAGCCCTTCGTAGTGTGGCAAACTTAACAATGCCTAACAACCCGTGTAACGTCATTCTTTAGGCTAAACCAGAAGAAGCGATTCTCAACTAGTGCAATCGTCTTGTCCCGACCAAAATGTCTCGCTGCTCTGCCCGCGTGTAGCTCCCAGATAATAAAATCTCCAAGGGATGTCTGAGGTACGCATAGGCGAGAGCCTTAGAATAACCATTCGAGATCACATAACCCTAACTTAGCTCAAGAGGATCTCTCATCATAGAGGCATAAATTTCATCAAAATCTGGGCACTCCAGGTAGTCGTAGACTATACGCTCAAAGCCCTTAACTTGTGTACTCATAGTATGGAGGATGCTGACTCGGTGGCTCAAGACGTCAGCCGCCTTATTCTCAACACCCTCTTGATGTTTGAGAACATAATGATAATCCTGCATATACTCCACCCATTTTAATGGCAGTGACCTAATTTCTTCCGCGAATCGAGATATTGCAGGTCTCGATCATCAGAATACAAGACAAACTCCTTACGTAGGAGCTAGTGACACTAATAACGATATGCCTGCAAGAAAACATAGAACTCACGATCATAATTTGAGTACTTTTGTCGGGCGTCATTCAGTTTCTCACTGAAGTAAGCAACTGGATGACCCTCCCGACTTAGTACTCCACCAATACCAACTCTCGACGTATCACAAGACACCTTGAAGGCCTTGGGGAAATCTGAAAGGCGTAGGACAGGGGCAGATGACAATCTCTCCTTAATCTCTTCGAATGCCCGCATGGCTGCCTTCATTCACGCAAAACCTCCCTTGCAGAGGCAGCTCGTAAAAGGGGCCATAATAGAACTGAAACCTCAGACAAACCTCCTGTAGAAGGTGACAAGTCCGTGGAAACTACAGACTTCATGAATGTTCGTCGGGATAGGCCACTCACGAATTAATTTGACCTTGTCAGGGTCAACTGATATATCAAATGACGAGACTATGTACCCTAGAAAGTGGACAAACACAAATAAGAATGAACGCTTCATCAAGTTGATATAAAAATGCTCCTTCTGAATGAGATCAAATTTCATGAGAATGTGGTGCAAGTGGTTGGTCCGACCCTAGCTATATATCAATGTCATCAAAATACACTACCAGAAACTTGCCCATGTAGGGCTGCATTATCCGTGCCACCACCCTCATAAATGTGCTGTGCGCGTTCGCATAACTAGCGACTCATGCAAACCGTCCTTCGTCTTGAAGGCCGTCTTCCATTCATCTCCCTCTCTAAGTTTAATTTGATGGTACTCGCTATGGAGTCGATCTTTGTAAAGATATAGGCACCGACCATCGAATCTAGGAGGTCGTTGAGGTGGGGTATGGGAAAATGATACTTCACCGTGATGCACGACTATCAATGCACATGCGTTAACTTCCGTCCTTCTTTAGAGTAAGAAGGGTAGGTACTGCACATGAACTCTTGGTCTCACTTATAAAACTCTTTCTAAGAAGATCATCGACTTGCCGCTTTTGCTCAGCATGCTCTGTCAGGTTCATGCGATAGTGGGGTTGGTTAGGCAAAGATGCCTCTGGGACCAAATTGATCGCATGATGCATACCCCTCAATGGGAGGAGCTCATCGAGGAGCTCCCCGGGCATAATATCTAAATAGTCATCTAACAAATGACAAACATCCAAGTTAGTAATCTCAGTGTCTATAGGGGTCTCAGAAGCCACAGTGGCTGCCACTACAAACATAACCCCAAAGTCTAAATTCTTTCTCATAAAGTCACCCTTCCTCAAAATATGTAGAAGTCTCGATGATCCTGCACTAATGGATGAATTGACCTACCCTTGGGAGTGCTCATAGATTGGGTCAGATTCAGGGTAATCTTTCGATGCTTATCAAAAAATGCACACGTGTTAGATCGACAATACCATGTGGTATTACGGTCATATAACCTGGGTCGTCCAAGTAGTCCATGCGCAACGTCCATGGGTATCACATCGCATCAGACCTTGTCCTCCACGGACGCTAATCAAATTGGTACAAGGCACCTCTGCGTCACTTGGATGGTAGATTTGTCCACCCAAAGGACATGGTAGGGATGTGGGTGTGACTCGACTGTAAGTTGCATCCTCTCCAAGCCCTTCTTGGCGACTATCTTCACGCAGCTTCCACTATCAATAACGAGCTTGCAGGGACCTCCTGCACTCAGAAATACGTGTAGAAAATTGTTGTACGTTGTCGATCCTCCTCGACACGAGGGATGTGCAGATGGCGTCTGATGAATCCCAACTCCAGTAACCTCTCAGTGTCGCTCCCCTATGCCTCCACTACGACCGTAATTTCTTCAATGACTGTGTTCTCCACCTTCGTGCTGGGCTCTCCCCCATCCTCAATCGGTAAATTTCTACTCGGGCATTGCACAACTATGTGTCATCTGCTAGAGCATCGATAACACTGTATGCCCCTAGATTTCGGACCTCCTAGGATAATGGCTTCCCCTTTGCATCAACGAGAATCCGAGGTGCTGGGGTAGTGGTCATGGTAGGGGCGGGCCTCTTAAGTGTGGAGGTATCAGGTCAAGGGGTGACCTGTTGGTCCAGCAAGGTGCAAATACTGCTCGTACTCAAGTGCAAGCTGAAAAACCTGCTCGAATGTCTTGACCCTATGAGGAATCAGTTACATTCAGATATCAAATTTGAGTCCGGCCTGAAAGCTGGATGCAATAGCAATAGGCTCATCCAAGATATCGCTCCATACTAATAACTCATCGAAACACGACATATACTAGGCAATGGAATGGGTCCCTTGCTAAAGTGCATAAAGCTGGTCTCGATACAAGGTGGGAAGATATTTATCCTTCAATTGATGTTTCATTTCAGCCCATCGGGAGATGAGGTAATATCTGTCTCGCTCAAGAGAGCTCTTCAGACGCGTCCAGTAAATCTTGGCCTACACTAGTAATTTCATCTTGGCGAACTGCACCAGCCTCTCGCCGCTCTTTTCGTGCCAATCAAAATAATGATCTATGTCTATGAGCCAATCGCTAAATGCCTTAGGGTCCATGAGACCGTCGAAAGATGATGCGTCCAAATGCCCCGTCCATACAGATACGTCAGTTAATATCATCCTAAATCGGGGTTGCTCCGCAGCGCGACTCAAGGTAGTCATCATGCTGATTGTCGTAATCATAATCGTGTTGTGTTTGGTGGGGCACGACCTTTGCGACCAGGTGGTGGTGGGTGGTGAGGTTTATTGGGAGGGTGGTGATTTCTCATAGGGGCTAGACCCTACCGATACTCATTAGCCTGATGGGGATTCCCTCTTGCGGAAGGAGGGTGATCTCAGTGAGTTACATCTTTAACACATGTCACAGGAAGTGATGGAGCTGTCCGAGGATCATTTGAAGGCTCATCATAATGCGAAGGTGGAGCTTGACTTTTAGGATTCCTAATTGGTCGACCCTAGTCACACCAAACTGTGCTCCAATCTGATCAAACCGATCGAGTACAAGTCTTTGAAATTAAGCAAGTCTCATGTCCGATTGTGATCTGCCAGTCGATCTTTGGTATGATTCAGGTCAGACATAGATAAGCGAAATAATCTACCATTACGTAATATAAAATGTGGCCCAACCTCCCTCTGATACCAATTTGATGCAGGGGTAGACTAAAATGCTGAATACCCTAGCAAGCGACTACATGAGATGCCATACAACTACTGACAACTCCTATCATGAGTACAAATGTGTTTATCAGTCCAATTAAAAGTGCATCAATAATAAATTAAATTAAAATTTTAAATAGACGCACAATTGTTCACAAAACTAATTTAGAAAGAGAGCAAGTTAAACTCACAATTAATCGAAATGCAATTATTTTAAGTGCACACAAAATAGACTCTGCAAATCACACAATTTTGTAGCACTATTAGCAAGTGGAAAGTGACATCCAATAAAATATAGTTCCAAATACACAATAATATAAGACAATAATCCCAAATAACGACTTACACATGTAGTTAACGGTTGAACGCAACAATGGAGGACTCTGGAACGAAAAGCAGGGGGAGGATGTTTGCGGCTAGGGGAAGGCAGCGGGGCTGGCTGGAGAGATGAGGATGGAGGAGTCGTCTTGAAGTTGCACCAAGGGGAGGCTCTTCGGAGACTATATCTTCATCATCTTTTTCCAATGTCTATGGTACAAGTTGCTTTGCTTTAAACTTTCATTATGTGATTGCTGGTTATATGGCCTGGTGCTCTTTTGGAGCCAAATCAACATCCATAATGTCCGCAAGTTGTTACCAAGTCATTCATTCTCTACGAAGCACTTTCTCTTCTTGATCATCATTACCTTAAATTGGACATATGAGCCACTCTGTAACCTTTCCTTCATTTATATTTTTAGCAGCTAGTGGTTATCGAGAGGCATTATCATATTTAAACTTGAACATAACATTAAACTTCATGAAAACAATTTCATTAATCGTTTGCTCTCAAGTATATTTTACTTTTTTGAATGGGTCAACAAATTTACAAATTGAAACATTAAAAGAATTAGTATTTCTTTAATACTTAAAATAAATTTAAAGCATGTACTACTATCATTTGGAACTTGTTTCAATTTCTTTTGCATTCAGATAAACTTGTGGTCAAGCTCAATGTCCTCATGGCCATCACCCTCAACTTAGGAGTCTCAACTCTATGTAACATTCGCCAGTGAACTAAATAAAATTTTTAAAAATTGTGACATATATAAATTATTTTGGTAGCTTAGAATCTGAACTATATAACTACTTACCTGAACTAAAAGACGGGGCTAATAGTAGCCAGTTCGCAATTTTTTTTCCAAAGTAATCTTGCATATCATTATCATTTGCATGCATGTTTGTAAGACAATCAAGAAATTTATGCATGAACTTTGTATCAACATCCACCTCCTCTCTGTTGGGGTAATAAAAGAGTGGATTTAAAAAACTATCCAGCTAGATTTAAATGGTTGTTTACTGTGCTATCTACTTTGCTGTCGATTAACTTCCATATAAGAAAATACTTTTTTATTTAAATTCAAGTGCAACAACTTCCTCCTTGGCCTTCTTCATGTCCCCATACAATCACCCCATCAAAGGTATATCTTCATTCGTTCTTTTATGAACTTTCACCAATGAGGAAAAATATAAGGATTGCAAGCTTAACATTGTGCTAAAATGTGACACTCAATGTAATAGATGTAGCATACACACAACCAAAGATTGGAACAACTTACGGTCCGTTCGGCCCCCTGGAATTGGAATTCATCTAATTCCAATTCCTGTGAGAATTGGAATTCGTCTGAATTCCAATGCAGTTGTTCGACTGCAAGATGGATTTATAGAATCGAAATTGGAATTGGTTTAGAAATTCTTTTTTTCTCATACCTGTAGGATTGGGCAACTTGACAAATTTGAAGTTGGAGTCTTGTGTCACTCGGGACGAAGTTATTGCAACAAAACCAAGTGGAGGGAATTATTCCTTTACAATCTCTAAGAAAATATAGAAGTTGCCAAAAAAGGAACACAATACCAGAGAAATCAACTTCAAGTAGTGTACCAACAATTAATTATGATCGGGCAACGACGGCGAGATCGGGCAGTGATGACGAGATCGAGTGACAGTGACGAGATCGGTCGTCGACGAAGAGATCGGGCGATGACGACGAGATCGGGGGCGTGATCAGGCGGCGACGACGAGATCGGGCAGTGACGACGACGAGATCGGGCGGCTGCAGCGAGATCGGGCGGTGGCGGCGAGATCGGACGGTGGCGGCGAGATCAGGTGGCTGCGGTGAGATCAGGTGGTGACGGCGAGATCGTGTGGCTGCGGCAAGATCAGGTGGTGGCGGCGAGATCGGGTGGCTGCGGCGGGATCGGGTGGTGGCGACGAGATCGGGCAGCGACGACGAGATCGGGCGGCGACAACGGCGAGATCGAGCGGCGACGGTGAGATCGGTCGTCGTCGGCGAGATCGGGCGGTGGCGGCGGTATCGGGCGGCAGCAATGAGCGGTGGAGAGATAGGGAGGCGGCGGTGAGATCGGGCGGCAACAACGAGATCGGCGACAACGGCGAGATCGGGCGGCAGTGGCGAGATCGGGCGGCGACGGCGAGATCGGGCGGCGACGGCGAGATCGGGCGGCGACGGCGAGATCGGGCGACGACGGCGAAATTGGGCAACTACGGTGAGATCGGATAACGACGATCATAGTAAAAAACTGAATTTCATGAAATATCTGTTTTACCCCTAAGAATTGGTCATAGTACAAAATTGAATTCCATGAAATTGGACCAATTCTAATTCCGAGGAAATTCCTAACATCCGAACACTGGAATTGGAATTTTGTTGGCCCAATTCCAATTCCGAATTTCAATTTCAAGGGGCCGAACGGTCCGTTAGTGTAATTACAAGAAAATGTTAAAATAGTACATGAAAGCATTACTTGCTTTCCATATACGTTATTTGACAACTTTGTTGTCTCCCATTTAGCAAATGTGAACATCTCCCTCAACTGTCTCTTCTTATCATGGAGGCTCTGCAAAGATAACAAAGGTATAACAAATCTTGCCATACCTGGTCTAATATGATCATGAGACTCCATGCCATTCGTTATCTCTGTGAACATAAGAAACACAATGGTGTGACCATAGATATAACAATACTCAAGCCTTTATCCCACTATAGTGGGGGTCGGTTATATGAAGCTTTTGTCGCAATTGTGTTGTATCTTTAGTCATATCTTACTAATGCCTAAGTACATCATGTCTTTCCTTATAGTTTCATTCCAAGTCTTTATTGGTCTACCCCTCCCCCACTTAACATGCCTAGTGACTAAAATCTCACAATGTCTAAGTTTTAACAGGTGCCTCTAAGTGTATCTCACAACGTCTAACTGTCTCTTCTTATCATGGAGGTTCTGCTAGTTTATCTTTATACCGATATTTTGCTATCTTTATAGATGACCATTCTTGCATGACCTAAGTGTATTCATTATGCGATCACTCCAAAATAATCCGTGTCTCTCACTTATTCATCACTGAAACTCACACTCAATTTTTGGCTCATATTAAAATTCTTTGGACTAAAAATACACATGAATACACTAGTGATGAATTCCAGGAAGCTTAAAATACTCTGGGTATTCCCCATCAAATGTCTTGTGCTTACACATCAAAACAAAATAGTGCGGCAGAGCGAAAAAATTGACACCTTCTCGAGGTTGTATAATCTCTCATGTTTCAAATACAGGCTCCTAAGGGTTATTGTTTTACAGGGTCCTAAGGTTTATTGTCATTTCAATATTACCACCATGTGCTATTTAATTAATCACATTTCGTCGTCCATCTTGAAATTTGTGTGTCCTTTCTCGTTCATGTTTTCATCTACATCGCCCTTTCCATAACTCATAGAGTTTTTACGTATTCTTTGTTCATCATCTTGGCCCTCTCGTGGACAAACTGACACCACATACGACTAAGTATATATTTGTGTTACACTCCCACAATTCAGAAAACAGTAACATCCGCTGATGTCACCTTCCTAAAGGATTATTGCTTCTACTCACTGTCCCCTCCTAGTAACTTACCATCTCTTATCCCGCATCCCAACATCCCTATCAATAACCGACCACCACCCGTACTACCGACATCTCCCCTCCCCTAACGTGTTCACTCGTCGTCGTCCTCGTTCAAGTGCCCAGGGATAGTTTCCCTTACTGATTACACTCCTCGACCAGTTGATCTGTCCGCAACTTCCACCAAGGATGCATACTCATTATCTTATATTTCCACCCCCTCTTCTGTGTAGGAGGCTCTCCAGCATCCGGGGCGGCGAAGCGCGATGGTTGATGAAATGACTGCTCTCTGGGCTATTCAGACGTGGGGCCTTGTTTCCCTTCTTCTCTGCCAATCCAGTGTGGGATGCAAACAAGTCTTCATAGTTAAGCACTCTCCTGATGGGACAGTTGAGCCACTCAAAGCACTTATTGTGATTCGAGGTTTTACTCAACAATATGCCATCAACTATGATAAAGCATTCTTTATAGTAGATAAGCTTAATACAATATGTGTATTGATTTCTTTGGCAGTTTATCGTCATTGCCAGTTGCATCAATTTGATTTAAAAATGCTTTCCTTAATGACGATTTAACAAAGACTGTCTATACAACCTCCTGGATATAAGAACACGGGGGCGTCTCTTGTCTGCCACCTCAAAAAATCTATCCATGGCTTGAAACAATCACGTTGGGTTTGGTTGACAATTTTAGCCTAGTCATTCAGGATTTTGGATTCACTCGGAGCTCCGCAGATTTCACCCTATTTACACATAGTTGCCAAGTGGGTACGAGTGCTGATCTGAATGATATTTTTCTGATCAAGAAGCACTTGGCCTCGCACATTCGGATCAAGGAATTGGGATGCCCTCAATACTCTTAGGTATTAAGATCGCTCGCCCAACTTATGAGCTTGTTTTATCTCAATGAAAGTACCGTATAGATCTACAAAAGATGCCAACTACTTGGGTTGTAAGCCAGTTAACACAACCATGGATGCAAACCACAAGTTATGCGCTCAAGAGCCCGACTCTGATCATCTTCTATCAAATTTGGAGTACTATCATCGCTTAGTTTGCAAGCTTATCTATCCTTTGTGAAGATTTAATTGTGGCTGTATGTACAACCTCCTTGATATAAGAACACGGGGGTGTCTCTTGTCTACCACCTCAGAAAATCTATCCATGGCTTGAAACAATCCCTTGAGCATAGTTTAATAAATTTAGTTAAGTCGTTCAGGATTTTGGATTCACTCGGAGCTCCGTAGACTATGCCCTATTTACACATTGTCACCAAGCAGGTACAATGATTGTTCTTTTGTATGTTGATGATATTATCATCTCGTGTGATGATCTGAATGATATCTTTATGATCAAGAAGCACATGGCCTCACACTTTCAGATAAAGGAATTGAGATGCCTTCAATATTTCTTAGGTATTGAGATCGCTCGCCGAATTGATGAGCTTGTTTTATCTCAATGAAAGTACCGTATAGATCTACTAATGATGCCAGCTACTTGGGTTGTAAGCTAGCTGACATAACCATGAATGCAAACCACATGTTATGTGCTCACGAGCCTGATTCTAATTAGTTTCTATCAAATCTGGAGTATTATCGTCACCTAGTTTGTAAGCTTATCTATCCTCAGTGATGATTTAACAGAGTCTGTCTATACAATCTTCTGGATATAAGAACACAAGGGTATCTCTTGTCTGCCACCTCAGAAACTCTATCCATGGCTTGAAACAATCTCCTTGGACTTGGTTTGATAAATTTAGTTAAGTTGTTCAGGATTTTGGATTCACTCGGAGCTCCGTAGATTTCGCTCTATTTAGACATCGTCGCCAAGCGGGTACAATGATTCTTCTTGTTTATGTTGATGATATTATCATCACGAGTGGTGATCTGAATGATATCTGTATGATCAAGAAGCACTTGACCCCACACTTTTAGATCAAGGAATTGACGAATTGGGATGCCTTAATACTTCTTAGGTATTCAGATCGCTCGCCGGACTGATGGACTTGTTTTATCTCAACGAAGGTACTGTATAGATCTACTAAAGATGCCAACTACTTGGGTTGTAAGCCAACTGCCAGCCGGACACAAGTCACACGACCATGGATGCAAATCACAAGTTATGCGCTCACGAGTCCGACTCTGATTATATTCTTTCAAATCTGTAGTACTATCGTCGCCTAGTTTGCACGCTTATCTATCTAACTATTACATAACCAGATATCTCATTAATTTGTTCTTGGGGTGGTTAGCCGATATATGCATGCTCCTACGACATCTCACCTTCATGCAATCGAGCGGATCCTCCAGTATCTGAAGAAAGCTCTGGGCCAAGGGCTTGTGTATAAACCCTCCTCTTACCTCTCATTGCTTGCCTATTGTATTGCGGATTATGTAGGCTCCCTCAATGATCGTCGGTCTACATGTGACTATTGCACATATTTTGGATGGCCCTAGTCACTTGGCAAAGCTAGTAGCAAACGGTTGTGACACGCTGTTCTATGAAGGCTTAGTATCGTTCGATGTCCTCTGCCGCTTCTGAACTCATAGCTGGAGAGCTTTCTTACTGATTTGAGTATATCTCTCCCCTCTCCCGCACTCATCTACTGCGATAATTAAGCATTTTCCCATATCACCGAGAATCCATTGTTCCATGATTGTACCAAACATATTGAAGTTAATTGTCACTTTATTCGGGAAAAAAGTTCAACTATGCAAAATTGATTTTTAACATGTTCCCGCTGCTGATCAAATCTCTGATGTCTTCACCAAGGCCTTGCCTCGCCCACTCTACTGACAATTCATTTTCAAGTTTGACGCCTGCAATCTGTATGCTCCAACTTACGAAATAGTATAAACGATATGTAAAATTCCAATGTAAAAGCCCACCTCTATGGCCTATTAGGAAATATCTTTCTTAAATAGTTTAGTTCCACATTGTGGTTTGGACTTAAGGTGTCACTCCTCCCACCTATATATATGTGTACATGTATTTGCATTCTCTAAGTGTACAACAACACTTAATTTTTTATCCGACTATATTGGGGTCGGCTATATGGATCCTTTGTCTCCATTGTGCCCTATCTTTAGTCGTAATCTCACTAATGCCTAAGTATATCATGTCTTTCCTTATAGTTTCATTCCAAGTCTTTATTGGTCTACCCCTCCCTCATTTAACATGCCTAGTGACTAGACTCTTACAACGCCTAACAGACAATGTTTTAAATGTCGGATGTTGGCGACATATCAGATTGAGTTTTTAAATGTCGGATGTCAGAAGTTGGAGACATGTCAGATATATTTTAAATATCAGATTTCTATTTCTTATAAATAAACTATTTAACTTTATGTGTACTGACTATAATTATATGTTATAAAAGTAATATAAAAAATAGATAAAAAAGAGTCATTTATATTACAAAATTAAATTGAATAGTATCTAAGATAAAATATTATTAACAACTACAAAATGATATATTATAAAATATATTTAATAGTATACAATAATTTTATTTTGATAACAATAAGTTGATTGCAAATAAAGAAGATTTATAAGTTAAAAATCCTTGATTGACTATAAGACTTTTCAAACCTATAATTTTATATTTAAAACATGCAAACAATCAGCTAATAATATATTAAATATTTTCATATTTTTGTAATATGAAATTAAAAAAACGTGAGCCTATTATGTAAAATTGTTTGTAAGAATAAAAAGTTTTAAAAAATAGAAACAATAAGTCTAATTAATTTAAACATATATAATATAATATATATAATATAGACGATTTAAACATATGCTGCGAGTCTACTAATATAACATAAAATAAAATAACAGGTGATATATTTAAAAGTCGTGTCGGCCGATTTGTCGAAAAAAATCGGACATGCCGGCCTATATTTTACAAAAGGATATAATCTATTTTTTTAAGAAAAATATATCGTTTTGCCCTAAAAATGACATGTCGGGAGACATGTTAGACATATCGGAGGTCATTTAAAACAATGCTAACAGGTAGCTCTAATGGCCTCCTTTGTACGTGTCCAAACCATCTTAGTCGAGCTTCTCGCATCTTCTCTGCAATTGGTACTACTTCTGTCTTATCCCTGATACATTCATTCCTAATTTTATCCAGTCTCGTGTGTCCACACATCCACCTAAGCATTCTCATCTCCGCAACTCCCATTTTTTGCTCATGTGCACAATTCACTGCCCAACACTCAGAACTATAGAGCATCGTTGGTCTAATTATAGTACAGTAAGACTTGCTTTTAAATTTTAATGGTACTTTACGATCACATAAGATTCTTGACACGCCTCTTCACTTCAACCAACTTACTTTGATTCTATGTGTCACATCTTTATCAATACCTCCATCTTTTTGAACTATCGATCCAAGATATTTAAAACACTCACTGCTGGAAATATCTTGATCACCCAACTTAATAACGAAGTCATCCGTCCTTCTTGCACATCTAAATTTAAGCTCCATATACACCGTCTTTGCCCTGCTTAACCTAAAACCCTTCTTTTCTAATGTGTTTTGCTAAGATTTAAGTTTTGCGTTTACACCCTCGCGTGTCTCATCGACCAAAACAATATCATCCGCAGACAATAAACACTAAAATTATTCCACAGTGTTGCGTGTTATTTTTACCTACCCTATAGTCAAATATTTGCAATCCTCTTTTCTGCATCCATGTACTTGGTGCTTCCCATAAGAATAGTTTTGAAACTAATCAAAATATTTTATATTTATGCTTATGCTTACATGGTTGAACGTTTTTTTGGCTATTTAAGTTTTTGATTTTTGGGATATATAATTGATAAGATTTTAGTTCTTTGTTGTATATCTGATTTTATTAAATGCACATTGTTCTCATTTGTCACTTGAACTGTGTATTTGTATTGTATATATAACTCAATGATTATTGTCAACTGTGTTTTAATTCTCTTCTCATGCATTAAAAATGTCTTTCCCTTAATTTGCTATAATAAAATTTGTTCTCATCAAGAGTTAAATATCCGCTCCTTTAGTCATACCTTTATATAATAAGCTTTTCTACGAGCGTTCAATAATTTCGAGTCAGCAGCATTATCCTTTTGCATTCTATTGATATTTTGCCATATCTCTTATCTCTTTGAAAGATTTGGACTGATGCATTCTTATAATAGGTTCCTAAAGGATGGGATAAGCTTGTTGTTTCTGTTATCTCAGTCGGAACTGGAAGGACAATTGCGAAGTCAAACAAGGCAACAGTACGCAGTGGAACTTGCCAATGGACCGAAAATTTATCTGAAACTATTCCAATTTCTCAAGATAGTGGAGGAAAAGACCTTGAAGACCATTTCTTCAAATTCATTATTTCTATGGTCTGAAAATGTGTCTACTTCTACTTTGGAATTTAGTAGTGATTATCCACATTCATGTTGGAACCCTACTATCACTTTCAATTCAATATGACATTTTTTATGGTTATGACTTCTATAGTGATGTTATTGCAGGGATCAGGTAAGCCGGGTGTCCTAGGAGAGGTCATTTTGAATCTAGCTGATCATATAGGTTCAAGTGATTCTGCTCCTCTTACCTTGCCATTAAATAAATGCAACTATGGTACGATTTTACAGGTGGGGGTAAATCTTATCTTTAATGATCTTACTTTTACAGCCTAATTTTTTCAAAAAATATATATTTTTAATGGAAATAATTCCTTATTATTTAAAAACTAGTCTCATATAATCAAAATTTCATGATTAAAGAATTTAATTTAACAGGTCTGGTTATTTGTCTAGTGGGACCAGGGGCTACAGTTCTATTTGACTTGGCTGAAACCGTGCTGAAAAAATGAGTTGTTACTGTTGGGCACAGAAGTGGGAAAATTGATGAAACTGTTTAAAAGGAGTTCTGTTGGTCGTCTTGTTTGGAATGTAAAATAGTTTTATCATTAAAATAAATAATTAGTTTTTTGTAGATTAATAATAATAAATTTGGAATAATATTATATCTTATATTATATTAAACTCTATATTATATTATTAACATAATATTGTTAAAATTATTAATTATGAATATTTAGGAATTAAATAATATTATTTGTTAAAATTGTATTTATGTTAAAATATTAATTCTTAATATTTAGTAATTATCAAGCTTATGAAAACCTACTATCACCATGAACTGGTAGTCTGGGCGGTCCTGTCAACCCTTTAAAACCGCACCAGCTACGGATCGGGCTTGAAACCGGGAATCGAGCGGTTAGACCCACAACCCGGAAACTGGCCTGGGATTCCAGCAGCCGGCCGGTCCGATAATGTGGCAAAAATCCGTGCATGGTGGGATTCGAACTGTGATCTACGAGTTGCAAAGTGAGGTACTTAACCAACTGAGCACCATAGCTTTGATGAAAGATTCTTTTTTATTATTTTCTTATTTGGCTGTTCAAATGTTTAAGTATAAATAAATAATATATAAACTTATACATTACAAATATCATACATATTATAAATAACCTAAATATATATGCATATATTCTTAAAACTGTTACTATATATATTATTATAAATGTTATTTTTATTATTATTATTATAAATATTATTTTTATTATTATTCTAAATATTATTTTTATTATTATTATAAATATTATATATATATATAATAATTGAAATATCAATTAAATATACATATATTATTACAAATGTTATTATTATATATATATATATCATATTTATTAAGTTATAACAGTTCAACCTCGCTTGAACCTTTCCTTTTATCGGTTTGATGTCCGGTCCGGTTTTCAAAACGTCAATAATTATATATTTATTAATAATATTAATTATTAAAATGTTATTAATGTGAAAGTTACTAATAACATTAATATTATTTAGTAATTAAATAATATTGTTAATGTGAAAATATCCTCTTATATAAGAGGAGAATACAAATAATTTTTAATTAATTCTAACACGCATTTTATATTTCTCATATCCAACTTGTCTATAAAACCGCAAAAAACATTCACCCCCAAATTTTTAGTAAGAATATCATCTAATTGTCCATCTGACGAAACAAATAGAATACATATGATCTTTTTAATATTCTCCTTGATGAAGTGTCTGTCCACTTCATCGCGTTTGGTGTGATCGTGCTGAATGAGATTGTTGGCAATACTGATTACAACTTTGTTGTCACAATACAACCGGATAGGATTGAACTCATTTAAACCCCTCTCACACAAGAGGTAGCGTAACCACCTTCCCTCACATATGACATGTGTCATAACTCTAAATTTTACCTATGCACTAAACCTTGAGACAACAAGTTGTTTTTTACGTCTCCAAGTAACTAGGTTTCCTCCAACAAACGAGCAATACCCAAATCTAGAACGTCTGTCTTCTGCGTATCATTCCTAATATGCATCAATATAAACTTCAATTTTCAATTATGTATTAGAGTGCAAAAGATCTGTCTTCTTGGCGAGGTCTTCAAATACCTCAAGATCCTATTAGCAACATCGAGATGTATCGCCTTTGGGGAATGTATATATTAGCAAACGACTACCACATCATAAGCTATGTCAGGACGAGTATGAGGTAGATAGATTAACTACCCGACAAGACGTTGATAAACAATAAGATCTGCAATAGGATCCCCAACATCCATTCCAAGGTTGTGGTTGACCTCCTTAGGAGTATCAAGTCTACATCCACTCATACTAGACCGTTCCAGTAAATCAATGACATATTTTCTCTGAGAGATGAAAATATGCCGTTTGGATTTAGCTACTTCAATCCCCCTAAATATTTAAGTTTTACCAGATCCTTCATTTCATACTTCTTTGCTAAATTCTCCTTTAAACCTTTTATTTCTTCAACATCATCTTCTGTTATGACGATGTCATCAACATAGACAATGAGAGTCGTTAACATGCTACTCCTATGTTTTATAAACAAAGTGCGGTCAACGTGACTTTATCTATATCCAAGAGAGATCATGACTTTGTGAAAATGACTAAACCAAACCCTTAGTGACTGCTTCAGGCCGTAGAGAGCCTTTTTTGGTTTGCACACTCTCCCTTCTGAACTAGAAGAAGAAAAACTAGGGGAGAGACATATATACCTCTTCTTCTAAATTTTCATGAAGGAATGCATTTTTACGTCCATTTGGGTAAGATCCCATCCTTTGCATGCGACACACTATATCAAGACTCGTATATAGTTCATTTTTGCAATAGGGGCAAAAGTTCCTTGATAGTCGATCCCTAGGGTTTGAGTATATCCTCTTGCCACCAACCTTACTTTGAAATGTTCAACCAAACCTTCTGGAATTCTGCTTCACCGTAAACACCCACTTACAACCAACGATCTTCTTTTTGTGCAGGCGGTGTGTTAAATCCCATGTATAATTTTTTCCCAAAGCAGTTATTTCCTCAATCATTGCCTCTTTCCACTTTGGATGCCCGAGAGCCTCCTGCCATGTGCATGGAATAAAAACAGGCGCAATAAAAAAACAAAGGCCATATGTGAAGGAGTTAGAGTGACATAAGAAACATAATGAGACAATGGAGGTTGACTG
This sequence comes from Platanthera guangdongensis, assembly GCA_039583875.1. Taxonomy (NCBI): domain Eukaryota; kingdom Viridiplantae; phylum Streptophyta; class Magnoliopsida; order Asparagales; family Orchidaceae; genus Platanthera; species Platanthera guangdongensis. Next base: position 27,631,989 of record CM077162.1, on the reverse strand, counting down.
TAAAATCTAATACCTTTATGAAGGGCAATGAGGAGTTCAGATGAGCCTGTCGAAGGGGTTGGCACTGAGACTGGTAGCATGGGATGTGCCTGTATGTTAGGACCTTTACCCCGTCAGGTGTACACCTGTAATTCTTGATTTTTATGGGGAGGCTCCCCTGATTGGCAGTCTCATCATGAGGCAAGGTATGTGGAGGAATGAAGTATTGAGGAGGGACCAGTAGGGATATAGTAGAGGAGCCCACTTCTTCCGTAGTTTCATGCTTCCTCTGAAGTGAGGCTTCTTACTAAGAGAATATCCAATAAATACACACTTGAGAGCACAAAGGTCAAGTTTAGACCGACCGAAGAGTGTATGTCAGCAAAACAAACACAACGATAAGTTTTTGGTTGGTGAAAGGTCGGAGTAACCCCTAAGGTGAGAAGAGGGGTTTGATGTCCCAAGACTGGAGATGACAAACAATTGATAAGGTAGACAGTCGTGAGAACAACATCACCCCAATAGAGCTTATATGGAGGTTCATAAAAAATAGTAAACATTGAGCAATCTCCAAGAAGTGTTGTTTTTTTGCTCAACAACCCCATTCTTTGAAGGGGAGTGAACACATGATGTTTGGTGGATGATGCCATGATTGACAAGGTAGTGTTCAAAGTGGGAGTTGAATCTAGTGAAACCATTATGTGAAATTTTTGAAAAATAAAAAAAACTCCATTCTTAGTTTTCATCAAATAAATCCAAGTTGTGCGAGAGAAACATGAAATAAAGGTAATAAACCAATGACATCCAAAAGTTGAGGCAACAGGGAAAAACCCCAAACATCAATATGAACGATATGAAATAAGAGTTGTACTGGGTAAGGAAACATGATTAACAAAATACGATGATATTTGACAACAATACATACATCACAAACAAAGTCTTTTAAAACACATAGAAGAAAAAACATTAAATAAACGTTGCAGGGTAGCAACAAAGGGATGACCATTTTGATGCTACAAGGTGAGCAGGTTGGATGTTTGCGAAGTGTGGAGAGCTTGCCGAGATGGAGACCCACAGGAGGAGTCAAACACGTACAAGTCCTCCTGCATATTACCAGAGCCAATCACATTTCTCGTCTTCAGATCCTGAAAAATATAGTGAGAAGGAAAGAATGTAACTTAGCATTGAAGAGAAAAGTCAAATGACTAACATAAAGCAAACTACTGGTAAAATTGGGAGCATGAAGCACAAAAGATCAAGTGAAGGAAGAACAAATGATAGATCCTTTTTCAGAAAGAGAAGGAGGAGCCATCAACAATGCTCACTTTATCTCTTCCAGAAAGAGGAAAATTTGACATAAAACTTGAAGCTGGTCTAATTATGTGATCAATGGCGCCAAGACCGATAATTCAATGAGTAGAAGGATGAGTAGTAGCAGAGTGGGCACCTGGGGTACCTGTGTGGACTAGAGCAGAGGATGAAGTAGCAGTATCTGTAGTAAGACCATGCATCATCCGACGAAGGGCCAACATCTCTTTAGCAAAGAAGAATGACATCTGAGTAGGAGTAGGGAAAAAAAACTCTAAGTGAACTGCTCTTGAGAATCTCGATTAGATGAGCAGTGTGATAGGTTCGCCCTGGAGTTCTACCACGACCACAACCACCACGGGATGATAATCCTCTCTGGGAGGAGGAAAACCATTTAGGCCGAAGCACGTATCCCGAGTATGATGAGGCTTGCCACAATAATCGCAAGGCCCTATCTGTAGGTTTAGGCTTGAAATCGTGGGAGCCACGACCTCCCAAATTGGGTTGATGAGCCAAATGCTAATCCCTCTATAATTGCGGTGGAGTTCCAAGACTGTCGGCTGTCAAATTCCTATTGCACAATGTTGTAGACTATGACAAACGAAAGAATAAGGACACGTCCCAAGATCTGGACAATAATCTGATCAAAATCTCTGTGTTGCCCATGCAAAAACTCTAATACCTAATTACGATCCTCATGGGCCATTAGCGAGAGCTCATCTGCATTACAAATCATGACGCGAGAGTCAAAGTGGTCGTACTCTTGATACAGTTCAGTAAACTCAAGATAGTAAGCTGATGGAGTTCGATCACCCTATCAGAGAAGAAAGATCTTGCGGTGTAGTTGGTAAATCTGGGTTGCATTCCCCTTCTCAGAATAGGTAGATTCAACACATTTCAAGATATCAGCAGCAGTGTCGAGGAAAAGGTAATTCCGAGCAATGGATTCCTGCATGAAATTTGTGAGTCATGACATGACAAGGGAGTTTTCCGACTCCCATTGAGGCCAAGTTGCACAGTCCTTGGTAGGCACGCTGATGATATTGCTGAAATAATCAAAGAGACGCCGAATCTTTAAGGCTAGAGTAATGGAGCGAGATCACGATAAATAATTAGTGTCATCTAGTTGAATCGTGGTGATCTGAGAGAAGTGGTGATCTTGACCAGCATGGGTAGATACAACGGGGGTCATGGAGCTACCAGAATCAATCTCGTCTGACATAGAAAAGTCTTGAATAGAACTCATCCAGGATAACGGTGGAGAGGAATGGAGAACACATTTTCAAAGAGTGGAGGTGAGATAGGGCATCATTGTAGTGTTAGAATTCTTCCGCCTCTTGAACAGAAAAATGCTAGAACTGATTTTGGGAGAGATCCAACCGTTGAAATCATGTAAACAATAAGTATGACAAGAAGAAGGCCAAAGGAAAACTTTTCCCAAAGTTTGGGGTTAATCGGACCTCGGGATGATCACCGGAGAACCCATCCCGTCAGCCAACGTCGACCGTCCGATGAGAAAAGACGGACTTGACAAGTGGCGCTGCAAACCCAAAATGAGAAGAGCCTGTGTTGGACGGAGATGAGAGGGAGGAGTTTGGCGACGTGAGATAGGGCATCATTGTAGTGTTAGAATTTTTCCGCCTCTTGAACAGAAAAATGCTAGATCTGATTTTGGGAGAGATCCAACCGTTGAAATCATGTAAACAATAAGTATGACAGGAAGAAGGCAAAAGGAAAACTTTTCCCAAAGTTTGGGGTTAATCGGACCTCTGGATGATCACCGAAGAACCCATCCCGTCAGCCAACGTCGACCGTCCGATGGAAAAAGACGGACTTGACAAGTGGAGCTGCAAACCCAAAATGAGAGGAAGAGCCTTTGTGTTGGATGGAGATGAGAGGGAGGAGGTCGGCGAGGAGCGGCGGTGGTTGATCGATGGGTAGTGAGAGAGGAACGAACGAGAACGAAAGGTTTAAGGAACGTGGGTTGATACCATGCTAACGTGAACAATGCATATCATTAATGCAAAAATATCCTCTTATATAAGAAGTGAATACAAAGAATTTTTTAATTAATTATAAAAAATATTAAAGTTATTAATAACATTAATTTTATTAAAGCATAATATTAAAGTTATTAATAACATTTAATAAATTATAACGTTATTGATAACATTAATAGCCTTTAAAATGTTATTCATTGATATTATGCTTAATAATATTAAAATTGTTACAATATGTATTATGTTTTACTTTCTTTTTCCTTGTATTATTGGTGAGTCCACCTCCACATGTACAGGGACAAGCCTATTTTGTAATATTTTCACTATTCTTGGTTTCTCCAACATGATATCAGAGCCGACAAAACTGGTGCCCTAGCTCCTTCCCGATCCGTCATTCCGCCGCCGCTCCCTCGTAGCGTGTCTCCTCCGCATCGCGCCAGCCTCCTCTCTCTGACGCCTGCTCTTCTACCCTGCCTTCCCAGGCGTGGTCGTCGACCACTCCCGCTAGTTGCGCGTTGATCGACGTCGGGGGGCTTTCACGGGTAGTTTGCCGTCAGCCAGAGACCGCGCTTCTCACGTCTCTTCAGCGCCTCTTCCAACACCGATTGCAGCGCATCCTTCTCAGCCGTAGTCGGGCTTACTAGGGCTTGCTTCCCTTCCTCTTCCGGCGCCGGATATGGGGTGAGGTATGCCTTTCTTCCGGCATCGTTTCCTAGGGATTGTTGCCCTGTTATCAGATGGAGTTGATTTATATTCCTCCTATCTCCTAATTCGTTTGTTGCTTGGTGGAATTGGTTGCCTCTGCTGTCTTGTGTGGCGTGTGGTCTCCAGATTTCTATTCTGGAGCAACTATGTCGGTGCTCAGTGATTCAACCTCGACACCGGTTCTCCCTTCGATTCCTCCTCCTGCCAGTCCTCTGTGTGGGAGTCATGATCACAATATTCCGCAGATTACTACTATCCGATTAGATGATTCAAATTATCTGTCTTGGTCGCGCTCTATCACTCTTGCCCTTAAGAGCTGTTGCCTCTTTGGATATGTCACTAGGCAAACTACGGAGCCGGAGAAGACTGCCCCTGATTGGCCTCAATGGGATTCCGAAAACTCCCTAGTCATGTCTTGGCTAACGAATTCGATGCTGGAGTCCATCGCTCGCCACTATCTCTTTCAGGATACTGCAGTTGATATTTGGCGATGTGCTGAGACCACGTATTCGCGAAAGGGAAATGCTGCCCAGATCTTTCAGCTGAGACGAAAGATATCCTTACCCCGCCAGTGTGATCGCCCCCCTCTGCGTAGTATTTGGAGTTCTCTCAGTTATGTCAGAAATACGATCATTTCGATTTCCTCACCTTTGTTAGCTCAGTTGATGAGGCTATGGTCCGTGCCCGGGAGGATCGCAACCGGACCTTTGAGTTTCTTCATGGTCCACATCGGGACTTGGATCAGATTAGTGTTCAGATTTTGGGACGTCTGCCGTTACGTCCCTTCCGGAGGTTTATAACATTGTCCAATAGGAGTTTGATCGTCGTCAGTCTCTTCTTCTCGACCCTATTCCTGAAAGTTCTTCTCTAGCTGCTGGTCCTTCTTCATTGCTGGGGGCTCGTCCTATCCGTGATTCTAAGATGAAGGGTACTGATAAAGACCATCTTCTCTGTGATTATTGTGGAAAGCCCCATCATACCAGAGACACCTGCTTTCGGTTCCATGGTTTTCCTCCACCGAGAGGTGGTGCTCCTTCTCGTGGTGGTCGCGGCTTTGGCCGCTCCACTGGTCGCACACCTCCTCGGTCTTCCCATCTCACAGATGCTGCGGTAGATACCTCTCTTGCTCTGCAAGTTGCCGATCCTTCTGTCTTCCCTGGTGCTTCTCTGCCTATGAAGTCCTTGCTCTTTGCTGCATGATGCAAGGCCTCTCTACGGAGACTTCATCATTGTCTTTGTATGCCCACACTGGAACTCCAGGTGCTCACTCTGCTGATTTCACTCATTGGATCATTGGCTCCAGAGCCACAATCATATGACTGGCTTCGCCTCAGGTTTTCTCTCATATACTCCTCTCTCTGATCATGATAAGGTGAGCATCGCTGATGGTTCCCTTTTCTCTATTGCTGGAAAGGGTTCAATTTCATTTTCCTCTCTCATCTTATCGTCGGTCCTGCATGTTCCAAATTTCACCCGTTATTTACTATCTATTAGCCATTTAACTAATTCCATGAGCTGCTCAGTAACTTTTCACCCTTCCTCTTGTGTGTTTCAGGACCTGACGATGGGGACGGTGATTGACTCTAGTAGTTTGGTCAATGGTCTATACGTGCTCGACTCCTGCCCGGTGACACCTCTTCAGGCCCTTCACTCCAGCACATCCGATCTATATTCCTGGCATTGTCGCCTAGGACACCCATCTATCCCTGTTATGAAGCTATTGTTACCTTCTATGCCTGCTGCTGTTTTTACTTCATTTGTTTGTGATGTCTGTACTGCTAACAACCATTGTCGTACTTCATTTAATCATATTTCGTTGCCAAGTTCTGTTCCTTTTTCTGTGACTCACTCTGATGTCTGGGGTCCTGGACCCGTATCTTCTATTTCTGGCTGTACTTGGTTTGTTACTTTTATTGACAGTTTTTCCCGCACTACTTGGTTATATTTATTACGGAATAAGAGCGACGTTTTTCCCACCTTTAAAAGGTTTCATAACATGATCTCCACTCAGTTTAATTTTAAAATTCAGATCCTTCGAAGTGATAATGGTCGTGAATATTTGGATTCACGCTTTGCGAAATATCTGACTGATCATGGCATTATACACCAAACCTCTTGTGCTTATTCTCCTGCCCAAAATGGAGTTGCAGAGCGTAAAAATCGTCATCTTTTGGAGGTTGCTCGCTGTCTCTTGTCCACCATGCATCTTCCCAAGTATTACTGGGGGATGCTGTCCTTACGGCAACATATCTTATCAATCGCATGCCATCTCGTATTTTTGGGAATAACACCCCCCTTGGGACACTTCGAGTCCCGTCCTCTCAGCTCGCTCCTATGGCGTTTGGTTGTGTTTGCTTTGTCCACATCCATCACCCTCCTCCCACCAAGCTAGATCCTCGAGCTATCAGATGTGTGTTTATTGGTTACTCTCCTACTCAAAAGGGGTACAAATGTTTTCATACTCATGCGAAGAGGGTTTTTGTTATCATGGATGCTATGTTTCGTGAAACTGAGGCATATTATACTGCCCCGGGTGCTTCTTCCCATGTGTCGTCTTCCTTTTTTCCCTTACTGTCTGTACCTTTCCCCGTTCCTCTTTTGTATCCCTCACTTCAGGGGGAGTCTCTACCGTCGGAAGTGAGTGATATCCATACTACTACTCCTACTATTCCTTCTACTATTCCTCCTTTGCAGGCGTACACTCGGAGGAGAAAGATGCCTAACGACAACCTTGACCTGCTGCCAGAACGATCATTGGACTCAGATTCAGGGCCTTCTGATCTTCCAATTGCTCTCCGCAAAGGTATCCTGTCCTGCACTAAACATCCCCTTTCTAATTATGTTTCTTATGACTCATTCTCCACATCCCATAAGGCCTTTGTATCTTCCCTTGCGTCCTTATCCATACCAACATCCTGGCAGAGCGCTCTGGATATTCCCATATGGAGAAAGGCAATGTTCGTGGAAATGGCTGCGCTTGAAAAGAACAACACATGAGACTTGGTGCCTCTTCCTCCTGTAAAGAAACTGGTTGGATGCAAATGAGTGTTCTCTGTCAAACAAAATTCACAGGGTGTGGTTGAAAGGTGTAAAGCGAGATTGGTGGCACGATGTTACACTCAAACACCTAGGATCGACTATCAGGAAATGTTTGCGTATGTGGCAAAGATGAACACTATTAGAGTTCTTTTATCCTGCGCTACTTGTAAAGGGTGGGACCTTTACCAACTTGACGTCAAAAACGACTTCCTCCATGGGAATCTGGAAGAGGAAGTTTATATGTCTCTTCCACCTGGCCTTACTCCTAAGAGTTCAGTGGGACACACCTGCAAGTTGAAGCAGACCCTATATGGATTGAAACAGTCTCCAAGAGCTTGGTTTGAGAGGTTTCATAAAGCCATGTTGTCCTTTGGGTATCACCAGGGAAACTCAGATCATACTCTGTTTATCGAACACAAGACTGGTAAACTTACAGCTCTCATTGTTTATGTTGATGATATTGTTATCACAGACGATGATATGAAAGAAATACGCTTCTAAAGAAAAAGTTGGCCACTGAGTTTGAGGTAAAGGACCTGGGTGCTCTCAAATATTTCTTGGGCATTGAAGTGGCAAGGTCCAAACATGAGATTTTTATCTCTCAGAGGAAATATACTCTGGACCTCCTTGAGAAGACTGAGATTAGTGGCTGCCGACCAACTGATACCAATATTGAAGCGAACCACAAAATGGGCCGTGACGATGGAGAGGAGGTTGAAGACATACCTGAGTTTCAGAGGCTTGTAGGAAGACTGATCTACCTGGCTCATACCCGTCCAGATATAGCTTATGCTGTGAGTGTCATCAACCAGTTTATGCACGCTCCGAAAACTCGTCATGCTGATGCTGCCAATAGAATTCTCTGGTATCTTAAGTCCTCACCTGGGAGTGGGGTCTTATTTTCCTCAAATTCATCCCTAAACATTAAGGTGTACACCGATGCTGATTGGGCCGGATGTGTCGACGATCGGCGATCTACCTCAGGGTATTGTTCACTGGTTGGTGGAAACTTTGTTGCATGGAGAAGTAAAAAACATGTTGTGGGAAGATCAAGCGCTGAAGTAGAATTTCGTGCTATGGCCCTCGGTGTTTGTCAAGGTCTCTGGCGATTGTTACTGAATGATCCGCGACTCCTTGAAGATGAGCCAATTCAGTTGTATTGTGACAACAAGGCTGCTATTAACATCACTCACGATTCTGTCTAGCATGATCGTAGAAAGCATATTGAAATGGATCGTCATTTCATCAAGTAAAACATTGAAAAAAGACTTGTGTGTACTCCCTTCGTTCCATTAGATAGACAACTCGCTGATATTCTCACAAAATGTCTAAGTGGAAGTACCTTTGGATGGATTGTTGTCAAGTTGGGCATGATCAACATCTCACGCCCAACTTGAGGGGGAGTGTTACCATATGTATTATGTTTTACTTTCTTTTACCTTGTATTATTGGCGAGTCCACCTCCATATATAGAGGGGACAAGCCTATTTTGTAAAATTTTCACTATTTTTGGTTTCTCCAACAAAAAATAATATTTAATTAACATTATTAATATTAGTATCTTTTTGCAACGTGCTATTAATAATTAAAAACATCATATTTAAGTCATAATTGACAATTTTTAGGTTATGAACTATTATGAAAGGCAGTTTTAATACATTATTAATGCTTTCTATTTTAACAGCCTGCAATTTTTTTAATTAAATAAAATGCAGCTATTGTAAGGCTGCATTTTTGCACATTATTAATACGGATAGAGTGTTCTCATGATATTTTGTGGTTCAGACACATGCGGAAGTCTCGAGAAGATTGGAGAGTGATTTTGTAAATGATGGAAGATTTTAGAATTATGTAGTCTTTTAGAAGATTCTAGAGTGATGTAGAACATTCTAGAATATTATAGAGGGGTGTAGAAGTTTCTGGATTATTTTAGTGGTGTAATATTCAAGAAGCATGTGAAACGTTCTAGACAATTCTGGAGATTTGATGAGTTTTCTAGGATGGTGTAGAGTTTGATAGAAGTATAGTTTATTTTAGAGTAGTCTATAGAATAATCATGAATATTGTAGAATAGTGTGGAAGCTTTGTACATAGTCATGAGATGAGTGTAGTGGAATATAGAAGAGTCTAAAGTAGGGTGTTTCGACCGTCTTTCTTTGTTTAGAGGGAAAATTTCATGGAGGCTATAAAAGAGGATTAGTCTTTCATTTGAAGGTAAACAATCCAAGAAGCAATATAAGATGATGTAGGGTAGGCGGGTGCACAAATCTAAGACTACTAAGGACAGGATGAGAACCAAGCATGTCAACCCTAGTCTATATGCATTGATACCGTCGGTGACGACGACAAATTAATACGAGCAATAGTAATAATCAACCCACACAACAATATTTAAAAGCAAAAAAAGCATTCAGTAAGTAAACATTTAATGACTTTCCTCCGCTCGAATGGCCAAGGCAAGTCGCGCGATGAATGAATCTCACCTGTAAATCACAAGCGATTCAAGATGATCTATACACAAACAATTTATTCAAGCAAATATGAGATCCAAACCAATAATAAAAATGTTGAAAATAATCTTCCAATACAACAAGTGGCTCACCAAATAGAGGTCTGTCCAAGGAAATGGAGATTTCGGAGACAAAAGTGTTTTGATGGCGATCCAATGTGGAACCAGAGGCGGGGTGGTAATGTAGACGGCTGAATTTGGCGGTGGGAAGCGGAATCAGACCGGAAATGAGTAGATCCGGCTATATGAAGACGGATCCTGGCGACGGGAGGGTGGATCCGGTGATTTGGAGCGGATCCGGGCTATGCGAGGTGGGGCGTGGGGATGAAAATGGCTGGATCTCGGCTGGACTGCCAGGATCTGGGTGGATCTAGCGAAGAGGAGGTTCCACGGAAGGGGAGGTGGTGGAGGCAAAACAACCGGTTGTGGACAGTGGGCCGACTGTTGTAGGGGTGAAAAGTGGGGGCGACGATGGCCTCAGAGGGTGGAGGGATAGGCAGTGGTGGAGGGGACGGGCGGCGACTGCGATTGGTGGTAGAAGAGGGGTTGGCTGTTGTGGGGAAGGAGGGATCGACAAGCAGCCAACTGTGGGGGGGGGGGGGGGGGGGGGGGGTTGGTGGCTGTAGAGGCATTGGAGTTGGGGAAAAGGTGGCTAGGGTTTGTGGATACCTTGAGGAGGAAGATACACGCGTATTAGTCGTCACCTAGGGTTCCACAGAGTCGTTACCGTGAGAGGATCGCGGGAATCCGGGAATTGTAATCTCCAAATTCTGCAATGCCCTAATCATCCCCCTAAGCACTCTATTTATAATAAAAAGGTGACTAAGACATTCCACCATCGACTGCTATGATTGGCTGGAGGTGGGGCTACCAAAATACATCAAAATAAATACAAAAATAATAAAGTAATATATGAAATAGATTTGCAACGCGGATCTGGACACATCCGCGAGGTCGGATCGGCGATCCGATCAAGCCATCCTTCGCAAGCACACGAACGTGGGTCCCCCCTTGCGGTGAACCTCTCCTAATGCATGTTCTGATGGATCCCCATCATAAGCAAGCCATCAAAGAGTCGAGTTGTAAAGTTTTGAAGCTGCGAACCCTCTCCACCATATACTTGTGTGTGCACATATAATTTTGTTGATATAGAAGAGGAGAGGGTTGTTTTAGCTATTGTGAAGGGAACAAAAAGAAGCTAAGGCTCCCACAGATTAAGGTTTGCGTGCGGGGTTAGCGCCATGTCCGTGATATTCTGTATCAGAACATGGTTCAACCAAGATCATCGAGGTTTAACTTAACACTGAGGTAATCTCAAAACTTCTTTTGGTGTGACATGCATGTGAAGTATTAATTAGCACACCAGTTCGTTCTAGACCAATAAGACATGTGAAGGAAGGGACACATCAAGATTGAGAGGCGCATGACGAAGCCAAAGTGGAGCCACTGATTGCTGGGGCATCAAACTTGGTCGGTGAGGTCATGCGGATCAACACCCCATTTAGCGATATGGTGGAGCAAGTGTCCAGGGAGGATAGATTCCCTGAGGAGATGCGGGACGATCAGAATACCAAAGCTAGCAAAGATCAATTGATACGCGTAGGAGTCTCTCCTAGCTAAGCTGGAAAACACTGATAAGGAGGTTGATGAATCTGAAGAATGCTATGATGAGGAGGCCAATCACCAAGGGGGGGTGAGGCTCAGCTCATAAGGAGGAACCATTTGAGGAGTTCAACGTTGAGCAAGCAAAGATAGAGAGGTCCAAATGTTGCAGAGGCAATGCTCACATGAAGGAACCATGTAAAGAGTCCAATGGTAGGCAAACAGAGGGCACAAAGTCCGAATGGCAGGTGGACAGAGCTCATATCGATGATTGGCTTGGGCTTGAGCCAAAGCGGTACGGGGTCCCATACACTATGGAGCTATGACCTTTAAAGGAAAACATCTAAGGGGATTTGCTGACGAGTCTTTGGACAATGCTGAGTTGGTTTTGGAGGTGCCACCATTTGACGGATATGAAGGAAATCAAGTAAAGGAATCTCAATTAACGTTGGGTTCGTGGAAGAAAGCTCTACTTGGTGAAAAGAGACAACACTTGATTGGCACAAATATTGCGAACCACCTAAAAAAATGAACAGTTTGGTACACAATTGTGGAACAGTTGCAAACGTGCACAAGTGTAAGAGAAATGCAAGAATTGCATGACATGACTACAATAGGGATGCCATGAGATCTTAGCTTTATGGCGAGAATAGACAAGATGAGAAAACTTTAATTATTGACAATATAATGTTAAAGGTTTTGTAAAGCGTTATATCTGAGGCATGGTGCAAGATGGACGACATGGATGCCACTGAGTAGAAGGCTTGGTGCTGATCATGGAGGACACTAGTGTCACAAGGCACAAAGGAGAATGCTCTATGTTCAAAACATGCACAACACTTATAGTGCGAGCACTTACCGGGACAACTTAATGACAAAACAAATGGTGAGCACAATGGGTACATTTGCGAAGATGGAATACAATCAGACCAAGACTTGGCATGTGTCCGGCAATGGTGTCACATATGTAGGAAAAAGGAAAAAGTATGGAGATCGGGCCACACGACCCATTTGGGCCTGGTGGAGATCGGAGTCGCTCATCACCAATCGGATCGCCGATTATAGAATTTTTAGTTCTTGCACTTTTTTCTTATTTTATGTATTTTTGTGTTTTGAGGGAGAATCTCGACCGTCTGTGGTCGCTCCCATAGTGTAAATAAAGGGGTAGAGAGCTCATATCTGAGGCATTTAATGCTGAGTGAAAGAGAAGCCTCTTTTTTGATCACTCGGTGTCGAAACTGGAACCCAAAGACCGAAGCTTGGATTTATCCCCTCCCTCTCCTTGGCAAACCACCTCTATCTGATCGCCCCCCCCCCCCCCCCCCCCCCCACACACACACACACACACACTGTTATGCCCCCACACCCGCTTGGGTTCTCGGGACATAAGTACTCACGACGGATCAAGGAGCGCGCTCAAGACAACGGGGCTGAACCATCCGGTTCAGCCCCCACACAATAAACCGGCCGGGATAGGGGCTGAACCACTCCGGTTCAGCCCCACTTGAGGGGGCCGGCCGGCCCCCTCTTTCCCCGGGTATTTATAGCCCGGGGATGCTTGGGATGATCATTCATGAACTATCAGGTATTCTCCTCCTCCACTCTCAAACCCTAACCCTAGTCTCTTCTTCTTCCCCTCTAGTTTCTCCTTTTTCCTCTCTACTTCTTGCTAGATCGTATCATTTGGTATCAGAGCAACTTTCCTGCGACCATGGTGACTCGCTCGGAGGCGGAAGCGTCACGATTGGCAACCCTAGAGGAGAACTACGTAGGGTTGGCGGATTCGGTGACGGCAATGGAAGCTCGCTTGAACACGTCCACAAAGAGCATGGAAGAACGCATGGATGGACGCATGGAGGAGATCAAGGCGCTGTTGATGCAGTCGTTGAAGGGAAAAGCGGTTCCGGGCAGCGATTCGGAGGCGGAGGCGTCGCAAAATGGCCAACCGGCAACCAATGGAGGGGCAGCCGGCTCCGGAAACCTGTTCCAGGGCGGGATCGGGACCGATCCGAGCCGCACGGAGCCCGCGGGCATCGGATCGGCCCCCGCCTGGACCGGAGCGCCGCCCAGCCAGGCGGGCTGGACAGGGGCGTCGGGGGGCGCTGACTACAGCCGCCCAGGGGGCAGCTATCTCCCCCGACACCCGCCGACCTGGGCCGCCCAACATCTGCCGCATCCGGGCGTGCCGGCTGGAAGCGGACCAGGCGGTCCTTCCGCCACCCAGGAGAGGGCCGCGGCAGAGCCCTGGCGGACCCGCGAGGCTCCAGCAGTGCCCTTGCGACCACCGGGGGCTGTCAACGCCAATTTCGGAGGAAGAATGGGCCTTCTACCGACGCCACAGCACGTGGGAGGGCCGATGAGGTTCGGCAACGGCGAAACATGGCACGAACAGCCTCCCCGACAAGGATTTCAAGGCGGAGGACAGCAATGGGGCGGCGGCCAAGGGGGAGCGAACTTCCATGACCATTACGGCCGACCACCACAGGGACCAGAGTTTAACGGGAGACACGGCGACATGCATCAACGACCCTACATGCCTCCGAAGAGAACTCGCATGAATTTCCCTAAATTCCGCGGCGGGGATGCGTTGGAGTGGGTGCAAAAGGCTGAGCTGTTTTTCACTTATCAGGAGATTCCAGATGACCAGTGGGTGCAGTTGGCGTCCTTCCATCTGGAAGACGACGCATACCAGTGGGCTCAGTGGTTCATACGGGCCTACGGATACGCAACATGGGCCAACTTTGTGGAAGGGTTCGTGGCACGTTTTGGGCCGTTGGAATACGAGGATGTGGAGGCCACGCTACAGAAGCTTCGTCAGAAGGGTACAGTGATGGAGTACCGAGCGGACTTTGAGAAGCTAGCAAACCGGGTCAATTGGGAGGAGAAGACGCTCCTCAGTTGCTTCATATCCGGCCTGCGGGATCATTTGAGGGATGAGGTCCATGCGTACATGCCGCGCAGTCTTAGTCATGCCATCAGTCTGGCGCGCATACAGGAGGAGCGCTTCAACCGACAGAAGAATCGGGCTCCACCAAGAGCCCCACCCATCCCAGCGGCAGGTAGAAGGGAGCAGGCACCGGCGGCTCGACCGACAGTGACGCGACTCACCTGGCCTGAGCTACAGGCCAGAAAGGAGAAGGGATTGTGCTTCAACTGCGATGAGAAATACGCCCCGGGGCATCGCTGCCAAAAGGTGCAAGTCTTCATGCTGCGCGAGGAGGATGAGGAGGAGGACACCCCGGGCATCGAGGACGAGGAGGAGTTGGACTTGGCGGAGTTTGGAGTCTCGATTCAGGCCATGGAGGGGTGTATGGCCCCCCTCACTATGCGGATCAAGGGCAGGATTGGCAAACAAAGGGTAACCATCCTCATTGATAGTGGGAGCACCCACAATTTCATCAACCCGGAGGTGGCACTGAGGGCAGGGCACCCAGTAGACAGGAATGCGGCTTTCCAGGTCATGGTCGCGGATGGTAGCAAGCTGCGGTGCGAAGGGGCACTGAAGGGAGTGGAGATACATCTTACGGGATATGTGTGTAGCACCGATGTCTACCTCCTGCCGATTAAGGGGTCCGATATGGTCCTTGGGGTACAGTGGCTCCGCCAACTACGGCGGGTGACTACGGACTGGGACCGCATGACACTGGAGTTCACGCAGCAGGGGACCGATTACTGCTTACACGGTATACGATCCTCCCCCCTCAAGGAGATCTCACTACGAAGTCTGCTGAGACTGGAGGAGCAGGGGAGTATGATGGCCATGATACTCGGGGTGACGGCTGAGGGACCCGAAACACAGGTGGAGTCGGACCAGTTGCAGCTTCTTTTAGCACAGTTCGAGGATGTCTTCCAGGAGCCACACACTCTTCCTCCGTCGCGCTTCCGGGATCACCAGATACAGCTGAAGACGGGGGTGGACCCTACCAATATCCGCCCCTACCGCTACCCGCACGTTCAGAAGGCAGAGATCGAACGCAGCGTACGGGAGATGCTGGCAACGGGCATCATTCGGCCCAGCACCAGCGCGTTCTCTTCTCCGATCATATTGGTCAAGAAAAAGGACGGTTCCTGGCGATTCTGCGTCGACTACCGGGGGCTGAATAGCTCCACCATCAAGGACAAGTTTCCCATTCCCATGATTGAAGAGCTGCTGGATGAGTTGCACGGCGCAAGTCTGTTCACCAAACTGGACCTTCGGTCCGGTTACCATCAAATTCGCATGAAGGGAGAGGATGTCCATAAAACGGCGTTCCGCACCCACGACGGGCACTATGAGTTCTTGGTGATGCCGTTCGGGTTGGCCAACGCCCCCTCCACCTTCCAGGCTGTGATGAACGAGATCTTCCGACCACTTCTGCGCCGGTATGTCCTGGTATTTTTTGATGATATACTAATCTATAGCAGGACTTGGGACGACCATTTGGAGCACGTGCGACATGTCCTCGCCACACTGCGGGAGCACCGCCTATACGCCAAACGGTCCAAGTGCTCGTTCGGGCAGAGCGAGGTCGAGTACCTGGGGCACCTAGTGTCCGCCCGTGGGGTCCAGGCCGACCCACAGAAGATTGCTAGTATGGTGTCTTGGCCCCAGCCCACGACAGTGCGAGCCTTGCGTGGCTTCCTCGGCTTGACGGGATACTACCGCCGTTTTGTGAAGGACTACGGCAAGATCGCTCGACCTCTTACCCAACTGTTACAGAAGGATGCCTTCCAGTGGAGCACCGAAGCAGATGAGGCCTTCCGGGCCTTGAAACAGGCCATGACTACTACACCGGTGTTAGCCCTGCCGGATTTCGCTAAAGAGTTCGTGGTTGAGACGGACGCGTCTGGCGTCGGCCTCGGGGCAGTTCTGATGCAGGAGGGTCGGCCGCTCGCATACTTCAGCAAGGCCTTGGCCCCTCGGACGTTGGGACTTTCGACGTACGAGAAAGAGATGTTGGCCATTATCCATGCAGTCGAAATGTGGCGGCCCTATCTTTTGGGACAGCACTTCCAGGTCCGTACCGACCATCAGAGTCTGAAGCACTTCCTCGAGCAGCGTTTAGCGTCCCCATTGCAGCAGAAGTGGTTAACCAAGCTGATGGGGTATGACTACGAGATTGTGTACCGACGGGGCCGAGATAATGTGGTTGCGGACGCCCTCTCCCGCCTACCTGAGAGCTCTCTCTCTCTCGTGTCGGGACCGGTCGTCACCACCTTGGACGAGATACAGGCAGAGGTACTCCAGGACCCCGAGTTATGCAACATTGTTGAGGCGCTACAGCAGGGTAAGGAGACGGAGCCGGGCTATCATCTTCAGGGCCAGCGGCTTTACTTTCAGGGCAGAGTGGTCATTCCATCCGCGTCGCCGTGGCGGACAACGATGATGCAGGAGTTTCATGCCTCTCCCACCGGCGGCCACGGGGGAATCCTGCGGACTCTTCAACGGCTTAGGGCCAATGTTTTCTGGAAGGGAATGCGGCGAGATGTGCAGCAATTTGTGCGGGAGTGTGAGGTTTGCCAGCGCCAGAAGTACGAGACCACATCACCAGCCGGGCTCCTCACTCCGCTAGAGATTCCGCACCAGGTTTGGGACACCATCTCCATGGACTTCATTGACGGACTGCCCAAGTCCCACGGCAAGACCGTCATTCTGGTGGTGGTCGACAAGCTCTCCAAGTATGGTCACTTCCTGCCTTTGAGCCATCCGTACACCGGGGAGACAGTTGCAGAGTTATTTGCGCGGGAGATTGTGCGCCTCCATGGACTTCCGCGCTCCATCATTTCCGACAGAGATCCGGTTTTTATCAGCAGTTTTTGGAAGGAACTCTTTCGGCTACAGGGTACCACGCTACGCATGAGCACCGCCCATCATCCTCAGACAGACGGACAGACGGAGGTCCTCAACAGGGGGGTGGAGACTTACTTGCGGTGTTTTGTGATGGATGAGCCGCGCACGTGGACCCGTTGGTTGCATTGGGCGGAGTACTGCTACAACACGTCTTTCCACACGGCTAGCAAGCTCACCCCATTCGAGGTGGTGTACGGCCGGCCTCCCCCTACTTTGAGTTCTTATGAACCCGCCAGCACCGCTCTTCCGGCCGTGGAACGGACACTTCAGGACCGGGATCGCACCTTAGCCGTACTTCGGGACAATCTGCGGGTCGCTCAGGACCGCATGAAGGCGCAGGCGGACAAACACCGCACCGAACGGGAATTCGCAGTGGGCGATGAGGTTTTCCTCAAGCTCCAACCTTACCGCCAGCTGTCTGTCTCTCGGAGGGTCAATCAGAAACTCGCCCCACGTTACTACGGGCCATTTCGCATCCTACGCCGGGTGGGCCCTGTCGCATATACCTTGGATCTTCCGGCGGGGTCTCGCATCCACCCGACATTCCATGTCTCTGTTTTAAAGAAAAAGCTCGGGGCTTCCGTTCAGGCCAGCCCTTTCCTACCCGAGGCAACCAGCACGGGTGAGTTGCGGCCATCCCCCGAAACTATTTTGCTCACCAAGTGGAAGAAGTCGGGCACGGAATACCGACCAGCAGTGCTTGTCAAATGGCAACAGATGGATGCAGCTCACAACTCCTGGGTTGACTTGCTAGAGTTCCGAGAGCGGTTTCCAGACTTCCACCTTGAGGACAAGCTGGTGCTTGATGGGGAGGGGAATGTTATGCCCCCACACCCGCTTGGGTTCTCGGGACATAAGTACTCACGACGGATCAAGGAGCGCGCTCAAGACAACGGGGCTGAACCATCCGGTTCAGCCCCCACACAATAAACCGGCCGGGATAGGGGCTGAACCACTCCGGTTCAGCCCCACTTGAGGGGGCCGGCCGGCCCCCTCTTTCCCCGGGTATTTATAGCCCGGGGATGCTTGGGATGATCATTCATGAACTATCAGGTATTCTCCTCCTCCACTCTCAAACCCTAACCCTAGTCTCTTCTTCTTCCCCTCTAGTTTCTCCTTTTTCCTCTCTACTTCTTGCTAGATCGTATCACACACACACACACACATACCCACGCACGCGCACACCACCAATTGCCGCCAGCCCATCGTGGAACCACTACACCTTTACCCCAACACCCTGGCCGACTACCCCTTTCTTCCCACTACCTAGGCCAACCACTCTCCACCACCCCTCTCCTCCATATTATTCCGTTATTCAGTTTCCGGAAAAGTTTTCCCGCCTCCCGCTGCCACCACCGCCATCTCCATCATTTTTCCATTCTTTTTCGCTCTCCGGTATCGCATCTCCGGCGATCACCAAGACCTCCGACAACCACTTTTGGCAAACCTCCACCATCACCCTCCAAATTTCCTTCACTCTCAATTTTCGGTGATCGCCGGAAAACATATTCGGCTTACCACCACCCCACTACGCCATTAACCACCTCCCACATTATCCCACTACCTCCATAACTCCCCATTACCTCTCATCTCCTAAATTTTAGGCCTCATCCCTAAAATTGATCCTATCCTACCATTCGCCACTACCCACAAATCCCTCCCCCATTTCAAACGCCAATAACCAACTTTCTCTCCAAACTGCGCATCCCCTCTCACTCTCACTGCCAGCAAGCGTCTCCACTCCCCAGGCCAATCTCCACTGTTTTCAGTTCTGTCCGGAGGAACAAAACTGCTTCCAGCTTCCTGGAAGCTCCCTACAGTCGACTACCTCATTTCAGTTCCCCAACATCCACTACTCTGCTAACTGAATAGGGAGGACTCTTCCAGCAGTTTCGCCCTCTTGCCCCCTCCATGAATGCAGAATCACTCTCCAGAATTGTACCTGTACTAGAAATTCTGCCTCTTCTCCTCATCAGCCAGCCCCCTTGCTATCAGTGCTTGCTGCTTGTCTCCTCAAGACACCCCCAGACCCTGGAAGTCAACTGTTACTGTCCAGGAACTCTTTCCTCTACTGATATTGCTGCTGAAGACACTCCAGCAACCTGGAAATAATTCCACCAACTGTTGGCCGATTTCCAGCCTCTTCCATCCAATTCCCTGACATCCTGCACCCATTCCCAACAACGATTATCGCTTCCCAGCAGTTGGGCCCTCATCTGGAGGTTTAAAACTAGTCCCAGATTGCATCTTCGGTTTCCCCACAACACTCCAAACACATCTCCAGCTCTTCCCCTTCAGGATTATGTGAGGCTAAGGTTGGTTTGTTATTTAGTTTTTGTTGAATTGTTTGTGAATTTCCTACTCAAAGAATAGTGGTTTGTAATTGTTGTTTCAAAACGATTGAAACATTGTGTTTCCTATTTATCTAGTCATTTGTTTTTACGCACTCTTGCTTTTGTACTTCACTCTCGTTTCCTTATTTTAAAGGTTTTTTATATTATGTGTCAAATCAAAATAAATATTGGTTTATAAAAATTATCTAATTACAAGCAAGTATTCGTCAAAGTTGTGTCTGCACATAACCCTTAGTCACCCTTATAGGACCATCCTGTGTCAAAGTCATGGCTTACCCACAATGTACATGACATGATGCGAGGCCTTAGTGCAAAGACTTAGCAATGCAGTAGCGGCAAAGGAGGACAACATCAGTTGAGCTGCAAGATGATATGGAGCAAAGAACCTTGGTACAAAGATTTGATGTGCAAGCTTGGTGCATGAATTCCAATGATGAATCCAAGCGATATGGATTGCATTAAGGCGAGGTTCACACAAAAAGCGAAGGGGTTTGCCTTGCATGAAGTGTAGGTATGCACAGTGGATGCTGACACGACTTGTAGGGATTGTGATATTTTGTGGCATAGACGAGTACGGGAGTCTCCGAAATTGGAGAGAGGTTTTGAATATGATGAAAGATTTTAGAATTATGCGGAATCTTCTAGAAGATTTTAGCGTGATGTAGAACATTTTAGATTATTATAGAGAGGTATAAAAGTTTCTAGATTACTCTAATGGTGTATAGAATAATTTAGAATATTCGAAACAAATGTGGAATATTCTAGAAAACTCTAGAGGTGTGTAGAGTTTCTAGAAAGGTATGGAGTTTGGTAAAAGTATATATTATTCTTTAGTAATATAGAATAATCATGAATATTATAGAATAATGTGGAGACATTGTACACTGCGATGAGATGGGTGTAGAAGACTCAAAAGTAGGGTGTTTTTTGAGTTTTCCATTGTTTGGAAGGGAAATGCCTTGGAGTCTATAAAAGAGGACAAGTCTTTCATTTGAAGACAAACAATACAAGAAGCAATCTAAGAAGGTCATCAAGAGTCGGGAGTTTTAAGTATTTTTCTTAAGTGTTCTCCCTCTCCACCATATACTTGTGTTTTTGCATATAATTCCGATGGTAGCGAAGAGGTGAGGTCTGGTTTAGCTTTTGCGATGGATGCAGAAAGAAGCTAAGGCCGCACAAATTAAGGTTTGGGTGCGGGATAAATGCCGTATCCGTTACGCCAGGCATGCTTATACTTATCATGAAAGGCTCTAATTTACCTTTACAGTTATGCATCATACTGCATTGCATCATGATGGTTACTTCATTTTTGCTACTTCCATAAGATTCTTAATTGATTGAATGTGCAGGTGAAAGTTCAATGCTTTGATCCGAGGACCAGATTCAGGTTCATTTGACTTATTTTCTAGTCATGATGTTCACAAAATTGTATGTTCTATTTCAATCTCTCTTCTACTATCATTTTCTTACTCTGTTTTTTTTGCAGGGAAGGTAACTCTTCAAGGGCAACAAGCTCTCGTCTTGAAAGTATGAATAGTAGCAACCTTGACATGGATAATAAGCCGGATGCAAATGAGAAGAAAAATAATGGAAGTGCAGAATCTTTTTCTAGTAACCATATGATGACTGTATATCCAGATGGACCTATAAATCGGGTGTGTTTTTTCTGGCAATTTTTTTTTGATAACATTAGAAATTTTCAATCAATTGAAATGTGTTACGGAAAAATTAAAAATTTGGAATGCAATCATTTCAGTTGCATTAACCTATATCTGATCATGAGTTGAAATTGAATTGACTTTGAGCATGACATCATATCTAAGTTCATCAAGATCAACTTTTAAGAAATTTTAATTAGTTTATGTTTGGAGATGGAAGAGAGAGAGAGAGGAGCGAAATTAGGAGAGATAAAAGAGAGAAGTTGATGCAGGGCCAGGAGTCCACCTGCTTGCCACCCTAGAGCCCACCAGGGGCCCACCTTGGAGTCCACCAAGGAGGTTTATCAGGGCCACGGCCCGTACACCCCAACCCATGCCCGACCCCACAACATGAGAGTTCTTTATCAAGGAGGTTGGGGAATTTAGCCCCGGCCTCAACAATCTATCGGCCATGTTGTGGGGCCTGGGATGGGTTGGGGTATACGGACCGGGGCCCTGATAAACCCCCTTGGTGGACTCCTAGGTGGGCCCCTGGTGGACTCCTGACCCTGCATCAGAAGTCTTAGGAGTTTTCATTCCAAAACACAAGATGTTCAAAATACAATAGCTATCGTCTTATATAGGTGCCGTACTCAAGTGCATAAAAGAGATACAAGAACGTAACACAATACGTTCGGCAAAGCTGACACGTTACTAAGGCTCTGTTTGGCGGGGCGTTTTCGCTCCAGTCTGTCGCCAAAATTCTCACCATCCCGCCAAACAGCGAAAAGAGGTACGACGGTGGAAATCGCCACCGTCAGTCGACCGCTATTTTTTGGCGTTTTTGAGTCATGAAATTTTTTTCACGACACTCAAATCGCGATTTCAGGAGTTCCCGATCCCGAGCGGCTTTCTCCTCCCGAAGACGGCATTTTCTCCACCGAACCTCCGCCCGAGCGCTGTTTCTTCCATCTCCCGCAAACCTAGCTCGACAACAATTTCCTCCACCCAACCTAAGTCCGAGTGTTGCTTTTTCCTCCTTCGGCAAACCTAGCTCGATGAAATTTTCTCCTCCCAGCCTCCGCCCAAGCTTTTTCTCCTCCCTGCACCTTCCCTGCCAAACCAGAGGGCCATTAACCGTGCCCAAGCTTTTTCTCTGCCCGATCGTTGCTTCCTCCTCCGACAAACCTAGATTGATTATGAATTTTGTTTAGATTTTTTTTCATGGTAGTTTTATAGGGTTTAGGGTGAAATATTCATCCAGTTTTTCTCCTGGGTGATTTTTCCCTTCGTTCGGTATTCTTGCAGCAGATCTTTCTTCCAATTTTTGAATTCGCCCTAGAATCACTACAGTTTTCACTGCAAACGATGTCTTCCAAACAGTTTCACAGATTCTACCACCATTTCACAAAACATCTGATTATTCCATCACTGCTTCTCCAGTCGCTACAACTGAGCCAAACATAGCCTAACACGATGCTCGCGACGTCGATACACTGGCAGATGCCCTTCTTCTTCCGCCTCATCGGTGTTCGTAACAATACCACCTGCTGAGAAATTTGCCTTGTCGTCAAGGCAAAAGACTGGAAACTGATGGAGCATGTCCAATCGGTCCACCCATGTAGCCTCCGATGGTGGGTGATCCTTCCAAACCTCTGAGACCTGCTCGACTGGCCGCTCTTCGTGGAGGATTACACACGTGTCCAAGATGCACTGGGAAAGGAATACCGATGGTGTGGCGTTGGGTGCAGGTGAGGGAAGCCCCGCCTCGACTGAGTGATCTTCTATCACTCGCTTGAGCAGTTGAGCTGCGAGGCATGAAATACTGGGTGAATGCGGCTCCCCCGAGGGAGGCAAAGTCGATACTCCTGAGTGCCAAACCGGGCAAGAATCTCAAAAGGGCCGTATAACTTGGCCGCAAATTTGGAGTTGGCCCGCGGGGTCACTGCAACCTAGCGGTGCGGTCGAAGTTTGACAAACACTGCGTCGCCCCCTGTGAACTGGATGTCTCGATAATGGCAGTTGGTCGAGGACACCATCCTATCTTGGGCGCGCTGGAGGTGATGGCAAGCCGAAGGAGAATGAAATCTCGGTCGCGGAGGAGGCCGACCACGATAACCACGACAACCACGATGCATTCGTTGGGAATAACACACGTGGAGGAGGGAGGAGGTCTACCGTAGACTGCCTCGAACGGTGTAGTGCTAGAGGTGTAATAAAAGGACATGTTGAAAGAGTACTCGGCCCAAGAGAGCCACTCCACCCATGCGCGCGTGTGGTCACACATAAAGCACCTCAGATAAGTCTCCAAACATCGATTCATGACCTCAGACTGTCCGTCTGTCGGTCTTCATGTGGTATGTTGTACTCATTCGAAGTTGAGTGTCCTGCATCTTGAACAACTCCTTCCAGAGCGAGCTCAAGAACGAGCTCACGATGGAGCGAGGAGGCCCATGTAGATGGACCACCCCGTCAACGAAAGCTGCGACCACCCCTAGGGATGTGAATGGGTGGTGGAGGGGAGTGAAGTGAGCATATTTGGATAAGCGATTCATGACCACTAAGATGCAATTCCATGTCTTGGAACGGGGAAGCCTGGAGATTAAGTCCATGGATATGTTCTCCCAGATCTGGGTTGACATAGGGAGCAGCTGAAGGAGGCCTCCAGGGAACGTGGCCTCGTACTTGGCGCACTAGCACGACAGACAGACGACGACGAACGCCTTGACCTATTCAAACATCCCTAGTCAGTAAAGCAAAGTTGCAAGGCGGCAGTACGTCCTGAAGGCTCCGTCATGACCTCCTTCCGGGGTTGCGTAGAACTCGACGAGCAAGAGGGGAATCAGCTGGGATGCGGCGGAGAGTACCAAACAATCATGGTAGTAGAGACACTTGCCCGTAAGGAAAAAAGGAGTGCGGGCAGTGGCGTTCGCCCATAAGGCCTCAATAATCATTTGTAAGACGTGATTAACCGCCACCTCTCGCTGAAGAAGCAAAGCATCCTCTCAAACTGGTCTGGAAATGGCAGTCAAACTTGCAGTTTGCGACCATCGAGAGAGGGCACCGGCCGCATGATTGGAAGACCCGACTCGAAACTCGATTGAAAAGTCATAGCACAAAAGTTTGTCTACCCAAACTTGAGTTGGAATATCAATCTTCTGATGGAGCAGATAGTGCATGCTATGGTGATCTGTCCGGACTGTGAAGTGGCGGCCCAACAAGTAGGCGCGCCAATGTTGTACTGCAAGAACCAAGTCCATCAACTCAAACTCGTAAGCAGAGCGGGGCTGCACGGTCGCTGCGAACATGCGATTGAAGTAGGAAATGGGTTGTCCCGCTTGCATCAATACCGCACCGACTTCCGAGCTAGATACGCCGCACTCATTCACAAACGACTGTGAAAAATCGGCCATAGCTAACACGGGGCAGTGCTCAGAGCCCGCTGCAGGCTTTGGAAGGCCATGGCCGCTGCCGGTGTACATTTAAAATTATCGGTCTCTGATTTCCTCAATATGCTGAACAGCTAGAGAGTGTTTTGACAATCTTGCCATAGTCTCTGATGAACCGGCGATAGTACCCTGTGAGATCCAAGAACCCACTAACGTCGCAGAGTGATCGAGGTGTGGGCCACTGAAGGACGTACGAACCTTGTTTAGGGTCCATGGCCACACCATGTGCGGATATGGTGTGCCCCGAGTAGCTAATTTCAATTTGACCGAAAACACACCTCTTGGAGTTCACCTAAAAGGAGTGTTCCAGGAGAGCGGTGATAGTTGCCCAAATATGATCAAGATGGTCCTGCCAAGATGAATTTTAAACAGGGATATCATTGAAGAAAATCAAGCTGCGCAGAGCCATCTGAATAGATCATTCATGGTGGTCTGAAAAGTAGTAGGAGCATTTGTCAAGCCGAAGGGCATGACCAGGAACTCATGCATGCAAAAATCAGTCTTAAGAACATCCTCCACCATAACCCGAATCTGATGGCAACCCGCACAATGGTCCAATATAGAAAAATAGATGGTCCTTTGTAACTCGTCCAATAACTCTTGAATGACCAGAATACGATATTTGTCCTGAATCGTGACCTTATTTAGTTCTTGGCAGTTCACGCAAAAGTGCCAACTGCCGTACTTGTAGACCTGGAGGACAGAGCTTGAAAATAGACTAGCGTTGGGCGAATGATACCCGCGACTTGCATATCACTGACCAGTGTCTCGATCTCATCCTTCCATGCATGGCCGTATCGGTACGGTTGAACTGTTCTGGAGAAAACACCCTCTTGCAAGGAGATGCGGTCATCGGTTGGCTTGGACGAGGGAAGGCGTATCGTGTCAGCAAAGACATCCGAAAAAGGTCCAAAATAAGCTGCAGTACTGGGGAAGTTGGGGAACGAGGGGCCTCTTGCTCCACCATGTGCCATAGGGAGGCCACCCAATCTATATCAGTGGATTTTTGAAGGAAACGTAGGGAGACAGATTGGCGTAGGAAAGCTGAATCGCCTTCTAGCAAGCAAGGCTTCCTCTCTCGGAGGAAGCACATGGCCATGAGGTCCCAATTCACACTGACCTTACCAAGGGTGCAGAGCCATGCTACCCGAGAATAATGTTCATCCCACCCAGAGAGAATACATTGAAATATGCCGAAAAAGGGGAGTGGCAAATAGTGAGAGTGAGATCCGAGCAAAGGCTCCCAATTTCACGATGCCGACCATCTTCTAAGCACACCGAGAAGCGGTCTGTTGTCTGCACAGGCAATGCTAGACGATCCACCTAACACTGGTAAATAAAGTTGTGGCTTGCTCCACTATCAATCATCACAACTACAGAGAGCCCCTGAAGCATCCCCCAAAGATTCATCATCTAAGGTCCCGAGAACAGCGTAAGATCCAATCAGTGGGTGGTAGCAGATGGGGGGGGGGGGGGGGGGGTTCCTCGACAGCCATGCCCATCTCTGTAGCCTCAAAATCAACAAGAGTAACCTCGACTTCTTTCTCACCAATGAGGATCCAGAGGTCCTTCAACGAATAATCGTCGGTCAGAGAGTAGGCATGTTTGCATCAGCAACAAATGCCCTTGGTATGCAGATTGTGGTATTCTTGATTTGAGATCCGTGGGCGGGCCATCGGCTTAAGAAGACGCGGCGGAGGCGCGACGCGGACGGGGGCCAGGGGTGGTCCCAACTGTGGAGGACGGTGGGCCGCTGCAGGGCGGTTGGCCGGGTGCTGCAGATCCATAAGCCTAGCCTGGAAATCTGCTTCGACCAAGCTGGAAAGAACCATGGTCTCAACAATCGACTGCGGGTGGTGGGTGCGGATCCGAGCACGGATGTGTGGAAGAAACCCATGCATGAAGAAGCTGAGGTAGTGGTCCGGCGGAAGGCCCGACACATGCGTAGTGAGGGCAATGAACTCATCAATGTAATCGTCAAGGGATCCCTCTAGCAGACGCCGCAGAGATGTTCCACTGCGGAGCCCGAGTAATGAGTGTTGTAACAGCGAATGAACTCCTGTTGGAGATCCGACCAAGACATAGTCGGTTTGGATTGACGTAGCCAACACACCTAGTGGAGAGCGGAATCCTCCATGCCGATCAGGGTCTTGTTAACCTTATGTGGTTCCAAGATCTGCTGGATACCAAAGAACTGTTCGGCTTGGGAAATCCATCCCATGGGATTGATGTCATTGAAGGAGGGAACATCGAAGGAGTGAGGTCCTAGAGAGAAAACTGTGGCTGGAAGGGCTGGGTCCTTTTACGGGTCCTAGGGAGGATCCAAGGAGAGATGGAGAGTCTGTGTTAGATGTCGTGGACGTGCTGGGGTGGGTGGCCATGATGGTATCGAGTTTCGCGTTCATGTGCATCATGGGGGTCTGCAAAGACGTAATGGCTTCGTCTTGACCGTCCAGACAACGGAGGATGTCCGGATCCTTGGAAAGAGCAGGCACCGTTGCGTCGGAATGAGCCATCGAGCGTAGCCGAGGAGGCATGCACTCGACAAGGATCAGACGAGTAGTGCTAGAGGGGCGTACTGAAATGCTGGAGATATATCTAGGCATAAACCCGATCAACAACCGAATAAATCGGCTGAACGAAGAAGCCGACCGACAGATCTGGATGCTGATGGGCTCAAATGGAGTTGACGCGGTGCTGGAGAGCGGTCAAGCGGAATTGTGCTGGCTGGACGAGGGTGCGCGGGCTGGACGGGGGTGTGCATGTTGGACAGGGGTGTGCGGGCAGGACGGAGCCGGCGATTGAGCGATGGGGCGCGCGCGGTATCTTGCAGGTCGACGATCGATCGAGTGGACGAGCAGGGAAAACCACAGGTTGGCGAGCACAAAGCGATGAGGAGTGGTCGGGGTCGAGAATTGAGTGCGCCACTAGCACGCTTCGGGCGATGAAAACTGCGGCTTGAAGGAGGCTAGGTTAGACCAAATTGTTAGTAGAGGGAAAAGAGAGAGTGGAAGAGGAAAAATTCGGAGAGATATAAGAGAGAAGTCCATGAGTTTTCATTCCAAAATACAAGATGCTCAAAATACAATAGCTACCGACTTATATACGTGCCACGTTGTGCCACGCTCAAATGCATAAAAGAGATACAAGAACGCAACCCAATACATTTGTAAGCCAACACATTTATAGCACGATGCTTGTGACGTTGATACACTCTGCCATACTGGCGGACGCCCTTCGCCTTCTTCCGACTTGTCGGCGTCCGTAACTATTTATGTAAAGAGCTCGTGTACCCATTGCAGAGAGTTCGTGTCGGTGTCCGTAACTATTTATGTAAAGAGCTCTTGTACCCATTGCAACGAGTTCTAGCTCATATTCATATCTATCAAGAGCTCCAGGGTTTAACTCTCACATATTATTGGATCCAAAATATAATTGTTTATCCATACATATCGTAGGCATATTTGGTCCTTGGCACTTTCACATTTTCTTTTTTTTACTGTATCATATTACACCATCCACTAGTCAATATTAATTCAAATCATACGATAATTATTCATCTAAAATTGGAATGGTTTCTTATATGAGCCCTAGAACAATTGAAACATAAGTCATACAATGTGATACAAATGTTTGCAAGTTATAGTTTTTGTAAAATTCGAATATAATTATATTGATATTCTATCACTTTTGGCTTTATTTCATGAACCAACAATGAATGCCTGGATTTTTGTTTCTCTTTAAATCTCCTTTGGGATTCATGCATCTAACAATTTCTTGTAGTTATTATACAAGATGTTGTACATTAATTATTTTGTCCCGTAAAGTTATATATTTGTGAAAATGCAATATGTAGTTCAAGTCCAAAGCCTTTTGATTCCTCTGGTTCAATTTTTTATTCAAGCCCTTTCTATCTGTTGAAGGAGAGAAAATCATAACATTTCATTAAAGGTGTCCTCTATATATAGAGGACAAGGATAAAAATAAATTAAATACATAAGTGCTAATAATGCTAACAATCCCCCTCAAGTTGGACGTGTAATGTTAACCATGCCCAACTTGTTCACAATCTGGTCAAAAAAATTCCCACTCAATCCTTTGGTGAGAATGTCGACAAGTTGCTCGTTGGAGGGCACAAAGGGTGTACATATGATTCCTCTTTCAATATTCTCCTTGATAAAGTGTAGGTCCACTTCGATGTGTTTTGTCCGGTCATGTTGAACCGGATTGTGGGCGATACTGATGGATGACTTATTGTCACAATACAGGCGGATGTGTCCCTCTTCCACGAGACCAAGGTCTCTCAATAAGGCCCGAAGCCACAAGACTTCACAGACCCCATGGGCCATAGCTCTAAACTCAGCCTCCGCACTAGACCGTGCCACAACCTGTTGCTTCTTGCTTCTCCAAGTGACAAGGTTACCCCCAACAAGGGAGCAATATCCAGAGGTGGATCGCCTATCATCCACAGATCCGGCCCAATCAACATCAGTATACACTTCAATCTTTAGGTCGGAACTCGGGGAAAACAAAACTCCCCTTCCAGATGAAGACTTGAGATACGGAAGAATTCTGTGTGCCGCATGCATGTGTCGTGTCTTTGGAGCATGCATGTACTGACTCACGACACTCACCGCATAGGAGATATCCGGACGAGTGTGAGACAGATATATCAGCCTCCCCACTAACTTTTGGAACCCTGAAATATCTTCAATCTCCTCTCCATCATCACGCCCCAATCAGTGATTTGCCTCAATCGGAGTATCAGCAGGTCTGCACCCACTCATCCCCATCTTCTCAAGAAGATCTAGCATGTATTTCTGCTGAGAGAGAAAGATCCCCTGCTTTGATCTTGCAACTTCAATTCCCAAGAAATACTTGAGTTTTCCTAGGTCCTTGACCTCAAACTCTCTAGCAAGCTTCTGTTTCAGATTCTGAATTTCTTCATGATCATCACCAGTTATAACAATGTTGTCAACATACACAATGAGAACTGTAATTTTCCCAAGCCTACGTTTGATGAACAACGTATGATCAGCATTGCTCTGAGAGTAGCCAAATGACACCATCGCCTTATGGAACCGGCCAAACCATGCTCTTGGGAACTGCTTCAGTCCGTATAGAGCCCTTAACAATGTACAAACTTTCCCTTCAGCACCAGCCGGAGTGAGGCCAGGAGGAATAGACATATAGACCTCCTCCTCCAAGTCACCATGGAGGAAGGCGTTCTTCACATCTAGATGCAGAAGATCCCAATTTTTGCAAGCTGAAACAGATACCAATACCCTGATGGTATTCATTTTAGCAACCGGGGCAAACGTCTCTTGATAATCAATGCCATGGGTTTGGGTATAACCCCTTGCAACCAACCGTGCCTTGCTTCTCTCAACAATCCCTTGTGGATTCTGTTTCACAGAGAACACCCACTTGCACCCAACAAGTTTTTTTCCATAGGGAAGAGAGACAAGATCCCATGTATGGTTCTTCTCCAGAGCCTTCATTTCCTCAACCATTGCCTCTCGCCACATAGGGACCTCAAGAGCCTGTTGCCATGACACAGGGATAGAAAAAGTAGCAAGAGAGGAGACAAAAGCCTTGTAGGAGGTAGACAGAGAATCATAAGATACATAATTAGATAGAGGATGGCGGGTACAAGATCGGATACCTTTTTGAAGAGCAATTGGTAAATTAGAAGGTCCTGAGTCAGGATCCACTGACTGATCTGGCAACATAGCAGGCTCGTGTGTGCTTGTCCTCTTTATACGCCGAGTATAAACCTGTAAAGTCGGTGGTGAGGATATAGGCGAGCCCCGAATAGGACTCACTTCCACTGGTAGAGAAGGACTCACTTCCACTGGTAGAGGCTCCCCCTGAAGTGAGGGATATGACGGAGGTATGGGCAAAGAAACGGAGGGAACATCCGAGGATGAGGGAGCAGACAGAGGGTAATATGATTCAGATTCACGGAAAGTGACATCCATGCTAACAAACACCTTCCGAGTAGGGGGGTGAAAACACTTGTACCCCTTTTGCGTAGGGGAGTAACCAATAAATACACACTTGAGGGCACGAGGATCAAGTTTAGAGGGACGAGGATGATGGATGTGAACAAAACAAGCACAACCAAACACCTTAGGAGGAAGGCGAGTAGGAGGCACACCAAGCGCATCCAGAGGAGTAGAGTTTCCGAGGACACGTGAGGACATCCGATTGATGAGGTATGCAGCAGTGAGGACATCATCTCCCCAATAGAATTTTGGGAGATGCATTGTGGACAATAGGCACCGAGCAACCTCCAACAGATGACGGTTTTTCCGCTTAGCAACGCCATTTTGAGCAGGGGAATACGCACATGTAGTCTGGTGGAGGATGCTGTGATCAGCAAGGTAGCGCTCAAACTGAGAATCCATGAATTCGCGACCATTGTCACTGCGAAGAATTTTAATGTGGGACTGAAATTGGGTGGAGATCATGACATGGAATTGTCGGAAAACAGGAAACACATCGCTCTTGTGACGAATCAAATATAACCAGATAGTCTGTGAGAAACAATCAATAAATGTAACAAACCACGTACAACCAGAAATAGAAGGGACCGAGCAGGGGCCCCAGATATCAGTATGAATAACAACAAACGGAATAGAACTAGACAACGAAACATGTTTAAAGAAAGTACGATGATGTTTGTTGACACTACATACATCACACACAAAAGACTCAAAAAAACAACAGACATTGCAGGAAACAACAATTTCAAAACAGAAAAAGAAGGGTGTCCCAGGCGACAGTGCCAGGAGTACAAAAGATGAACAGTGCTGGAATGAAGAGCTAGAGTAGAGGAAGCAGCGCCAGAGTCAAGCACAGAGTTCATTCACCATGCTACCAGAGCCAATCACCTTCCCCGTCGTCAAGTCCTGAAACACACAAGAAGACAGAAGAAATGTCACAGAGCATTGCATGGAGTTGGTCAAATGACTAATTGAAAGCAGATTACGAGTAAAGGAGGGCACGTGAAGAACTGAGGACAAGATGAGGGAGGAGCAGGGTATGGTTCCCTTGCCAGCAATGGAGGAAAGAGAACCATCAGCAATGCTCACCTTATCACACCCAGAAAGAGGAATATAAGAGACAAAACCTGTAGAGGACCCGGTCATGTGATCCGTGGCCCCAAAGTCAATGACCCATTGAGTGGACGGAGAAGAAACAGCAAAGTGAGCACCTGGCAGTCCCGTATGAGCGTAGGAGGAAGAGGCAGGAGGCTCCGTAGAAAGGCCATGCATCAGGCGTCAAAGAGCAAGCACCTCATCCGCAGTAAAAACACCAGGAGTAGCAGGGGCATCAGTAGTAGAGTAGCCAGGAGAAACATCGGCAGTAGCATCAGTAAGATGGGCCGCACGGGAGACACCATGATGACCCGAGGAGCGTCCGGAACCACGACCTCCACGAGGCGGGGCACCCCCTCTCGGGGCAGGGAACCCATGAAGCTTGAAGCAAGTATCCCGAGTGTGGCGACTCTTGCCACAGTAATCACAGAGGAGATGATCCTTATCTGAGCTCCTCGACCTGGGATCCCGGGATGGACGAGTGCCAAGAAGGGAGGGGATGGTAGCAACCAGAGCAGAGCCCTCTGGCACAGGGTCCGGAAGAAGGGTCTGACGACGATCAAACTCCTGCTGCACGATGCTATAGACCTCAGAGAGAGAAGGGATCGACAGTCGCCCCAGAATCTGAACACTGATCTGATCAAAGTCGCGGTGCAGGCCATGAAGAAACTCAAATATGCGATTACGGTCATCCCTGACCCGAACCATCGCCTCATCAACAAGACTAACAAAGACAAGATGATCAAAATGATCATACTCTTGATAAAGCTGAGTGAACTCCAAGTAATACGCTGAAGGAGGACGGTCACCCTGACAGAGTAAACTGATCTGGTGGCGAAGCTGAAAAATCTGAGCAGCATTGCCGCGACGAGAGTATGTAGACTCTGCACGACACCAAGTAGCAGAAGCACTGTCAAGAAAAAGATAGTTGCGGGCAATGGACTCGTGCATCGAGTTGGTCAGCCAAGACATGACCAAGGAATTCTCGGATTCCCACTGCGGCCATTCAGGAGAAGTCCCATCAGGTTCCGACATGTGGCCGGAGACATAGCCAAAGAGACGCCGATTTTTAAGCGCCAGGGTAATAGAACGGGACCATGAGAGATAATTGGATTCATCAAGGCGGATAGTAGTTATCTGAGAAGTATTGTGATCGGTGGTTCCACGGTAGAAGACCGACGAAGGAGGACCAGCAGAAAGAGGGACCGGAGTACCACCGGTAGAGGGAGAGAGAGAATCCGCACCACTAGAGCCCATAGCACAGGAATAGAAATCCTGAGAGAAAGATCAAGCCGGAATAGAAATCCGGAGAGGGAAGAAACCCAAGAAATTAGGGCATCAAGAGGGAAAAAGAACCAACCATCCAAGCATCACAAGGGCAGGAGGCGCCGGAGGAAGCAAGAGCACTATTCCGGCGCCTTTAGAAGAGGTATGAGAGGAGGAGAGGTGGGCGCGGGCGACTGGACTGGACGGCGAGCGGACGCTGGCGAGCGGAGGAAAGCGCGGGAGAGAGAGACGCTGGCGAGCGGAGATGTGGGAGATGCGACGCGGACGCTGGCGAGCGGAGGGAGACGAGTGGGAGATGCGACGCGGGAGACGAGCGGAGGACGGAAGCGGGCTGATGCGATGCGGGAGACGAGCGGAGGACGAAAGCGGGGGATTAGGTCACGGCCGGCTCTGATACCATGTTGAAGGAGAGAAAATCATAACATTTCATTAAAGGTGTCCTCTATATATAGAGGACAAGGATAAAACTAAATTAAATACATAAGTGCTAATAATGCTAACACTATCTAATACCGGGTTATCAACCATGGCTTAGTTGCAGATCAGGGTTTAGCTCTACTGCCAAGTTTCATTTTATGCTAAATGAAAGTACAGTGACTTCATTTTATTTCATTGGTCCGGGCATGCCTCCTTCCCATTTACATGATTTCTACCTCAATTACCGTCATTCTCTTCATTGTGATTACTATTTGTTAAACAGAGTGCTGCAGACTATTATTCATATCCAGAGATTTTTGTAAAATCCTTTCAAATCTAGCATCATTAGGCTTGCAAAAGGAAAATTTAAAGGTTATACAAATTAACTTTTTCACCTTTGTTTTGCTGTGAAATCTTCTTGCCTCCACCTATTGCCTGGTTCACTGTTTTCGAACGAACTCTTTTCCTTGTACGTCGACATGCGATCATTTTCGGGGAAGGAAAAAAGTCTTCTATTGTGCCTGCGAGACTGATTTGTTTCATCCAATTGGCACCTCTTTATTGTTTCTTATTCTCTATTATTTAATTCCTGGTTTTTGTGTCACTGAGTTTTGTCAGTTGCAATCAATATTTCATTTGTAACATGAATTTCAACTAATGCATGCTACAAAATGCTTTGTAATTTCAAATGTTATTTCTAAATTTGACAGTTATTTAATTATTTTCTTCACTTCTTTTATTTCAGTTTTCATCTCATGTAAGGGCTTGGGCTTGCAAATTGCATTAATGGGTGAATCATTTCCTTCTGCAGGATTCTGTTGCCTTGGCATCATGTTCACATTCTCCGTCAATCTCAACAGAGAATTCTCTTGGAAGGACACATTTTCCTCCCATAGACGGTGTGAATGGCAGCTCACTTGTTGGAAGACAAGATTCTACTGGCTCTAATGCTAGTGCAACCTCCAGTGCATGGCCTGTTGATGATCTTTCTAGGTCAACTCAATCATCTTTCAATTCAAGGGCTTCAGGCTCTCCCACTCCACATCAATGGCAGGAGGCCACTATGCAAGCTACTCCACATGGGAATTCTGCCCTATCACTTAGGACATCTGGTTCTGCTAAAGAACTCCTTGAAGAAGCTGAAGAAACTATTGACGAGCTTCGAGATGAGGCTAAGATGTGGGAAAGGCATTCTCAGAAGTTGAAAATTGATCTTGAAAAATTGAGAAGAGATTGTTCCTTCAAATCTAAACAACAGTCTGAGCTGGATTTCGAGCTTTCTGCTGCCAACAGTGAGCGTGATTTTTTAAGAAGGGAAGTTGATCAACTGAAATCATCTATGGAAGAATTGAAGGGAAATTGGGAAAATAAGGAAGATTGCAAAACTGAGGGTATACTGCATGCACAAAAGCAACTGGAAGATGAGATTAAGTTCCTAACCGAATCCAATAGAACTCTAACCATGCAGTTAAATAAATCCCAAGAAGCTAATGTTGAATTAGTAGCTATCCTTGAGGAACTAGAAGAAACTGTAGAGAAACAGAGGGTGGAGTTGTCAAGTGCTACACATCCAATTTCTGTTTCTGAAAATGGAGTGGAAATGAGGGATCAAATGTTATTGGATATTGAGGCAGAGTGGGCAAGCAAGCTATCTGCAAAAGAGGAAGAGATCAGTAAGCTAGAAGAAAGCCTATGTAAACTGCGAACTTCTCCACATCCCGAGGAGATGGCATCAAATCTAGGAAATCCTGATCTAATGCAAGAAATTGAGTATTTAAGAGCTAAAGTGGAGGAGCTGGAGAGGGACTGTACTGAACTTACAGAAGAAAACCTAGATCTCATTTATAAGCTCAAGGAATCAAATAAGGACGTCATTGAAGCAAAGGAGTTCTCTAGTTTTTCATTCAATGATATCCATAGGCCTAGTTTACCTGAAAGTTCTGCATCTGATCCTAGCCAGCTTAAATATCAAATAGGGCAGCTAGAAGAGGAGCTTCAAAGAAGAGATATGGTTGAAATCATTAGTTCAGAGCAATCCACATTACAAATGGATGATCTTAAGAAAAAATGTACTACACTTGAGATTGAACTTCAATTTTTTAGGGATCATGCTCGTGATCCTGATGGAAA
Organism: Platanthera guangdongensis; assembly: GCA_039583875.1. NCBI lineage: Eukaryota > Viridiplantae > Streptophyta > Magnoliopsida > Asparagales > Orchidaceae > Platanthera > Platanthera guangdongensis. Next base: position 27,596,640 of record CM077162.1, on the reverse strand, counting down.
TCTTCGGGAGTGCCAAGTAGAAGTAGTAGAAAAGGTCTCAAATCCAAATGAACAACAAAAGCTCAAACATTTTGAAGCTGCCGATACTGGGTATTCTGATTCTACTACAGGACAGAAACCTGAAATTATGAACTCAATGATCGATTTGGAAATGCCAAGAATACTTGTTGACATAGATAAACAAGTTCAGCTTGCATTAAATCACGTTAGAAAGCTAAATAATGGGCATACTATTATTGCAGAGAATTGTAATGATTTCAATACCGATTTAATGGTTCCCAACAGTACAGATTCATCCATCAATCAAGAATTTATAGAGGTTATTCTGATAGATATTATCAAGTTGAGTTCTTCCTTACAAGCTAAGATTGCTGGGTGCAAGGGGTTTTTCCAGAACACTGGTGCAGGTGTCAGGGAAAAAACAATGATCACTGCAGCAAATGTACATATTAGGGAAGATGCCATTAAGGAAGAACATAATAATGAATTTTTAGAAGAACTGAAATTGAGAAATGAAGAGCTTGAGAAGACATTTTCCATGAAAGAAAAGGAGATTGATGCTTTAGAAGCTTCCATGAAAGAACTAGAAGATATGGTTTTTAACATAAAAAAGGAGAAGACTCAGGTGGAGGAAACTTTAGCAGTTGCACGAAGGGAAAATGACATAACATCTAAATGCTTAGATGATGTGCGAAATGAGATGATAATTTTAAGTAGCAATGTGGATACTCATATGTCTGTTAATAAAATGCTTGAAAGGAAATCATCAGAACTTCAAGTAGGCAAGCGTGAGCAGGAGTTGCACATATCTGAGTTGGAGGCGGAAAATTTACAGTTGTCAGAACGCATATCCAGCTTAGAAGCTCAGTTAAGGTACCTGACAGATGAAAAAGAAGCTAACAGATCTGAAATTGAAGAGTATAAATCCCATATAGTAGATATTAAAGGTGAAATATCACAGAATCATGCAGAGATAATTGCACTAAATGTTGAGCATAGAAAAAAGCTCCAAGAAGTTCAAAAACCATTTCCTGAAGAACAAGTGGAATCTGAAGTTTTGAAGAGGTCATATTCTTCTACAGTCGAGAGTCTAATGGAAGAGTGCAGTTTACTACAGAAGCAAGCTGAGGATTTACGTGGCCAGAAGCTGGAGATGCGTGAACAAATATCGGATCTTGTGGTTGAGTTAAGGGATTTGCAAAATAAGAATTCAGGGCATTTGCAGAAGGTGAAGTTTTTGGAAGAAAAGCTTTCTTTGTTACAGAGTGTATTTACTCTAAAGGTAGACGCTCTAGCTGCTAATTTGGAGAGAATACTAGATGAAAGTAAAGATCAAGTGCAGAAATTAAGTGAGACAAATGTCATGCTAAAACAGATTAATCAGGAAAAAATGGTTGAAGTTGAGAAGCTCAAACTAGAACTTTTTAACCTCTCTGCACAAGTTTACTCAGCTCAGGATGAACAAGAGAGAATAGCAAATGATGTTGTAACAGAAGTTTCCGTCCTGCACTCGGAAAAAAATAAACTTGAGAATAGTCTTCAAGAAGTCCAATCTAAAGTCAAGTTGTATGAGATTGAGCTTCATAATCTGGCACTAGAGTCCGATAACAAGGTCGAAGGGCTTGTAAGCTTACTCAATGCATCCAAGGAGAGTGAGGAAATGTTGATGGCTGACATTGAGCATATTCAGAGAATGACAGAATCTCTTAAATCTAGTGAAGATGCTTTCAGAAAAATGGCTAATGAACTGGAACAAAAGCTAAAAGCTTCTGATTATGAAAAAAAGCAACTAATAGAAGAAGTATCTAGCTTAAAAATTAAGCTTCAGAACGTAACACAATTTCAAAATGAACTTATACATCTTAAAACTTCTTTTGAAGAGGTGAAGTTTGAAAAAGAGAAGCTGGAATACTTGCTACACTCATCATCTGAAGAATGCAAAGAATTAAAGGCTGAGAAAGTGTCATTTTCAGATAAGATATCACTTCTACAGAAGGCTCTGCATGACTCTGAGGATGATAGGCGAAGTAGGGTTGCTTTAGAAGAAAAGCTTCTGAGGTTGGAGGCTGATCTGGCTACAAGAGAAGAATCATGCATTCGAGAAACCAAAACTAAGAGTGAAATCAACAGAATCAAGAGAGTGAATAGTGAATATCGGTTAAAGATAAATGGCCTGGAGGATGAAAAAGGTGAACTCACAAGGAAAGCTCAGGTGTTGGAGAAGGAACTATCTCAAAGTAAAGTGGACAGGTCAGAGGAAGTCATAGTTAAGGTGAGTATTATGACTTTGAATCTGATCTCAAAGCTGACCCATTCAATTGAATTCATTTTAGCACTTTGTTTTCTCAAGTCTGATATTATAAATTCTTGAATTTTAGAACATCCTCTGTAGCAGTAGTTGAGATGGTTCTTGCTTGTTACAACTGAGTTGTGCATAACTGAGTGTCCTTTCTATTTAATTACTTGATCACCACCTTACTCTAGGTGTAATGTGTTACGGATAAACTGTAAACCATCGGTTGGTTCGTCGGAGGGTTACCGGAGATGAAGATGATGGTGATGTGAGACACTATGGATCCGGATCCGCTAAGTTGTTACGGCACACCCGTAGAATCTCGGTTGCTTCACTGGAGGGTTGTGGGAGGCGGAAATGATGGCGGAGATGCAGGGATACTATGGAGTCGGAACCGCAAAGTTGTTACCGGCAAACCCGTAGAATGTCAGTCGCTTCGTCGAAGGGTTGTCGGAGGTGGAGATGATGGTGGAGATGTGGGGATGCTATGGAGCTGGAAAAATTAATTATCTCAATAAAATTGTTAATGGAGCCTTCATGGTGTTTGAGATGCACATCAATTGACGAGAAAAGCTCAAAACCAAATGAAGGGAACTAAAAAATATATGGAGGGAAACCTTTCACGAAAAAGGATGAATCTTTAGTGTCACTTTGTCAAACTCTACTTCTTTAAGTGAGTATATAAACAAATCCTTATAGAATTACGCTATCAAAAACTAAAATTGCATGCTTAAACACAAAATGATACACTTGCCGAGACAAGCTCAACCCGAACTCTTGAGAGCTGGTTCCCTCTAAGTTCCTCTCTCACCTTGGAGAGCCTAACCTAAACAAGATCTCAAAGATAGAGATAAAGAAGCACTTCCGCTCATATATAGAGTGGGGAGGATACAAAGTACGAACATGTCCCTAGGACTACATAGAATACTAAATATATGTGTGGGGGCCTGCGTCGTATCAGCACGCCATGCCCCAAAAGTAACCTTGTCCTCAAGGGAGAGGGCAGACGTGGGTGGTAGAGTATGGTTGCTTGCAGAGAAAGCAGAGACCCATACGACGAAGCTCTAGGTGTTGGTAAGACAAGCGTTGAGATCGCCGGGGTACCTGTGGATGCGGGATTGGCGGAATTGGTGGCTATGGAGGTGGACCTAGCAACTGGGGCTCAGGTGGTTGTATGGGAGCCAAGCGAGGAAGAAGTGGAGGCGACGGCGATGGATGGTGGGGAGGCCGGTTCGAGAAGGATGGTGGAGCTAGGTAGAGTTCCTCATCAAGGTACCTAACCTACTCCATGGCGCGGGAAAGAGTAGACGGGTTATGGACGCAAAGACGCGTTCAGAAGTGTGGTTGTAGACCCGCTAAAAAGTACCCCAGGTAGTGGTCGGGGGTGTGGTTGGGTACGTGCGTAGCGAACACGATGAATTTGTCGATGTAGGTGGTCACTGTGTCTGACTGATGTACAGAGTTGAGACGGTCAAAGACATTTCCCGCTTGACGGATGTCGTAGTGGCAAAGTTCCTCTTTCAATGTAGGTTACGTGAGGAACCTACTGGCCCATTTAACGCACCCAATGAAGCGCCGACCCCTCCATATAGATAGTGTCTAGGGGGACCTTCTGGTTGGCGGAGGTGGACTGGAGGTCAAAGAACTGCTCGGCGCGGGCGATCCACCCAAGTGGGTCGATGTCGTTGAACACAAGAATCTCAATCCATTGAAGTTGGGTTGGGGAAATGTCCGCAGCAGAGTGCAGAAAACCCATGTGGTTCGGGACGGGCTGAAGTGGTTGGAGCAAGATTTACTTCCTTGGTCGTATGCCCTTGAAGTAGGAGAGTTAGATCCGCAAGCTGAGCTTCTATGTGATCCATGCACTGGGAGTCAACGGATGCAATGACAAAGGAGTTCTTGTTGGCGTTGAGGTCCATTGAACGAGTCGTGGGAATGGAAAGATGGTGACTATAGCGGCGAGAAGCACCGGGGCATTGCAAGAGCTGCAAGAGGGAGGCCGACACTGTCCGAGGAGAAGAAGAGCGGGTTTGGGGTGCAGTAAGTCGAAGGCGCACGAGAATCGTGCTCTGGAGGAAGACTGGACACGAGGAGTAATAATCGATCGCTGGATGCGTAGAAGATGCGAGGCAGACTGCTTGATTTGGATATGATCGGGCTGCTGGAAAAAATTGAACGAGAGAGGGAACTGCGGTGAGGTGTAGGTGTTGCCAAGAAGGTGCGGTGACACACATGCGACGCTAGAATGCCTCAACGTGCGGGATAGTGTGGCGGGGCTTGTGCGGAATTGTCGCTTGTGAACGAAGGAGAGGTCAGATCGACGCGTCAGATTGGCGGACTACTAGCACGCCGTTGGAAGCAGCGATGGGCTCGCTGGAGCAGACGGGCACTGGAATAAGCGGCAGACGGGCTCCGTTAGCTGTGATTGTAGGATGGTGGAGCTCGACAGGCTGCGAGGCATGCATGTTGGACGGCTAGCCGCTGGAAGGAAAGGAGTGTCGGCTGGAACAAGGAAAGATGTTTCAATTAGGGTTTAAGAGGAAACCCTAAATGAGGGGCAGGTCAAACCAGTTGATAAATTCACACTATCAAGAACTGAAATTGCATGCTTAAACACAAAATGATATAATTGTCGAGACAAACTCGACCTGAACTCCCGAGGGCTGGTTCCCTCTAAGAGCCTCTTTCACTTTGGAGCGCTTAACCTAAACAAGATGTCAAAGATGAAGATAAAAAAGCACTCCCAGTCATATATATAGAACGTGGAGGATATAAAGTACGAACATGCCCCTAACGATACATAGAATACTAAAGATATGTGTGATGACATGTGTCTTATCAAATCCCCTCATCCTTATTATGTCGAAAGAAACATACAAAAATCCATGAACTACACGCGCGTCCGTGTTCGCTTTCACACATCAGATTTTGATTTGAGATTTTGGGAATAATTGAATTGTTTTTTATAAAAAAAGTTTTGCCATTTAAAAAAACTTGGAATCCGCAAATCAAAGTACGTCGAATAGTATTCGTCTTGCGTCCAATACATTTTGACGTACGTTGAATCAGCGCGTCGAATACATTTCGGCGTTCTCTCACTCATAGAAATCGGCGTACGTCGATTTCTTCTGCCTCCAATTCGACGTGCATTGAATTGTCATATTTTCGCCGTGCGATAATTTCGTCGATTACTTTGCGCAGCACCGAGAACACGCGCTGAGATGGGTTGGGATGTGCGGGCTGCGGGCCCTGTTGTGTGGCTCGACCGACGGGATTAGACCCATGAATGAGTGGCCCATAGCAAATTACTTGCGATTTTTATGAGACTTCTATATAGGAGGGTTTTTCCTGATATGAAACTACTCTTACATTTTCTCACGATCATGCTCTTGCAGTTTTTCCTTTTGCTTCTACGTTTAATTCATCAAGTGGATGTTCAGGTGCTCTGTACTTTTTCAGTGCCCGCGCACATCAGAGTTTTCGGGATCTAGCCGTGTGTTATACCTTGGAGGAGTGAGCATCGGTTGAATGTCTTGTCGGACGATGGTGCGACTTATTTAGGCCAATGATCACACGTCTTATCCAAACTTGATTTCTAAGCTAAACTTTATTATGTTTTCTTTGATTTCTTTTAAAATCCTTGTATTACATTACAAGAGTCTTTACAACAAAAGAATATGCATTATTTTGTGTATATACTAAAAATATTTCTACATGTCTAAGCGGAGTATGCTTGGGAGAGAAAGTGCTACCATGATCTCATAACTTAGGACAAGAAAGTAGATTTCTATTCATGCATTCTCCATTCATGACCCTAGTAGTCTTTAAAATAAGATTACATAGTGTCATGGATGTAATAAGTTTCGACACTTAGACTTATCATAAAATAATAAAACACAAAATAAACTCACGTAATAAACAGACTCATGACATTGATGCTTAACACAGACAGATGACGCCGTCAAATAACAACACTAAATAAGTATGCACAATAACTTATAATGGATGACTGATCATGTGGGACCATAACATTCCTACATGTCCTTCAAGTCGAGCTGCCTTCAGTCTCGAACGAATCTCGAACTGTTTGATCATTTGACTCCTTTATTTCCTGCAAGAACAACTCGTAATGCGTCACTGTAATAGAGATTGCATCGAGCGGCAAACCTTTATCGTGCTCACAAATGTCACGAATGATGGTAATGTTGACAGAGGGGCATAGCTTGTGCGACGATGTGATCGAAGAAGAGACTGCATCGTGATCATTAAGTGATTGAAGTAGTGCCAAGGTTTTTTTTTACGTGGTTGAGAAGGTTTATTGTGGGGCCAGCTGGAGAAGAATCGTCCGACTTTCCGAAGGAGGGGTAATTAAAAGTGTTGTATGAAAGGGAATCATAGAGGTTGGCGGATGGGCATAAGCTCTGACGTAATCTTCGTACTCAGCGATATTGGTTCCCGTTGTGTGAACTACGGGGAGGGAACAAACGGAGACGATGATGGTGCGATGGGAAATGCAGTGATTTGTGGTTCTTTTGTGATTTTATTGGATCAACGGCTGCTCCGGCGGGATCGGGCCCCAAAATTATCCAAACATTGAGAATATGTCATTGCTGGTTGTGAATCATGAAATCGCAACTTGGTGACAATGCTGGGCTTGAGAGAGAAGGCTTGCAGCCACGCAGAGGCAACATATGGCATCTGCCCGATGCTCGATGCAGTGCGAGAAAGGCGTGCTGTGTGCAGAAGACGATTGGAGAATATGTAATTATGTAGATGCTTCCCTTGGGATTAAGGCGACCTATGTTGGCCCGCTTCAGTGGTGGTTAGTTATAGTTGAAACAAACATGGACGAGGAGGATCTTGGAGTGAACGAATGAACTTTTGGACGTGCTTGCTAAAATGAAATTGTTGCCCATTGGATGAACTTGTTACTGTGGAGTGGTCTATGATTGGGCCACTGGACCTCGACTACTAGAAGGGCTTGCAACTACGGAGAGGTCGACGACTGGGTTATTTCACATTGATGGCTTGAGAAGCTTGTTGTATGACGTCACCACATGATGAGAAGAGCATACGAGGAGGAGTTTAGCAATTGACGCGGTTGTATGATGTTGTCGTAGGAAGATAGAGCGTATAAGAAAGAATTGACTATGATACCAAGTTGTTACGAACAAACCCATGAAATGCCAGTCGCTTTGCTGAAAGGTTGTCAGTGGTCGAGATGATGGTGGAGATGCGGGGATACTATGGAGTAGAAACCACAAAGTTGTTACGGGCAAACTCATAGAACATTGGTCGCTTCGCCAGAGGGTTGTCGAAGGTGGTGATGAAGTTGGAGATGCGGGGATACTATATAGTTGGAACAACAAAGTTGTTATAGGAAAACCCGTAGAATGTTGATAGCTTCGCCGGAGGGTTGTTAGAGGTGGAAATGTGGGGATACTATAGTGCCACAACTATGGTTGCCTAAGTGGGGTGTGCTCGGGAGAGAGTGTGTTACCACAATCTCATAATTTGAAACTAGAGGATAGACTTCAATTCATACTTGCTCTATGCATAACCTAAGTGGTCTTTAAATAAGATTACATTGTGATATAAGCATAAATTAAACAGACACTTGGATTTATTATAAAATAATAAAATGTATAACATAAACTCACATAGTAAATTTACTCATGATTCTAATTCCTAACATATACACATGATAATGGATAACTGGGCGTGCGGGGCCATAACATAATACTTTTATATATAGTTATAATGTTACGACAATAACAACACTCAAGCATTTATTTCACTACAGTGGGGTCGACTATATGAATCTTTTGTCGCCATTGTGCCCTATCTTTTGTCATAATCTCACTAATGTCTAAGTACATCATGTCTTTCCTTATAGTTTCATTCCAAGTCTTTATTGGTCTACCCTTCCCTCATTTAACATGCCTAGTAACTAGACTCGCACAACGCCTAACATGTGCCTCTAATGGTCTCCTTTGTACGCGTCCAAACCATATTAGTCGAGCTTCTCGCATCTTCTCCGCAATTGGTGCTACTCCTGTCTTATCACTGATACATTGCAGCTGTTGTAAAGGCCCACTTCAAGTCTAGGCCCAAATCTGCTAACAGAAGTGCATAAATATATATTAGAAAAGAAATATATTAATGTATTAAGGTAAAAAAGGGTTCGTATGAAAATCTAGAGTATTTTGAACTCCAGAATACTCTACTGTTCCCTTTAAAAGGAAGTATCTGTAATAATGTTAATGGAATGAAATTTCCTTCATCTTTGGCTCCCACCACCTGCAATTAAAACTAACTTAATATCACAATCCCGCAAGCGTTCAGTGTTCGACTCAATTGCATCAATAGTGATATTAGAGCCACTGGTTCAAGGGATTATCACAGAGCTGTATTTCACCATTCATGGCTTCATCATCTACCTTCCTCATTTTTGCTCATCCCATTGTTCCCATGTTCACTGGTGAGTATTATGAACAATGGAGTGATAAGATGAAGACCTTTTTGATCTCACAAGACCTGTAGGACAAAGTGAATGAAGGTCTAAAGACCACCGTCAAGACAGGAAAAGGAGCTGTCCCCAGAGTCAAAAAGGAAAACAAAATGAAGGATGCTTTGACACTTCACCTAATACAACAAGGCTTCTCTACCAACATCTACCCAAGAATCGTGGGATCTAAATCCTCTCATGAAGCTTGGGATCGACTCAAGAATGAGTACAAAGGCACTAAAAAGGTAATTAAAATCAAACTTCAAACATTGCGTCGCCAGTTCGATGGAATTAAAAATGAAAGGGTGAAAAATCTCAAGAATATTTTGATAAGATAACTAGTATAACAAATCAGATAAGAACTTCGGGAGGAAGCTTGGAAGAAACACAAATAGTAGAGAAAGTACTTAGATCCTTGCCTAAGAGCTACAGCCATGTGGTCTCGGCAATCATGGAGGCCCCCGACATAGAAACAATGTCGGTCACTGAATTACTGGGATCTCTCCAGTCACACAAGGATCTTTTCCTTCGTGAATCCACTCCCATAGAAAAGGTTTTTCAAACAAAAATGGTGTTCAAAAATAAGACATGGAAGAGGCCCACTTTCAATAAGAACACCAAAAATCAGGAACAGGAAAAAATCTAAAGAAAGGAATATTTCATACAAAAGAATATCACCTTTGTTCCAAGTCCCTCTTGCATCATTTTTAAGAAACAGAATCATCTTACCAAAGACTGTTTCTTTAGATGCAAAAATGCAAAATACAAAACCATTCAGAGAAGAATTGTTGGTTCAAGTCAAAATAGGACGCTAAGTTCACAGAGGCATTTGAAAGTGACGAATATATTTTCACCTGTAAAAACTCAGAAAGCAGAGATAGCTCCCATCTTTGGTTCATCGATAGCAGGTGCTCAAACCATATGGTAAATAGTCGAGCATACTTTAACAGTCTGGATGAAACCTACAAGTCAGAAGCAATATTAGATTATTAGGAGATGGGAAGAAAGTACGAATAGAAGGAAAGGGGACTGCCTCAGTTATTACGCCAAACAGAGCACAAAAGCTGATTGTAGATGTACATTTGGTCCCAACTCTCTCTCAAAATCTGCTAAGTGTAGGGCAGTTACTCAGAAAAGGATATAAAGTGGTGTTTAACCACAATTCATGCCAAATATATCATCCTGTATCTAATGCACTCGTTGGGAATGCTCAACTCAACCCAAGCAATATCTTCACACTTGAATTAAAACCACAAGGAATGATGCCCCCGACCCGCTCACAAGACAACCGTTCTCCTCAACTCTGGCACAATAGACTCAGACACACAAATCTTGCCTCTATTTATCACATGCAGGAACATCAATTGGTTGAAGGACTGCCCAAGTTAACAAAAACTCAGGTAAAGTGTGATTCATGTGGTAGGAGCAAGACACATCGATTGCCTTTTCCCAAGACAGCACAAAGGAGAGCAAAACAACCATTAGAATTACTACATATTGATCTATGGGGACCCGCAATCACACCGTCACTGGGAGGAAAACGATATTACTTGCTCATAGTCAACAACTATAGTCGTTTCATGTGGTTAATGCGCCTGAAGCACAAGTCAGAATGTTTTCAACACTTTGTTTCCTTCAAAAAACAAGCAGAGAATCAATTAAGTAGACAAGTAAAAGCTCTAAGAAGTGATAGAGGTGGTGAGTTCGTGTCAAAAGAATTTAACAATTACTGTCAGACAACAGGAATCCGCAGAGAACTCACTGCACCAGCTACACCTCAACAAAATGGTGTTGCTGAAAGAAGGAATTGAACAGTAGCAGAGATGGCCAGATCAATGCTCATCCACAAATCTCTTCCAAAACATTTTTGAGGAGAATCTATCTCAACGACAATTTTTGTTCTCAATCGAACCCCAACCAAAGCTCTCTGCAACCTGACACCCTATGAAGCTTTATATGCTCAGAAACCTACAGTGGCACACTTTAAGCTGTTTGGGTGCATTGCCTATGCACACAAGACTTCTGGAAGGCAATACAAGCTAGAAGAAACTAATTACAAATGCATTTTCTTTGGGTATAATGATCAAATTAAAGGCTATCGTCTCCTAGAACCAAATATCAACAAACTTATTATATCCCGAGATGTTATCTTCCATGAAGAAGAAGCTTGGGTATGAGGATCAGATCAGGAGACATCCAAATCATCTGAGCTGCTGGTTGAGCTGGAATTTCCTTCACTCTCCATCCAATGCAACACTGAAATCGCAAAGCCTGAAGAAGCAGACTCAGAACCTGAATCATCATCTCCCCAGAAATTTAGATCACTGGTAGAAATTTATCATAATGATGAATTTACACTGATGGTCACAAATGTGCCATCCACCTTTGAAGAAGCAAACAAAAATGAGGATTGGAGACATGCAATGCATGAAGATGTTGAAGCAATAAAAAGAAATAAAATCTGGAGCTTGGTAACCAAACCAACTAACCGTGAAGTTGTAGGCCTCAAATGGGTTTGCAAGCTCAAACAAGATGAAGCCGATAAGATAGTAAAACACAAGGCACGTCTCGTAGACAAGGGATATACCCAAAGACCCGGAGAGGACTACAATGAAATATTTGCACCAGTCGCAAGGATGACTACAATTCGATTGATCCTTGCAATTGCAACATAATACCAATACCCAATATACCAACTTGACATAAAATTGGCTTTTTTTAATGGAGAGCTCAAGAAAGAAGTTTATGTGTGCCAAGCACAAGACTTTGAGATAGAGGGAGAGGGAGACAAAGTATACAAGCTACATAAAGCCCTCTACGGTTTAAAGCAGGCACCCAGGGCATGACACCAAAATATAAACATGTACTTCCAATAAGAAGGCTTCACCCGATGTGCCATATAACCTACACTTTATATGAAGAAGTAAGATCATTGTAAGCTTGTATGTTGATGACCTAATACTCACAGTATCAAACACATCACAGATAAAAAGCTTCAGAGAAAAAATGAAGACAAAGTACGAAATGACTGATCTTGGACCCCTGAAGTTCTTTTTGGGACTCCAGATCAAGCAATTCGCGAGTGAAATTTTCATTTCTCAAGAACCCTACACTAAAATGCTGCTTAAAATTTTTGACATGGAGAATTGCAGCTCTGCTGTTACCCCCATGCCATCCACCGAGAAATTAAGATCCAAATCAAAAGAAGCAACAACAAATAAAGAGAAGTATAGATTCCTGATCGGGAGTCTTATGTATCTCACAAATTCAAGACCCGACATCGAAAACTTAGTGAACATTGTGGCACGATTCATTAGTAATCCATCTAAAGAATACTTTGCAGCTGCGAAATGTATTCTTCGATACCTACAAGGCACAAAGGATTACGACATACTCTACCAAAGCAGCCATGACAATACCCTACAAGGCTTCACCGACTCAGATTGGGCCGACAATGTCGATGATCGCAAAAGTACATGCAGATTCATTTTCTTTGCTGGATTGAGACCAATATCATGGAGCTCACAGAAACAGCGGTTGGTCGCACTCTCAACCACGAAAGCCGAACACATCGCTCTCAACAATGTAGCATGCGACACTATTTGGATCTTACGCCTAAAGAATGAAATAGAAGGAGGAGGGGGAGAAAGAGAAAGAGCAAAGCTTCACTGCGACAATAGCTCCGCCATTGCCCAATCCAAGAACCCAACATATCATAGTAGAAACAAACATATCGATATAAAGTATCACTTCATTCGGGAACTCTTGGAGAAGAAGATGATCAAGCTGAACTTTTGCCCTACCAAAAGACAACTAGCCGACCTAATGACGAAGCCGCTGCCACGTGAAATGTTTGTGGAAGTAAGGAAGAAGGTTGGACTGTATAGGGCCGCAGATTTAGAGGGGGTGTTGTAAAGATCCACTTCAAGTGTAGGCCCAAATTTGATAACAAAAGTGCATAAATATATATTAGAAAAGAAATATATTAATGTATTAAGGTAAAAAAAGGTCCGTATGAAAATCTAGAGTATTTTGAACTTTAGAATGACTGTAGCCTTTAAAAGGAAGTATATGTAATAACGTTATTGGAATGAAATTTCCTTCATCTTCTGCTCCCTCCACCTGTAATTAAAACTAACTTCATCCTTGTGTTAATATCACAATCCCGCAAGCGTTCAGTTTTTGACTCAATTGCATCAATAATAGCACTCATGTCTTATCACTGATACATTCATTCCTAATTTTATACAGTCTCGTGTGTCCCCACATCCACCTAAGCATCTCATCTCCGCAACTCCCATTTTTGCTCATGTATATAATTCACTGTCCAACACTCAGAACAATAGAGCATCGCTGGTCTAATTGCAGTACGGTAAAACTTGCCCTTAAATTTTAATGGTACTTTATAATCACATAAGATCCCTGATGCTCCTCTCCACTTCAATTAACCCGCTTGGTTTCTGTATCAAATCTCTATCAATACCTCCATTTTTTGAACTATCGATCAAAGATATTTGAAACACTCACTACAGGAAATATCTTGATCGCCCAACTTAATAACGAAGTCATTCTGTCCTTCTTGCACTACTAAATTTAAGCTCCATATTCGCCGTCTTTGCCCCACTCAACCTGAAGCCTTTCTTTTCTAAAGTGTCTCGCCAAGATTCAAGTTGTGTTTACACCCTCGTGCGTCTCATCGACCAAAGCGATATCATCCGCAAACAATGAACACCAACGTATTGCTTGTTGGATATGTCCGATGAGCTCATCTAAGATAAGGATAACTAAAACTTGCTGTAAGCCAACAATGATAGAGAATTCTTGTATTAGTCCTCCAGATGTCCTCACCCTTGTCACTGAATTTGTATGCATATCTTTGATTATGTCAATGTATGATACAATTACTCCTTTCTTTTCTAAAACTCTCTATAAGATCTCTCTTGGAACTCTATCATAAGCTTTCTCAAGATCGATAAACAACATATGCAAATCTTATTTTCTTTCTCGGTAGTTGTCAATGAGTCTCTTCAAGAGATGTATAGCTTCCATGGTCGACCGCACTGGCATGAATTCAAATTGATTCTCTGAGATGTTAGTCTCCCGTTTTACTCTTCTTTCTATTACTCGTTCCCATAGTTTCATGACATGATTCATGAAACTACTATAAAATTCTTTCATTCCCTAGACATTTTCATACTTCGATGAGTATATCTTCTAACCCAACCACCTTTGCATTTTTCATCTTCGTTAGAACATCATTTACCTCTGACACTTGAATTTTACGATAAAACATTATGTTCATATACTTCTCAAATTTACTTAACTCTTCCAAATTCAATTCGTTGTCTTTTGTTTTATTAAATAGTTAATAAAAATATTTTTTCCATGACTTTTTAATATTCACATCATCTGTCAAAACTGTATCAATTTCATTCTTTATTCATTTTACTTGGCTTAAATCTCTCGTATTCCTTTCCTTAGCTCGAACAATTTTATATATGTCACGCTCTCAATCATTGGTATCTAGTCGCTTATAAAATTCTTCATAAACTTGACATCTTGTTTTACTTAATGCATGTTTAGCTTATTTTTGGCGACTTTATATCTGATTTAAGTTTTCATCATTCCTACAGTCTTAAAGTGAGCTGACTCTCTTTGCTCTCACTTTGTCTTGCACTTTCTCTTTCCACAAACAAGATTTTTTATTTGGGGACGCACGATCTTTTGCTACTCCAAGTATGTTCTTATCATTAAAGGTGAAAACATAACTTTCCATGAGACACTAGGATCAACATAAGGGTCATCAACTAGTTTTTTCATAACTGCTGTTTTGAAAGCAACATGCTTCTCCATCTTCAACATAAGGGTCCTTATCACAGATGACACTGCCCACCCACCGTTCTCCTTAGTAGACGACCACCTACTCTTCAAGGTCCGCCTCGTGCTCGCCCCTCTTGCTCGAGTATTCCTCAGTTATTGACTGAGTTCCATGCATCTCCGACATGAGGACATGCCGGGGCGTACCAGATATATCAACGGCTGGCAGCCTCACTTTATTGGCCTCACATGTTCCGATAGGTCAAAACCTTTGCGTCCGCCTGCCTTATCTGCCAAAAGGTCAAGTACGAAACCGTATTTCCAAATGGTCTACTTCAGCCACTTCCGATTCCTGACCGCATTTGGGACAACGTCGCCATGGACTTCATCACTCGGCTACCCCGCTCTCAGAGATTTGACTGCATCTTAGTCGTGGTAGCGCGGCTATCGAAGTACGCGCGCTTCATTTCCCTCCGCCATCCTTACACTGCAGCCACAGTCGCCGACAGCTTCATTCAGGGGGTCGTGCGCCTCCATGAGTTTCCCCGATCGATCGTCAGCGATCGAGATCCGCTCTTCTTGAGCGCCTTCTGGACTACACTATTCCGCCTGCAGGGCACCCGTCTCCACATGAGCACGACGTAACACCCCCAGACCGACGACCAGTCAGAGCTGCTCAATCGGTGCTTGGAGACGTATCTCCGCTGCTTCGTGGGAGAGCAGCCACGTAGCTGGGCCAAGTGGCTCGGGTGAGCCGAGTACTCGTACAACACCGCCCACCACCAGGTGACCGACATCACCCCGTTTGAGGCCGTTTACGGCCGACCCCCTCCGTCCTTCGTTCGCCACCTTCCATGGCAATGCTAAGTGGAGAGCCTGGCTTCAGCTCTTCGCGACAGGGATACTATTTTGGATCTCTTAAAGCACCACCTCCGACGAGCCCAACAGAAGATGGTCTCCTTCGCTAACAGGAAATGGCGGGATCTCTCTTTTGAAGTAGGGGGCAAGGTCTTCATCAAACTCCACCCGTACCGTCAGCTTTCGGTGGCCCGACAACCATCCCCAAAATTGGCCGCCCACTTCTTCGGGCCATTCGAGGTCCTTGCATGCATCGAACTCAGGCTGATTAGCTCCAACCCGTGAACTTAGCTGATACTATGATAACACCAAATTTTTCCAATTCGGCAGTTCGATCTATGATTTCTTATTCATGGATGTTGATAAGATCCTTCCATTTAGCAGCACCTTAGGATGGCATAACCTTCACGTGAATGGCGAGGTTCAAATGAGGAAAGGCTTACGGTGGATACCTAGGCACCTAGAGACGAGGAAGGGCGTAGCAAGCTACGAAATGCTTCGGGGAGTTGAAAATAAGCATAGATCCGGAGATTCCCGAATAGGTCAACCTTTCGAACTGCTACTGAATCCATGGGCAGGCAAGAGACAACCTGACGAACTGAAACATCTTAGTAGCCAGAGGAAAAGAAAGCAAAAGCGATCCCGTAGTAGCGGCGAGCGAAATGGGAGCAGCCTAAACCGTGAAAATGGGGTTGTGGGAGAGCAATTGAAGCGTCGTGCTGTTAGGCGAAGCGGTGGAGTGCTCCACCCTAGAGCGGTAGCATATCGCATTCGCCTTCCAGACGGGAGCCGCATCCACCCGGTCTTCCATGTTTTACAGCTTCGGCGCGCTGTGGGCAAGCACGCCACTGTGGATCGCCTTCCGGTCGACCTCGACCTTTCCGGAGAGGCACCTTACTACCCCACCTCGATCCTCAATCGACGATGCCGCACCCCGGGGGACCACACGACAGATGAAGTTCTTGTAGCTTGGACCGGGCACCCCGACTCAGACGCGACGTGGCTTCCCAGGGATGATTTTCGCCGCCAGTTTCCCGACTACTGTCTTGAGGACAAGACACATTTTCCACACGACGGCATTGTTACGGAGCTACACGACGACGAGCCTACTTGGAAAGTTTCACGCGCCGGGCTCGTATATCGGATGACCCCACCACTACCGCGGAAGATAATTATTGGGTGCCTTATTTGTTCAAAACGTTTATTTGTTGCTTTATTTGCTTGAGCCATTTTAAGTATTTCCGTATTCCCTAATTTGAGTTAATTCCTTTTGTATTTGCTTCTCATCGCTATAAGAGAATGCGTAAGCTCTGTATTATTTTCATCTTGGATGAATGTTTATGTTTCCTCTCTCCAACCATAACTCTCCTCTCTCTCTCTATCTCTCCCTCTCTATTTCCCGTTCTTAACTCCACCGCACCTCCCCCCCTCACCCGGTACCGCACCACAATATGTAAATGTTTGTAATAAGAATCAATAAGAGAAAAGAGGTTTTATTCCTATTTTTCCATCGAGTCTAGTAGTCGAAAACATTACTAGCTTACGCTCTGACCCGAGTATCATGTGGCACGTGGAATCCCGTGTGAATCAACAAGGACCATTTTGTAAGGCTAAATATCCCCTAGATAGAAGAGAGTGAGCGCGAAAGAGAGAGCGGTACAAATTACATGAGAATGTAGTTTGAGTGGGGTCTTGTAATTTGTACTCGATCCCTTGACTAGTGGGACATTATTTCTCTATGCGGATGTGAAGATGGTACAAATTACACGAGATTTGAATCTGGTGGAACATTATGTCTTTACCGATGTGAATGTAATAGTGTCCTCATTGAACCACATAAATCTTTTATCTTCTTCTCACTACTTTACCCAACAAGGGTTGGCTGTCTTTATTTGCAAAATTGTATACACTATTTTACTTGTTTACAGTTTTTCAGAACCATTATTCTTCTCCAAAAATAAAGTAACGAAAGAACAATTATAGTGATATACAAATGACATAATCGTTTTATGCTGTAAGGTAAGTCGTATCACTGTGACACTGACTACTCAGTTAAAGCCTTTATGTTTTCATTCTAGCTTCTCATTATTAATTCATGAACTTATATTCATTTTAACTTATACGTGGCTTCCCTTTTTCTGTTTTCCTTATAAAATGCACTGGTTTATCCTCTCATTCTGGTGTGTGATTGGCTTGGGAATCAAAACATATTTATTAACTCTACATGTGTGAAACATCAAATAACTGCCAGATTTCTGTTTGCTTCATCTATGAGATCAATATTTTCCCATTTCGCGGAGCTAGTATTCTCTGATTTATGGCACAATTCTTTTTAAGGTTAAGAATGAATTTCTTGGAAGCATGGATGCACCTCAAGTTCAAAAAGAAGTTGCACTTCTGGCAAAGATCCAGTCACTACAAACTGAACTTACTGGGGCTCTGGAGGCAAAGAACATATATCAAATGCAACTAAATGGGTCAGTCATATTTTCTCAAGGAAATGTTGAAAATGAAATTCATTATCCATAAATACATACTGCTCTATGTTTAAGTATCTCTTTCTTTTATTGGAAGCACATTCATCAATTTTCTTGGGATAGTGATTTTAGTTTGATTAATAGTCTTCATTTTAATATTAATCTTCTTAACTTCGTGATTTCCTATATACAATTTGCTATGTTTCATGGAGATGGTGGCAGGATACGGGGTACAATACAAGAAACATGTTTTTCGAAAAACCTATGATATTGGAAATGTTTGAGAATTTTTTTAATTATTTAAATATATTAGAAAAGCCCATGTAAAAGGCCCATTTAATGGCCTATTTTTCTTCCTCCTTCTTTAGTCCCACATCATGTATAGGATTTATTCTTCTCTCTTCTCTCCTATATATTTGTATTCTCTCCTTGTATTTACATACGGAAATAATACATACAAGCTTTGGGCTCTTTCAACATGGTATCAGAGGGAGGTTGCGTCTAGCCGCGGACTGCCCCTTCTCTGTCCGCCCGGTCTCCTGCGGACTGCCCCTTCTCTGTCCGCCCGGTCTCCTGCGGACTGACCCTTCTCTGTCCGCCCGGTCTCCTGCGGACTGCCCCTCTGCTTCTGTCCGCCCGGTCTCGTGCGGACTGCCTTCTGCATCCGCTCCGGTCTCGTGCGGACTGCCCTTCTGATTCCGCTCCTCTTCTCTCCCTCCGTGGTTCCACCCTCCCCAGGCTTCTTATAGCCATCTTCTGCTCTGACTCGTGGGGCCCACCTCTCTCCATCCGCTCCGGACGATCATTCCTGTCCGCTGCGGGCTCTGCTTGTATCCGCTCGAGCCTCTCTGCTCGCGGACTGCTACCTCTAGCTTCTCTCTCTCTCGCTGCGGGCTCTGCTTGTATCCGCTCGAGCCTCCTTGCTCGCGGACTGCTCCCTCTTGTCCGCTGCGGGCTCCGCTTGTATCCGCTCGAGCCTCTTTGCTCGCGGACTGCTCCCTTTAGCTTCTCTCTCTCGCTCGCTGCGGGCTCTGCTTGTATCCGCTCGAGCCTCCTTGCTCGCGGACTGCCCTCTAGCTCGCTCCTTTTTTTGTCCGCTCGAGCCTCTGCTCGCGGACTCTCTCTCTCCGCCTTCCCTTGCGGACTGCTCCTGTCCGCTGCGAGCTCTGCTTGTATCCGCTGTGCTCCTCTTCCAGCGACCTGCCCACAGTTCGCCGCGACCTCTTGCGGACTGCTCCTGTCCGCTGCTGCGACCTGCCCCAGTTCGCCGCGGCCTCTGTCGCGGACTGCTCCTGTTCGCCGCGGACTCACTCAACTCGCCGCGACCTCCAGACCGCCGCGGCCTCCAGCCCGCCGCGACCTCCAGACCGCCGCGACCTCCAGACCGCTGCGGGTTGTTCTCTCCGCGCCCTGCTGCTCTTCAGTCGCCATGTCCTCCAGCGACTCCACTACCGCTCAACCCCCTGCCGACCACGGGGCTCCTCTCGAACTTCGGGATGAGCTTCGGATTACTACTATTTCTCTCTCTGGCAAGGCTAATTTCATTCCCTGGGTCCACTCTGTCCGCCGGGTCTTACAGGCCAAGGGCCTTGCCCGTCACCTTACCCAGGGCCCACCAACTCCGTCTACTGATGATTGGCTCCGCAATGACGGCCGTGTCCAGACCTGGATCCTGAACTCAGTCGAGGGTGAGCCGTACCAGATGATCATGTATCATGAGACTGCTAAAGCCATGTGGGATGAACTTCATTCGCTGTACTCCGGAAAGGACAGCCTTCAACACCTTTTCGACATCCTCACTGATCTTCAAGGCTTGGATGTTGGCAAAGCTCTGGACATGACCTCCTTCGTGGCCCGTGCTAAAACTCTCACGGAAGCCTGGATTCAGCACCAGCCCGCGACTACTGATCTCGCTGCCCAACGCGCCCAGAAGGAGGCTGTTTGTATTGCTATGATTATGGCTCGCGTCCCGCCACACCTACATAGTATTCGGGCCCAGGTTCTGGCTTCACCCACTACCCCTTCTTTCTCTGATGTCTGCTCGATGTTACTTCGCGTACCACCTCCTCCGGAGGCTCCTGCACCACCCTCGCCGGCCCTTCTTCAGCAGGCCCTTCCTCCTTTACTCCCACAACCCTCCTTTCCTCGGGGTGGCCGTACGGGCTCCCGTGGGCGGGGCCGTGGTGGCCGCGGACGGCCCAAGTGCACCTACTGCGGCCGGGATGGCCATACTGAAGTCGTTTGTCACAAGAAACATGGCTACCCCCCTCGCCCGCCTACTGCTGCTGTTACCGATAGCTCTCCTCCGACTGGTACGGATCTTGAGGCTCTTCGCCTACAGCTGCAACAACTCCAGGGGCTCCTCAACCCCCCTTCTGCTTCCCATGCCTCCACCTCCCATGCAGGTATTGTCTCCACCTCCGCTGCAGGTACTGCCTGTCTCTCTTCCAGCTCTTGCTGGATCCTGGACTCGGGAGCCACCCACCACATCACTTCCATGCGGCCGCCCCAGTTCTCTACTGCTGCTCACCCCCCGTCTATTACTGTGGACAATGGTGCGCTTGTCCCGTTCTCCGGCTGCGCGGACCTCCTCCTTCCTCCCTCTCTCTCTCTTCGCTCCGTTCTTTATGTGCCGGCCTCGCCTTTTAATTTACTCTCTGTTGGTCGTCTTACTACTGATATGAATTGCTTTATCACCTTCACCTCTTCTGGTTTTTTGATACAGGATCGGCAGACGCGGATTACCATTGGTAGGGGTCGGCTGCAGAACGGGCTTTACCTCCTCGATGTCTCTCCCACATCCCTTTCCTCCGTTTCCTCGTCTGATTGGCATTGTCGGCTTGGGCATGCCCCCCTACCTATCCTCCAGAAGGCGCTTCCAGACATTTCTCTTCCTGCTTTTCAATGTGATTCTTGTATTATTGGCAAACAGCCTCGCTCTTCTTTTCCAGCTCATTGTACTAGGAGCTCAGCTCCCTTTGATTTAATACATTCTGATATTTGGGGCCCCTATAAAGTTCCTAGCATTTCTGGTTATCGTTATTTTATAACATTTATTGATGATTACTCTCGTACTACTTGGTTGTATCTCCTGCATGATCGCTCTGAGCTTCCGCGTGTCTTTCAGGCGTTTGTGTTAGAGACTCGTACGCAATTCTCTACCACCATTAAAACGTTCCGCTCTGATAATGCTCGGGAATACACTAGCCACGAGTTTGCCACTCTCTGCGCAAACTTCGGTATTGTTCACAAGACCTCTTGTCCCTACACCCCTCAACAAAACGGGGTCGCTGAACGCAAGAACCGCCACTTGCTCGATGTGGCTCGCTCTCTCATGCTTCACATGCACGTTCCCAAAGTCTTCTGGAACTTTGCGGTCTCCACAGCATGTTTTCTTATCAACCGTCTCCCCTCTCCCGTTCTCCACAACGCTACACCCTTCAGCCTTCTTTTTCCCTCCACACCCGCCTTCCCCCTCACCCCCCGGGTTTTTGGCTGTACCTGCTTTGTCCATAAACTGGGCCCCACTCTTGACAAACTGGATCCCCGTGCGGTCAAACACATTTTTGTCGGCTACTCACGTACCCAAAAGGGCTATGTTTGCTACTCTCCGCTCACCCGGAAGGTCTCTGTTTCGGCTGATGTTACTTTCCGGGAGGATCAACCCTTCTTCCCTCCTCCGTTGCCGCCACTTCTCCCACCACCTACTACCACACCCTCCCTTCCCCGGCCGGTGATCCACGTCCACTCACCTCCCACCATCCCTCCGCCTCCTCCCACCATTGACCCTCCTCGACCCCCAGTTATTCGGGTCTATGCTCGTCGCCCTCTTCCTCCCGTTGCTCCTCTGCAGTCGGCTTCGACCTCGGCTTCTCCGTGTTCTGCTGCTCCGGTGTCGGCCTCTACCGCTCATCCAATGGCGGACTATGTTTCTCTCCATCGCCTCTCTCCACCTCTACAGGCCTTGGCTACTTCGCTCTCCTCGGTCTCTATTCCTACTTCTGTCCAGGACGCTCTTCAACATCCTGGGTGGCGTGCGGCTATGGAAGAAGAGATGGCTGCTCTTTGGGCCAACCAGACTTGGACCCTGGTGCCCCTTCCTCCCGGCCAGAAACCCGTTGGGTGCAAATGGGTTTTCGTCATTAAACATGCTCCTGATGGGACCATTGATCGCCTCAAAGCTCGGTTGGTTGCTCGTGGTTTCACCCAGCAACCGGGGCTGGACTATGACGAGACCTTCTCTCCGGTCGCTAAGCTCAACACGGTCCGCATTCTCCTCTCTGTGGCTGTCCATCGCCAGTGGCCCTTGTTTCAACTCGACGTCAAGAACGCTTTCCTGAACGGCGACCTTCAGGAAGCGGTTTACATGCAACAACCTCCCGGGTTTGAGACCACGGGGGAGTCACGGGTTTGTCATCTTCTCAAATCTCTATATGGTCTCAAACAATCCCCTCGGGCATGGTTCGACAAGTTCAGCAAAGCGCTCCGGGACGTTGGCTTCACTCGCAGCTCAGCTGACTTCTCATTGTTTACTCGTCACCAGGCCACTGGTACGGTTCTCCTGTTGGTATATGTCGACGACATCATTATTACTGGTAGTGACTTGGACGGCATACAGGCCGTTAAGCTACATCTGAGCTCCGTCTTCCAAACTAAAGATCTGGGTCCTCTTCGGTACTTCCTCGGTCTGGAAGTGGCCAGACGGTCAGATGGATTGGTTCTCTCTCAGCGCAAATAATGCCTGGATCTCCTTCATGATGCAGGCTACTCTGGTTGCAAACCTATTAACACTCCCATGGATGCAAATCACAAAATATGTGCTCAGGGCTCAGATTCTGATTCGCTTCTACCAAATCCCGAATATTACCGTCGTCTAGTTGGGAAGCTTATCTACCTAACAGTTACAAGACCTGATATATCTTTCGCTGTGGGACTTGTGAGTCGCTATATGCACTCTCCTCGAAGCTCTCATCTCCAGGCTGTGGAACGCATTCTCAGATATCTTAAGACAGCTCCTGGCCAAGGACTTGTATACAAAACCTCATCCTCCATTCCTACACTAGTGGCATACTCTGATGCCGACTACGCTGGCTCCCTCGACGATCGACGATCTACTAGCGGGTTTTGTACCTATTTTGGAGGACATCTGATTACTTGGCGAAGCAAGAAACAAGCAGTGGTTGCTCGATCCTCAGCCGAAGCAGAATATCGGGCAATGGCTGCTGTGGTCTCTGAACTCACATGGATTGAGAGTCTCCTTACCGACCTTGGAGTTAAACTACCTTCACCAGCTCTCCTCCTTTGTGACAGTCAAGCTGCCATACATATTGCCAAAAACCCGGTCTTCCATGAAAGAACGAAGCATATCGAGGTAGATTGTCATTTCATCCGAGAGAAAGTCCACATGAAGAAGATCGAGCTCAAGCACGTTCCGGGTACTGAACAGGTTGCTGACATCTTCACCAAAGCTCTTCCTAGTACCCTCTTCTATCAGTGCCTATCCAAGCTTGGCGCATACGACTTGTACGCTCCAGCTTGCGGGGGAGTATTAGAAAAGCCCATGTAAAAGGCCCATTTAATGGCCTATTTTTCTTCCTCCTTCTTTAGTCCCACATCATGTATAGGATTTATTCTTCTCTCTTCTCTCCTATATATTTGTATTCTCTCCTTGTATTTACATACGGAAATAATACATACAAGCTTTGGGCTCTTTCAACAAAATATAAGTACAAGTTAGTATGAAGATATGTGTGATATTTATGCCTAATTCATTTTTTCTCATTATATATCACATATCATATATTAAATGAATATAAAATTTATGTGTCACAAGAACGTATCACATCGTGAATGAATAAAAATACGTATCAATTGAATCTCACTCCTTATCATCCAAAATATTTTTCCTTAACATGTATGTATTCATGTCATTGTCATTAAACACATAATTTTGGGCATTTTTAGGAGGAGGTGGGTTTGATGAGTAACTTTCATGATTCACACGTAGATTCCTGCTTCAGCACCTGGTGATCAAAAAGAGAACTCACTCAACTTTCAATACTCTTTGTATGACAACTTCTACTCTTATTTATAACCTAGGGAGGGACAATGAACTGTCATGATTTTTTGTACTTTACAACCTCCAAAATACACACAAAATGTACATAAATATAAAATTCTAGATCGGCGGGTTCAATTGTCACTGGATCCCTGGTTGGTGTGAGTAGACCATCATGAGTTGTGGGGCATGATCTTCATCATGGGAGTTCATGCGCTTGGGCGGTGGATGTACGCCGAAGAGTTCCAAAGGAGCAACCGACATGAGTGGGTCTTAGGGTGGACTGAGCAGTCAACAAGGGACGGGATTGAGATCAATCGCAAGCATCTAGAAGATTTCCATAAGCATGGTCTCATTCTCCATGGCAGCGCTCAGTATTATCCGTCTCATAGAACTTGAACGAGTGCGCCTCTAAAGCAGTTCACACGATAACACTCAAATATATCAATGGCGGATACCAACTAAGAGAATTCAAGAGGACGAGGCAATAACTTTATTCCAGAAAAATCAACCGGGTCAACAATCTTTGTAGAAAGTAGAAGGGAAATAAGAAGTGCAATATATTCATCCACAAAGGGGCTTTATATAGGAACTACAACATGACTCATAACACCGATAGGCGGTGTGGGACTAAACATAAGATACTAAAATATTAATATCTCTAACACTCCCCCTCAAGCTGAAGGGGAAGCCTACAGCTTGGACACAACATAAAATAGAGGGTAAAAGAAGGAAGACAGCGTGGGACAAAGCAACAGCCACCGAGGCCCAACCGCGTGTCACCGGGGATACTTCAACCGGGCAAGAGCCACACGACGTTGGTCCGCAAACCGACCATGACAACGCTGGATACACTCGGAGCGGAAACAAGGTCAACCACTCAAGACCAAACCAACCCTACCAAATCCAGAGAAAACGACGAGGAGACACAAACAACAAATGAAATCAACCTAGGGGCCATGTGTGACTAAGGCAGGACCCGGGAAAGAAGCATCCGAGTCGCCATGATCACAAACACTCCCCCTCACGTGGAAGACGTGCAAGAAGACATAGGATATACCTAGGGGCCATGTGTGACTAAGACAGGAGTCGGGAAAGAAGCATCCGAGTCGCCGATATCACAAACACTCCCCCTCACGTGGAATACGTGCATGAAGGTATAAACTACGCCTAGAGGCCGTGACGTACAATGAGACTAAACATAAGATACTAAAATATTAATATCTCTAACAATCTTGAACCTGAAGAAAGGAAAATTAAGAAACTAGTGAGGGGAAAAAAATTAGAAACATCTAACATACTGCACTTGATTTTGTCTGTTGGACAAAGACAAGTGTAAATAATAATATTACTTTTGAATTACAATTGTGCTATCCTATTCATACGCTTAAGTGACTATCAAGATAGAAATAACACCATTTGGTTGACCCTCACTCATTGACTAACCTTTTGGGTTTAATAGGTTTGGGCAGTGGTGTATCTCGTCCAACTTTTGTTCCCCCTTGATTGCAGTTGCCTGACAAGTTGTATCAAAGCCGATGGTTTGACATATGAGAGCATGAATTTACTCTCATTAACTATATGTTTATGTAGAAATGACAAGTGGTTGATCTGAAGAAATAAAACCTGCATTTCATCAAACAGCTGTGCTTAGAACTATAAGAGTGAACTTAATTAGTTAATGATAATCTGGAGTATTCTACTAAAGTATTCTGTAAAAGCACCGTGCCCTGTAACAAGGCCTGTATCGTGTATGCCCTGCTCCCTGTATCCAGATTGCTCCACCAAGCTCTATAAATATGTATTCTCACATTAAAGCAATGATATAACACCTTTAAGAAAATCTAGAACCTTGTATTGCTCTTCAACAGTGGTAGCTAGGGAGAAATCATTCTTTCCATTTCATCCCTCATGGCCTCATCATCTACCAACTTACCGCAATATACCCATTCTTCCATTCCAATTTTTACTGAGAATTATACGAATTCTGGGCAGACAGAATGAAGACTCTCCTTCGCTCCCAAAATTTCTCGGAGTGGGAGGTTGTTCATGACAGGGTTAAGTCATGCGGAAAAGAAGCATATGGTGCACCTCCAAAACCCAGCAGGGAAGAAGGAATGAAGGACGCTCGAGCCCTGTACCTCACACAGCAAGACATTACAAATCAGATTTATCCCAGAATAATAGGGTCAAAGTCCTCATATGAAGCATTGCAAAGACTGGAAACAGAATACCGAGGAACAAAAAAGGTTATCAAGATAAAACTTCAAACATTACGCCGCCAATTTGATGCCATCACCATGAAAGACGGAGAAGTATCACAAGATTACTTTGCAGGACTAATGAATATTGTAAATCAAATAAGGAAATTGGGAGGCCCCCCTAGACCATCAATTTGTCGTTGAGAAGGTTCTTCAATCCCTTCCAAGGAGTTAGAATCCCATTATCTCTGCATTTCTAGAAGCTTGTGATATTGACACCCTTTCCATCTTTGAACTAATGGGATCCCTCCAATCTCATGAAGATCTACTGGTCATGGAAACATCCTCCCTGGATAAAGCTTTCTAGACCAAAATGGTCTTCAAAGCAAAGCTAGAAGGAAAAAAGAAAGGGGAGAAATGGTATCAACTACGAAGCACAGATACTTAAAAATGCTTTGCGTATCGGATACGGGAAACACCCGGAAACGCGCGGAGACGCGTTTCTGAAACTCTAGGAAACACATTTTTAAATAAAAAAATACTTTAAATTCGGAATCGTGTATCCCGCTTGTGGGATACCCGCTTGTGGGATACGCGATTCCCGTGATGTAAAAGTCCCGCTGCTTATTCACTTCCCGACTTAGCTTTTTAATGTGCCAAGAAACCGTCTATTGTTGTAAGTTCATGATATATTTGTGTAGTTGTTATTCTTGGCATTGACATAGGTTATGTCAAGATTCCATAGAGCTTAACTTATAGCGTATGTTTGTTTAAAGCGCCCCCGAGTTATATTTTGATGATATAAAACTTTAGATGAGTATTCCATCATGCCAAGACATGATACCTAAGTTTCAATCCATTAAATGCAACTTTATCAAGTTATACCCGTACAAAATGTCTCCACATGGTCAATCAATTCATCTAGGATTGATTTGATTTTAGTTGTAAATAGGTCAATTGCATCGCATAACACATTATAATTGCATTGCATACTATCTCTAAACATGGTCAAACAATGCATAACGCATTATTTAGAACTTATCATATGTATGAACTATGTTGTAGGTAGAGCTGTCACGGTTCCGGTTCGGTTCCGGTTCTACTAAAAGCATGAACCGAACCGCTAAGGTAACGGTTCTTCAAGTTAGAACCAAAACCTTATTTGGTTTGACCGGTTCCGGTTCTGGTTCCGGTTCCATCATAATTTTTGGAACCGCCGTGTCAACGGTTCCGGTTACGGTTTAACAAGAACCAAAACCAAACCAGTCACTAACGATTCGGTCCGGTTATATGCGGTTTGGTCCGGTTCCAATCGGTTCCAACTAAAATCAAATTTGATAGAATAAAATAAAAGCGGTCTGCAAAAAACTCAAAACACCTTCATAATAGAAATAATTAAGTTGCACACTCGACGGTCTCTTCCACGATCGGTGGGCCTAATATGTCGCCTTTCTACGCATGTAGACTTGCTACGACGTCTAGTTGGCATGTGCACGTCTCGTGAACATGCTTTTATGTGGTTCGGTCCGGTTCAAATGAGTTCCAACTAAAACAAAACCAAATTTGACGGAGTGAAATAAAAACGGTCTGCAAATAGTAAAACTCAAAAAACAATGAAATAAAAATAATTAAGTTGTGCACTACTCGCCAATCTCTTCCATGATCCGTGGGCTAGTATCTGTCACTTTCCTACGTGTAAAGACTTGTCACAACGTCTAGTCGGCTTGTGCGCATCTCGCCAGCTTGCGCAACCGTAATAATCGATAACAATTATTTGCGTCTTTCATGATTACTATTTAATAGTAATTGTATCCCTTCTATATTTTTAAAATAAAATATTTCAGAAAAATATGTAAGTAAAATTGAAAATACATTATATAACTGTATAAAAATCAAAACTGTACTTTAAAAACCGACTTCAAACCGCATCAATGTTAAACCATACCACACGGTTTTGGTGCGGTTTTGTTCAGTCCAAAACCGACCCATTTTGGTGTGATAACGGTTTGGGTCCAAACTACACCAGTTTCACCCCTGGTAGTAATTATAAATATTATAGATAGATTATAAAATTATAATAATATTATAAGAAAATTAATAATAATAAACGGGTTGCGGTTCGGTTCTACTTCGGTCCGGTTCGGATCGGGTCCAAAATCTTGAAACCGCTTGAGACTTGTATGTTGCGGTTCCGATTCCGGTTCCGGTTCGGATAATAAAATGTAAGAACCACACCCGAACCAAAGTTGTTCACGGTTCCAAAATTCAAACCAGAACCCGAATAATTTTCAAACGGTTCGGTCCGGTTCTTTGCGGTTCCGGTTCGATTTACGGTTTTCGGTTTTAAGTGACAGCTCTAGTTGTAGGCTTATTAAATTTTTTTTCATTACAATTCAAGATATGTACACTTAATTTGTTAGTCGTCTTATTTTTATATTAATTAATACTTATATTAAAATAATATAAATAATTTAAAATACGTTTTCGTATCCTTATTTTTTTGAAAAATCACGTTTCCTGTATCCGTTTCGTATCGTATCCCGTTTTCGTTCCCGTGCTACATAGGGTATCAAAGCAGCGACAACCTTAAAACTCCATTCAAGAACGAGTTGGAAGGAAAAGACAACAAAATTAAAACCTTCCCCACCAAATGCATCATATGCAAAAAGCAAAATCATGAGTCCAAAGACTGCTTCTTTTGATGCAAAAGCTGCAAAATGCCAAATCATTCGACACAACTGCTGGTATCAAAAAAAGAAAGAAGCAAAATTCACAGAAACTGAGGGAGATGAATATTCTATTCACCTGCAACTCAAACCAAGTGGATTCATGCTCTCTCTGGTTTGTAGATATCGGATGTTCCAGCCATATGGTCAACAACAAAGACCTCTTTGTATCCCTCGACGATAGCTTCAAGTCAGATGTAAAGCTAGGAGACGGGAAGGAAACAATCCAAGGCAAGGTGGTGGTTTTTGCCCAAACACCAGAACAAGCAGAAAAATTTATCTCAAATGTGCATTCGGTACCCACACTCACACAAAATCTACTTTGTGTGGGTCAGCTACTCAAAAAAGGATACATGGTTGTATTCAATCAATATGAATAATCATTGATCCATACAATAAGATGGCCGCCTCAGCTCAAATGAATCCAAACAACATATTCACCATATCCTTAAATTCCTTGATCACACTTGCAACGGGGTGGTTATCCCGAATTCTACTCAAAATACCGATTGAAAATCAACTTGAGAAACACATCAAGGCCATCAGAAGCGATCGGGGGGGGGGGGATTCTTATCAACACAATTTTTGCTAAGATGCATATATAAAAAGGGAACTGACCGCACTGGGAACCCCACAACAAAACAGCCTGGTAGAGCATCGCAATAGAACCGTTGTAGAAATGGCATGGAGTATGATGCTCCACAAAGCCTGCCCCAAAAACCTCTGGGCAGAAGTAACATCAATAGCAGTTTATATACTCAACAGGGTGCCTACCAAAGGTCTCATAGCTTCCACCCCTTATGAAGCCTTGCTAAATCAGAAACCCATAGTGGTTCTCATCAGAACCTTTGGGTGCATTGCGTATGCACACAAGAACAAAGAGACAAATTGGAAGAGACAAGTAAAAAATGTATCCTTGTTGGGTACAGTGAACAGAGCAAGGCTTACAGGCTGCTACAACCAACAACAAACAAACATTCGATGAAGAAGGGACTTGGCATTGGGCATCAGAAAGTGATCAATCACAACATTTCCTGCATCAACTGGTTGAGCTCAATAATAATTCCAGCCCCTTCCATGACCGTGCAAAGATCAACAGTGCATCTGAAACTTCAGATACTGATCACGACTCCTCACCGCCCCCAAAAATGAGATCTCTTGAAGAAATATATCTGCAAACCGAAGTTGCTATGTTCAGCTCTGCACCCATATCCTTTAAAACAGCTGTAGAAGAAGATTTTTGGAGAAAATAATGAAAGAGGAGATGACAGCTATAGAGAAGAATCAGACATGGACCTTAGCCCACAAACCTGAGGAGCAAGCCATCATTGGTCTCAAGTGGGTATTCAAAATAAAAGAAAATGAAGATGACACCATCCTAAAGCTCAAAGCGAGGTTCGTAGCTAAATGATACTCACAGAGACCAGGAGAAGACTATGATGAAACATATGCTTGAGTCGCAAGAATGAGAACAATCCACCTTCTTCTCGCCTTAGCCGCACAACAGTCTGGCAACTTGACGTCAAGTCGGTCTTTCTCAATGGGGAACTTGTAGAAGAAGTATACGTGTGTCAATCCCCAAGGTTTCAAGAAAAGGGGAGAAGAAACAAAGGTATACAAGATTCACAAGGCACTCTACAGGCTCAAGCAAGCCCCCCGGGCTTGGCACACTAATATCCAGTCTTTCTTCATCCTAGAGGGATTCCGCCAGAGCCTTCATGAGCCAACTCTATACATCAAAGATGAAAAAGGGGATAAAATTGTGGTATGCCTCTGCGTGGATGATTTGATCCTACTGAACCAAAATCAAGTGCTCATCAACGCCTTCAAAGACAAAGATGAAACCCCACTACGAAATGACTTATTTGGGACTCTAAAACTCTTCTTGGGTCTCTAGATCAAACAAGTGAGGCGGAGTTTTCATCTCACAAGAACTATACATCAGGAATCTATTAAAGAAATATGGCATGGAGCATTGTAATCCAGCAGTAACACCCACGGGCACATCGAAAATGTTGTGCTCAAGGAAGGAAGATGTAGAGGGCACGGACAAAGAAGAATTTCAGAGCCTTGTTGTTATCTTATCTCTCTCACCAACGCACGACCTGACATTGAACACCCTGTCAATCTCGTGGCCTGTTTTGTGAGTAATCCAGAAAAATCTCACCTCATGGCGGCCAAGCGCACACTTCGGTATCTACAAGGAACCAGACACTATGGACTTTTCTACCAACAACGAGAAGAAGGTGAACTAATTGACTACACAGACTCTGATTGGGCAGAGGAGATGTGGATAATCACAAAAGTATCGGAGGATTTCTGTTCTTTACTGGCACTAAGCCCTTCTCCTGGAATTCGAGAAAGCAACAAACAGTTGCATTATCTACTGCCGAAGCTGAGTATGTGGCGCTCAACTCGGCAGCTAGTGAATCCCTCCGGCTGCAAAGAATAAAAGAAGAAATCTGTGGAGAAAAGAAGAAATCAGTCCGCATCCTCTGTGATAACACCTCCACCATTGCACTTTCAAAAAATCCGGTGTATCACAACAGAAGAAAACATATAGAAATCAAGTTTTATTTCATCAGGGAACTTGTGGAGAAGAAGACCATCGAGCTCGCCTTCTGCCCAACCAAAGAGCAACTTGCCGACATAATGACGAAGGCGCTTACTTGGGACCGCTTCATCGACCTGCGGGAGAAGTTAGGGCTGAGAGAAAATGTAGTTTTAGGGGGATTGTAGAAATAAAACCTGCATTTCATCAAACAGCTGTGCTTAGAACTATAAGAGTGAACTTAATTAATTAATGATAATCTGGGGTATTCTACTAAAGTATTCTGTAAAAGCACCGTGTCCTGTAAAAAGACATGTATCGCGTATGCACTGCTCCCTGCATCGAGAATGCTCCACCAAGCTCTATAAATATGTATTCACACATTAAAGAAATGATATAACACCTTTAAGAAAATCTAAAACCTGTGATTGCTTTTCAACATGATCCTCCCCATTTTCCTTTTTATCTCTTTGGATATTTTGGAAGAATTTAAATGGTTTAATACCCAATTAATTTATAATCGCATACTCAATTTGCTTTACTATGAATTTTAGTGAACTCAGTAACTTTTTTTTATTTCTGATTTGTACATGCAATCTTCAACTATATGCAGTGTATTCTCGACATCTTTCACATGGATGCAGAGGAATGCTTGAGGATTGACTTTTGCCTTATTTTCATTAGTTTAGAATGGCAAAAACTAGAGCCGTTGATTCTGAATTCATCAAATTTTTACTGTTCTTCACCGAGTTAGCTACAAAACAAGCATTCAACTTCCTTTTCGGTCTTTTTTCCATTAGGCAAATCCATAATTTTTAGCTATAAACATTGCAATTGATCTTCTTTTGCTGTTTTTTTGGGTCTGCGTGTTGTTGCAGATTTCTCTCTGAGAAAGATAGTAAAGCAGAAACATCGAATAAAATATCATCACTAGAAACTGAACTGAGGGAGATGAGGGAGCGGTACCTCCACATGAGCCTCCAGTATGCCGAAGTCGAAGCTAAACGGGAAGAATTAGTAATGCAGCTTAAATCAGTGAAGAAGGAGAAGAAGTGGTTCTCGTGAAATCGACCGAACACGTGAAGAGCCGAACGAATTCGAAACCGGCTTCCTCAGTAATAGAACTCAGAGCGGCGGATCCGCTGTTCTCGGTTGCTGAGCGGAGATATTGAAATAAAATCTTCTCTTCCAGTCACCTAAATAAGCTACCTCCCATTCTTTCTACATCTTGTAAATATCCAGCCCATATTTTGCCCATGTATGATCTCTCTCTCTCTCTCTCTCTCTCTCTCTTCATTCAAAGAGAAGTTCTCCATTTTTTTTATGGCTGAGGAGATTGTAAGTTGCTACAGCGGCGACCAACGGTTAATATTGTCAGTGTATATACGCTTCCTAGCATAGTTCCTCAAACACAATTGCCTCTTAAAATAGTCTTACTCTTTCGAATACGATAATTATTCGTCGCTGAACATTCATTTTTTTAAATAGTAGGCGGGAAAAAATTTTCCGCGGAGAAAAATAAACATTGATGCAGTTTTTCCCCCTTCTATCATTTATATCATCTCTCATCTTGTTTTTATTCTGTAGAGGCTGATTCTGAACTAATGAAAATGGCTGTTTCAGTTTGTTTCACTGTGAAAATCTGCAGCTCAGTTCTTATTTGTTTGTATTGCTTTGAAATTCCGTTAATTTCTTCCCGCCCTTTCCAAGTTCGAAGTGCTATTTGCACGAAAAAAATTTCCGCTGTGGCGTGTATTGATGGTATTATTAGTTGGTTTCATGGAAAAGTTCGAAATGAGAATTATGGTTCCAAGTTTTGATCCAAGTGTAAAATGATCTTTTCGCTGTTGCCTTTGAAAAAAAAATTGTCGTGTTGCCCCGTATTTGAACTTTTTCTGCAGCAATGCATGCATAGTGAGACGCTTGTTTTGTCGCCGTCTTTCGGTCTTTCGGTGGAGCGGCATGTGTGTAACTCAGTTTTTCGTCTTTCATGATCAGTTGCCCATTCACATTTCCATCTATTAACTACTGTGACGAGTTTTGTCACGAAAAGCATAGCTGGGACTTGAAAACAAATAGCAAGTGTAGATGCATGCCCTAAAATTGGCTCCAATTGCATCTCACAAATAGCAACGAATCCAGAAAATTAATAATGGGGGTGCATAAATTGATAATGAAGGTGCATGAAATTTTTTTGAATGCATCACCGTCACCAGGTGCTAAATTTTTTTTTTGAATGTTACATCTTATTAGAGCTGTTTTTCTCTCATATGCTCACCGTTTTTGACGTATAAGTAGTTAAAATTCATTGTTTCGATGAGAGAAATCCAAAAACATTAACTATTTTGAAAAATAATAGGAGAGGGAGGTCAGTGTCCCTCGGGTCTCCCTCTACATCTGCCCACTGCTCACAGATAATGATGTTTGTGTGAATGATAATATTGTTGTTTGGTGAAATATGATTGGATAATGGGAGAGTTCAACAATAGTGGCGCCTGTTCCATCAGAAAAAAATGTATGATTTTTTGTTGTTGGTAGAGTACTAATTTATTTTTAAAAATTTAATCAAACAGATAATCCTAAAACATTTTTAATGAATTTTTAAAATATAGAAAATGTGCATTTTCTTAATAAATTCCTTTTGTAATAATAATAATAATAATAATAATAATAATAATAAATCTCTATCAAATTATATATTATGAAAAATCCAACCCCAAAACTCACTCAAAACTATGATCTTAACAGGAATCCAAGAACACTATGTCAATGTCTACCTTATTGAAAGATTTATGAATTGATTACAACAAATAACATATAATGCTCAAAAATAATTTTAATTAAATTTCTATTAGTTTTTTTTAAAAAAAATCCAATGTGAACGGGTTAAATCATAGAATGGTCGTGGACTTAAAATCTTCGTGTAATCATTCGATTGATATGTCTATTCTTCACGAGAAAAAAAAAATTTTAGGCTTGTTTCTCCAATTGAGATTATTTGTGGGAACACATTAAACCGTTGATTTCTAGAAAAAAGAACACGATGGATCAAAATACTGACAATACTGACAATATTTTTAGAATACTGCAGTATTCCACTATTCCGTGAAAACAATTCAGCCGTAAGATATTAGATCGTACGATTGTATTTAGTTACTCACCTAAAACTAGGTTGTGAGAGGCGCTCAAAACATCCGGAGGAGAGTCTAAGTGGAACTCACTCCCCGTTGCCCCCAGCTAGGTTTATGTAGAGCAAAACCTAGGGTTTATTCGCGCAAAGCCCCGAGCCCGTTATTCGTCCGAATATACACTTACAATCTCCTCCTATATTCGTGACGAATAACGGCGACGTTTCGGGGGTGCTGGAGTGTAGACAAAATAATAATCCAAACTAAGCAAAACAATCAGGACAGATCATACTAATAAATCAAAATAAAGGTTTTGCCTAAACGGCACACCATCACACAGATGCTATCCCAAAACATAGTCTGAATAATTAAAACAGAGACATGAATTAAACGTTTGATGATTCTACTCATCTAGTAGATCATCGTCATCCATGTCCAGGTCCACAGCTCCTCCATAATCTTCATCGTAGCCTGCAAGGAATTTCATGAGTCAGACTATGAATTCATAAACATATGCAGTAACATTTAAAGTAAACTAGCTCTTACTAAATGAGTTTAGCACTTCTAGCAACGGTGAAGTAACTCTGTCAGCATCTCATCCAGTCTAACTAGCACTAGTCATGTTACCTTACTCATTACGGATCATTATGTGCCTCACCAACACATGTGGGCACACATCACGTGCAACATTATCAAATGTGGAATAATGTGTTGTGACCAATAATGTTTAGATTAACATTTACAACGACTTTCAATTCCCAGTTGAATAACTCTTGAATCAACTTACAATGGGAGGACGTTAGGTTATCAAGTGTGGAATAACCAGCATCCAACCATCTTGGGTTTTCATCAAGAAATTATTTGGGGTTTTCAGTCTATTACTATTTAGATGCTTGAATGTTGACAGCTATAGGCTCGTACGTATCAAAACATAAGCGTTGGAGGAAAGTTTCATATTTTTATGAACTTTAATCTCATTTCCCCCGATGTTTTGATTGTGAGAGCTCTATTTAATCCTTTAGTAAGGGCGTCTGCAACATTATCTTTCGATCTCACATCAACCAGGGTCATAATCCCTTGACTTGTGAGAGAGGTCAACCAGGCCTGTTTCATCCTAAGTTGCCTTCTTTTGCCATTAACAAAGTGTTCATGACACTCGTTTTAGTAGCCTGATTGTCGCAGTAAACTGCAACAGAACTCAGTTTCAGGCTCGATAGTGGAATGTCCATCACCAAATCTCTTATCCACTCTACTTCTTCACCAGCTGAAGCTAGAGCATAGAGTTCAGATTCCATATATGAGAGTGCAATGCACGACTGTCTCTTGGACTTCCAGGCTACAACTGCTCCTCCTAGTGTGAAGAGGAATCCACTAGTGGACTTGCTGTCGTTTACTTCTGGCACCGTGATGCATCAGAATATCCTTCCAGAACTGGAGGATTGTAACGCCCCAAAAATTGTGTGCGAGTCGGTCGCGAAAAAGGGGTTTTGGTGCTTTTAGGGGTACACGGCCTAGGATACGGGCGTGTCCAAGGCCGTGTCTGGCAGGTGATTTGGCCGTTTTCAACCCCGAGAAGGACACAACCAGAAACACGGTCGGATGACACGGGCATGTCATCCGGCACGGGCGTGTGCCAACCCGTGTCCCGACCCGTGTCCTGATGGGTCGTGTCCGTTGCCGTGGCGGTTACGCGTGGACACGCCCCCGAACACGGGCGTGTCGAGGAACCCGACACGGGCGTGTCAGGTCAGACACGGGCGTGTGTAGTGGCCCGTGTGCGTTTCTCAGTTCGACGATCGTGCCTGGATCGAGGCACACAGCCTTGGACACAGCCGTGTGCCAAGTCGTGTTCAGCCCAGGTCTGGAGAATTTTGTGCAGATCCGAGCCGTTTGTTTTCTTTAATTTAGATCCGACGGCTCAGATGAGTCCCTGCTCTATTTAGGCCGGGAATAGGAGGTTAATTCCCCATTTTCTCTCCAAAGTTCTCCTCTTCCAAAGTGAGAGAGAAGAGGAAGAAGAAGAGGTTTCGGGCCGCGGCGGAGCATCAGAGCACCGTTTCGACATCGGAGAGCGGATCCGTGGAGGGAAGGTCATTGCGAAGAGTTCTAACCGCGTAGTTTTTCCATGGCGCCAAAACGGACTACAAGGGTAACGATTCTCAACTTGAGCGTTTGAAGCTCTTTCTTTTGCATAGGGAACCCGCTCCCGCGAGTGTGCGGCGAGTGCGTAGTGTTCCTTGGGGTTGATGTGAATAGTCCCCCTTGTGTTGCATATAGAGCCCGGAATCGTAAGTACGAGCATAGACACTGTGTGTGAAGCCTACCCGGACGTGTTTTGTCTGGATCGGTGATGTTGCATTTTTTGTGGTTTTGCCGGAGAAGACTCCGTGCTTTGGGTTTTTCGGGTTTCTACGCGGTAGATTGCAGCAGGGATCCTTGGAGGTTAGCTTCAAGGCGCACCCGAAAAACTGAGCGGAAACGTGTTCTGCTAACTTGGCGGTCTGGGAACCGGCCTTGATCATAACTGAGTTATGAGATTGTTTGGGAAAATTTGGGATCCGAGAGAAGCTTGGCCCGCGCATAGGACTTAAATTGGACATGCGGCGTGAGCAACGCGCAAGTGGAATTGGACCTAGGCTATGTGGTTCGGTGCGAGAGACCCGAAGACGGGGACTGGCCGTTGGTATAGTCGAAGCCTTAGACGGTGGTCAGAAAGGCTAAATGCTCACATGTTGTTTCCATCCTGGGGGTGGTGGTGAATGCACTGATGGGTCAGGGTTCACCATGAATGTGCCCTGAGTGCACGGGGTGTTTGGCCGTGCGAGCCTACACCTGTGGCGAATTATAATTGCGCTATATATATATTATTGGGCTAATGTTATGCAGGGAAAGAGCACCGCCGTCCCGGGTAAGGGGCGGGGTCATTATAATTGGTCGGCTTTTAGCTGACCGTTGCTTTATTTGCCACCGTGCGGTGGTATGTGCTTGCAGGTGCTGCGGAGCCGAGCGCCAAATAGTGGGCTGGAGCCCATGTTGCTGTGTTGGCCCTAGAAGGCCGTAGAATAGATATCTTTATATTTATCATGTGTGGCCGGCCTACGAGCCGATGTATGTAAATCACTCTTTATTAAGTGAATATTTGTAAGGCCATAAGACCATGTACCCGTTTCTGTGTATTTGGGTTTCATTCCTGTTTTTGGTAGCAGTGGACATTCATATTGATGGATTTAATTTTGGGTTCTTTCAACTTTAAAAACTTCCTCTAGAATGCTCTGTGATTAGGACGAGTAGTCTTAATTGGTTGGTTTGATTATTCATTTAGTAACCCTTTCGACTGTCTGTGGTATATGACGTCGGGTTTCCAGCTGGACCTTCTGTTATATGTCATGCGACGGATGAGGGTGTTACAATTTGGTATCAGACTTCTGGTTATAGTTAGGCTTAAATGAATTCGTGGGCGAATTCTTTTAAGGGGTGGTGAGCACATGTGTGCGTCATCGTTATAACATCAAAAAGAACCCATGAATGTCCACTTAGGAATGAAAAATACACTTGTTTGGTGGAACCTGAGTGTTCCAATGATTGCTTTTAGCAATTTATTTGTCGTCTAATCGTGTGTCTTTGCTACTATAGGTAGCTGGGAGCGGTGCTGGTCAGTCAGAGCGTCCGCAATCAGCGGAAAGTAGTGCACCAAGGGACGTGCCTGCTACACCTCCTTCAGCGGAAACCATCAGGATGGTGGCTGAGGCAGTGTTCGCAATGATAAATGCCTAACCTGCAGGGCAATGCATCGCACACCTCCTGCGAATGAGCAAGAACCGGTTAGGGCGGCAGAGCCGAGAGTGGTGGAACGCGCAGCAGTTGAGTTAGCAGAGCCGAGGAGAACTACGGAGAGGCAGCTAAAGCATGTGATGGGCTTTAATCCTCCGGGGTTTAATGGGGTTGGAACGCCAACTCAAGCTGAGGACTGGCTCTCTTCCATAAAGAGGGTGTTGACGGCCACAATGACTGAGGAGTGGCAGAAGACCACCATAGCGACTTTTCTTTTGGAGGTGAAGCGAGGCTGTTGTGGACGAGATGGAGTTCCATCTTCTAGTTGGAAGGCAACTTGCGGATGTGCCGATGGAGGAATTTTCAAGATTGTTCCTAGCCAGATTTGTACCCTCTGCTCAGAAGTTGGAGTTGGAGAATCAATTTCTTGGGTTGACTCAGGATCCAGAAGCGTGGACGAATATATGCATGAGTTCACACGGTTGGGTCGTTATGCTGGTGTTATGTTTACAGAAGAAGAGAAGAAGACCAACCGATTCTATGAGGGTCTTCGTGGCGATTTATAGTTACTCCTTGCCGGGCCTAAGGCGCAGGGCTTCCTAGCCTTGGTCAATTCGGCCCGATCGTTGTGGAAAAGGTTGCAAGAAGAAAGTTCAAGAAAAGAAGGACCCAGGAGAAAGGAAGACCGAGTTCAAGGTGCCACATAATAAGACAGCTTTCCGCAGGTGGAACAAGAAGCGGAGGACTTCGTACTCAGCCCTTCGGCTGATGTGTCGGGGGCAACTACAAGTCGAGTCCCCGGAGCTTGCTACAACTGCGGAAGACGGGGCATTTTGCGGCTGGGAGTGTTGGAGAGGACGTTCAAAGTCCGAGAGGAGACCTAGAGCAACTTATGAGGAGAAAGGGAAGACGGTGGAGTCAACCGCGTCCATCATGCTCCAGCCCAGCCTAGAGTCTACAACCTTGGTCTGCAGGAGGCCATAAAGCAAACGGACGTGGTGACAGGTATGAGTTAAATTACAGTGGTTTTAACTTTTATAGTTGTTACTTTGTATTTGTTAGCTTACGTTTGTCAGTGCTAGGTTTTGTGTTAATTTTTGGGTTTCCGGCAAGAGCCCATTTTGATACGGGAGCATCACATTCCTTCTTGTCTGAAAAATTCGTATCGCGCATCGGAGTTCCGTTCTCGATGGCAAAAAACAAGTTGGATGTGTTGTTGCCTAATGGGTGCTCCATGCATACGGATATGATTTGTGTTGTGAAGATTCGAATTGGAGACCGGGAGTTTGATTTGCGGGCGTTGATTCTACCATTGATGGAGTTTGACGTAATTTTCGGTATGGATTGGCTCTCGGAGCAAAGTGCATGTATTGATTGCAGCCGTAATGAAGTCAAGTTGGGTCTGGACACTGATCGAGAGACTACTTTTGCGGGCATGAAGGGGTCAGGGAAAGTTCTGGTGTCAGCCCTTCAGATGTTCAAGGCAGTTCGGTCTGGGGCAGAACTATATATCACTCTAGTGCAGACTTCGACGCCTAAGCCTAGTTTGGATAGCATCCCAGTTGTGTCCGAGTATCCTGATGTGTTTCCAGATGATCTCCCAGGAGACCCTCCTCAGCGGGAGATAGACTTTACTATAGAGCTGATACCGGGTGCCAAACGGTGTCACGCTCCCCCTATCGGATAACCCCAAGAGAAATGGCAGAATTGAAGGTGCAACTGCAGGAGAGTTGCTAGAGCAAGGTTATGTGCGTCCAAGTTCGTCGCCTTGGAGCGCACCAGTCCTCTTTGTTAAGAAGAAAGATGGGAGCTTGCGGCTTTGTATCGATTACCGGGAATTGAACAAGCTTACAGAGAAGAATAAGTATCCTATTCCCAGGATTGACGATTTGTTTGATCATTGGTTGGGTCAACTGTATATTCGAAGTTAGATCTGAGTCCGAATTACTATCAGTTGAGGATAAGGGAGAGCGACATCCCAAAGACAGCATTCAGTACGCGGTTTGGCATTACGAGTTCACGGCTATGCCGTTT
The DNA here is from genome assembly GCA_039583875.1 of Platanthera guangdongensis. NCBI lineage: Eukaryota > Viridiplantae > Streptophyta > Magnoliopsida > Asparagales > Orchidaceae > Platanthera > Platanthera guangdongensis. The sequence goes on along the minus strand of CM077162.1, from coordinate 27,556,218 downwards.
GGGTTGACGAATGCGCCATCCATGTTTATGGACCTGATGAATAGGACGTTCAGAGAATACCTGGATCAGTTCGTGATAGTATTTATCGATGATATCCTGGTGTATTCGCGGTGCGAGGAGGATCACTACAAGCATTTACACATGGTGTTGGAGACATTGAGAAAAAGTCAGTTGTATGCAAAGTTCTCCAAGTGTGAATTCTGGTTATCCTCGATATCGTCCCTTGGTCATGTTGTCAGTGGAGAGGAATAGCTGTGGATCCGGCGAAGATAGCGGCGATACGGGAGTGGCCTACTTTGACTACGGTGACAGAAGTCCGGAGTTTTCTGGGGCTTGCTGGCTACTACAGGCGCTTCGTAGAGAACTTCTCGCGGATAGCACTACCACTCACGACGTTGACAAGAAAGGATCAGAAGTTTGTGTGGTCTCCGGAGTGCGAACAGGCTTTTGAAGAGTTAAAGAGGCGATTAACCACGATGCCTATTTTATGTTCGCCAAGTGGAACCGAAGGGTTCGAGATTTATAGTGATGCTTCGGGCAGTGGTTTGGGTTGTGTCCTGCTACAGCATGGGAGAGTGATAGCTTATGGTTCACGACAACTGAAGGTTCACGAGAGGAATTATCCGGTCCACGACTTAGAGTTAGCGGCCGTGATATTTGCCCTAAAGCTTTGGAGGACACTATCTGTACGGTGTGAAGGTCGATATTTACACCGATCATAAGAGTTTGAAGTACCTGTTGGACCAAAAGGATCTGAACATGAGGCAGCTGAGGTGGATGGAGTTCTTAGGGGACTACACCTTCAAGATACACTATGTGCCTGAGAAGGGAAATGCAGTGGCAGATGCGTTGAGTCGTAAGATTCCCGCACAAGCCAATTGGTTATCGGTACATGATGAGAGATTGGTCCAAGAGTTGGAGGCATTGGAGATATCTTGTGTCGATAATCAGTCTAGTGCCGAGGCGAAACTGTTTTGGACAGAGGTGCAGTGTGACCTAACGGATAGAGTTCGGCGGCTTTGGTTCAGGATAACAGCATGAAGCAGATCTTGGATGAAGCTTTGGATGGGTCAAATTCCCAGTTTGTGGTTGAAGATGAGTTGCTAAGGAAGGGCGGTCGTCTATGCGTTCCTAGTGCGGATAGTATTTGAGAGGAGTTGATGTATGAGGCTCATCATACCAAGTACTCAATCCACCCGGGAAGCACGAAAATGTATAGAGACATGAAGAAATTATTCTGGTGGCCGGGTTTGAAGAAGGATGTGACACTTTATGTGGCCAAGTTCCGTACTTGTGCATTGGTGAAAGCGGAGTGTCAGAAGCCCGAAGGATTCTTGAAATCCCTTCCTATCCCAGAATGGAAGTTTGACGACATATCTATGGATTTTGTGCACGGTTTGCCGAAGTCGCAGAAGGAAAACGACGCCATTTGGGTGGTCGTAGATAGATTGACAAAAGTATCGCACTTTATCCCAGTCAGAAAGGAAGATCCAGTGGAAAAGTTAGCCAAACTCTACGTGGATAATATTGTACGATTGCATGGTGTGCCTAGTAGTATTGTTAGTGATCGAGATGGACGCTTCACGTCGAATGACTGGAGGTTGGTGCATAGTCTGTTGGGTACTAAGCTAAAGTTCAGCACAGTCTTTCACCCGCAGACAGATGGCCAAACCGAGAGAGTCAACAGAACTATGGAGGACATGCTTCGCATGTGCGTCCTAGATTTCGGGAAGCATTGGCAGGATCACCTGTACATGGTGGAGTTTGAGTACAACAATAGTTTTCAGGCAAGCATTGGAATGACGCCTTTTGAAGCCTTGTACGGGAGGAAGTGTCGTACGCCGTTGTCTTGGTTGGAGGCAGGCGAATCGAAGTTGTATAAACGTCAAGCGGTGGAAGATGCCACTTCAGTGATACGGACAATTCAGGAGAGGCTGAAGATTGCTCAGGATAGACATTCAAAGTATTACAACGGCAAACATAGAAAAGTGGAGTTCAACGTTGGCGACATGGTATATCTAAAAATCAAGCCGTTCAAGGGTGTATCGCGGGTTCGACGCTTGAAGAAGTTGAGTCCGAGATACCTTGGACCATTTGAAATCCTGGAGCGTGTTGGCGAGGCGGCGTATAGATTAAAGCTGTCGACGGAGTTGAGTGGGTTGCATGACGTATTCCACATATCGGTGTTGCGTAAGGCAGTACAAGAGCCTTCGTAGATCGTTGCGGACAATCAGGTACCAGTTGATTATGAGTTAACAACAAGGGTCAGACCAGTACGAATTGAAGATGTTACAGTCAAGCGAATCCGCAACAAGAAGTCCGAATGGTTAAAGTCCGTTGGATAATTGCTGGCGTGAGGAGCTTTCTTGGGAGCGAGAGCAAGCTATGTTGGAGGAATACCCCGAGTTATTCCATTCAGGTATCATTTAGCTTCTGTGTACCTTTGCTTAATTTCGGGACGAAATTCCTTAAGTGGGGGATATTGTAACGCCCCGAAAATTATGTGCGAGTCGGTCGCGAAAAAGGGGTTTTGTGTGTTTATGGGTACACGGCCTAGGACACGGGCATGTCCAAGGCCGTGTCTGGCAGGTGATTTTGGCAGTTTTCAACCGAGAAGGACACAGCCAGAAACACGGCGGATGACACGGGCGTGTCATCCGACACGGGCGTGTGCCAACCCGTGTCCCGACCCGTATCCTGATGGGTCGTGTCCGTTGCCGTGGCGGTTACGCGTGACACGCCCCCGAACACGGGCGTGTCGAGGAACCCGACACGGGCGTGTCAGGTCAGACACGGGCGTGTAGTGGCCCGTGTGCGTTTCTCAGTTCGACGATCGTGTCTGGATCGAGGCACACGGCCTTGGACACGGCCGTGTGCCAAGTCGTGTTCGGCCCAGGTCTGGAGAATTTTGTGCAGATCCGAGCCGTTCGTTTTCTTTAATTTAGATCCGACGGCTCAGATAAGTCCCTTCTCTATTTAGGCCGGGAATATGAGGTTAATTCCTCATTTTCTCTCCAAAGTTCTCCTCTTCCAAAGTGAGAGAGAAGAGGAAGAAGAAGGAGGTTTCCGGCCGCCGGCGGAGCATCAGAGCACCGTTTCGACATCGGAGAGCGGATCCGTGGAGGGAAGGTCATTGCGAAGAGTGCTAACCGCGTAGTTTTTCCATGGCGCCAAAACGGACTACAAGGGTAATGATTCTCAACTTGAGCGTTTGAAGCTCTTTCTTTTACATAGGGAACCCCGCTCCCGCGAGTGTGCGGCGAGTGCGTAGTGTTCTTGGTGTTGATGTGAATAGTCCCCCTTGTGTTGCATATAGAACCCAGAATCGTAAGTACGGCATAGGCATTGTGTGTGAAGCCTACCCGGACGTGTTTTGTCTGGATCTGTGATGTTGCATTTGTTGTGGTTTTGCCGGAGAAGACTCCGTGCTTTGGGTTTTTCGGGTTTCTACGCGGTAGATTGCAGCAGGGATCCTTGGAGGTTAGCTTCAAGGCGCACCCGGAAAACTGAGCGGAAACGTGTTCTGCTAACTTGGCGGTCTGGGAACCGGCCTGATCATTACTGGGTTATGAGATTGTTTGGAAAATTTGGGATCCGAGAGAAGCTTGCCCACGCATAGGACTTAAATTGGACATGCGGCGTGAGCAACGGGCAAGTGGAACAGGACCTAGGCTATGTGGTTCGGTGCGAGAGACCCGAAGACGGGGATGGCCGTTGACATAGTCGGAGCCTTAGACGGTGGTCAGAAAGGCTAAATGCTCACATGTTGTTGCCATCCTGGGGGTGGTGGTGAATGCACTGATGGGTCAGGGTTCACCATGAATGTGCCCTGAGTGCACGAGGTGTTTGGCCGTGCGAGCCTACACCTGTGGCGAATTATAATTGCGCTATATATATATATTATTGGGCTAATGTTATGCAGGGAAAGAGCACCGCCGTCCCGAGTTAGGGGCGGGGTCGTTATAATTTGGTCGGCTTTTAGCTGACCGTTGCTTTATTTGCCACCGTGCGGTGGTATGTGCTTGCAGGTGCTGCGGAGCCGAGCGCCAAATAGCGGGCTGGAGCCCATGTTGCTGTGATGGCCCTAGAAGACCGTAGAATAGATATCTTTATATTTATCATGTGTGGCCGGCCTGCGAGCCGATGTATGTAATCACTCTTTATTAAGTGAATATTTGTAAGGCCATAAGACCATGTACCCGTTTCTGTGTATTTGAGGTTTCATTCCTGTTTTTGGTAGCAGCGGACATTCATATTGATGGATTTAATTTTGGGTTCTTTCAACTTTAAAAACTTCCGCTAGAATGCTCTATGATTAGGACGAGTAGTCTTAATTGGTTGGTTTGATTATTCATTTAGTTACCCTTCCGACTGTCTGTGGTATATGACGTCGGGTTCCAGCTGGACCTTCTGTTATATGTCATGCGACGGATGAGGGTGTTACAAGGATGACCACTATAACATAAAACATACTGTCGGGTGTGCTTTAAGTATCACATCAGCCTATCGAGGGCATCCCAATGGTCTTGGCCAGGATTGCTAGTGAACCTACTTAACATGCCGACCGTAAAGGCTATGTCAGGTCGCGTACAGACCATAGCGCACATGAGGCTACCAAGTATTTAGAATAATCTGTCGAACCGCAGCTCCATCATTGGGCTTTAAGCGGTTAGAATAATCGTATGGTGTCTCCGCCGCTTTACGTTCACTATATCCCCACGTGTCCAACATGGACTGGATGTAGTGGCTTTGACTTAGGGAAATGCCATGTTCCCAAAGCTCACTTGCATACCTAGTATAGTGTCAACTACACCGAGGTCTGTCACGCTAAATTCTTAATTAGACCTGACTTTACGTCATCTACTTCGGATTGATCAGATCCAAGAATAAGCATATCATCAACGTACAAGCATATTATAACGACTTTGTCTGATCTATGATAGATGTAAAGACATTTGTCCGAGAGACTCGACATGAATCCCATGTTCTTTACAATATAGTCAAACTTCTCATGCCATAATTTCGATGCTTGTTTAATCCATATAACGATTTTAAAAGCTTACAGACCTTATTTTCGTGACCGTTTACGATGAAACCTTCAAGTTGACTCATGTAGATCTCTTCGGTCAGATCTCCGTTCAAGAACGCAGTCTTAACATCCACTTGATGAACAATAAAGTTCTCAATGGCCGAAATATCAAGAAGAACCCTAATGGTTGCTAAGTGACACACGAATGAGTATACATCAAAATAGTCTACTCCGCTTACTTGTGTGAAACCTTTAGCCAACATGCGTGCTTTATACTTAGCTGTGCTACTATCAGGATTTAGCTTCTTTTCAGAACCCACTTGCACCCTACAGTTTTAGCCTCTTTTGGCTTATCAACTAACGTCCAGGTGTCGTTCTGAAGGAGAGAGTTCATCTCATCCTCAATGGCTTCTTTCCAGAGTAGGGAATCACTTGATCTTATTGCTTCCTTAAAGGTAGATGAATCAGCCTCAACGTGGTAAGTGACAAAATCACTACGAAGATTCTGTGGGTTCTCTCTCTCACTGAAGTCCTCCTAGACTCTAGGCCAGAGTTATCTACCAGAACGAAATAGGAGGTGCTCGGTACTGATTCAGGATCTTCCTCAGTAATATTTGCTTGCATACCTGGGATCGTTAGGTTCTTATCTTTGAGGAATTTATCCTCGAAAAACACTGCATCCCTAGATTCTATTATGATATTATTAGAAATATCAAGGAACCTATCTGCAGCACTATCGTCAGCACAACCTAAGTAGATACATGTATTGGTCCTAGGTCCAACCTTAGACCGTCTAAGGTCAGGAACCCTGACATAGGCTAACAACCCCAAGTCTTAAGTCTAGTTAAAGATGGGGGTCGCTTAAAACAGAGCTCGTAGGGTGTAACCTCTAACTTAGCATGAGGAACTTTATTCAGAATGTGATTCGCAGTCAAGACTGCTTCTCCCCCATAAGCGGAAGGCATGCCTGCAGTGAGCAGCATAGAGTTCAACATTTCTGTTAACGTTCTATTTTTGCGCTCGGCTATGCCGTTAGATTGGGGGGAGTAATGAGCAGTGGTTTATGCTATGATGCCCTGTGAAGCAAGGAAGCATCTGAACTCACTGGACATATATTCTCCTCCTCTATCACTCATAAATCTCTTTATTTTCATGCTTAATTGGTTTTCTACCCTGGTTTTGAAAAGACAAATTTTTCAAACGCATCGTCTTTATTTTAAGCAACAAAATATGACAAAACCTTGTGCAGTCATCTATGAACGTGATCATATACTTCCTTCCACTTGTAGTGACAAAACTCTTAAAGTCACAAATATCAGAATGTATAAGCTCAAAAGGTGTTGTGCTCCTAGTAACCGTGCCAAAAGGTTTCATAGTGATCTTAGTCTGAGCACACACTTCACATTTTCCAAGAGGAGACTTAGTGTCTAAAGTGATCTTGTGAGTTCTATCTACTTGGAACATTTTACTGTAGTTTACGTGTCCTAGTCTCTCATGTAGAGTCCTAGAGCTAACTAAATTCAATTGAACTTGTTGCACTACTTCATTTGCTAGACTCAGACGGTACATCCTATTTTGGACGTAAGCACATCCAAAGCAGTGAGAGTTAGCTGACAAGTCACTCTACGCTACAAAAATTAACTGACATACCAACATCACACAATAAACTAATAGACACTAAGTTAACAGATAAGGAAGGAATAAATTTTACGTTCTTTAAAATTAAAGACTTACCTGAGGAAAGCATCAGAGTTGCGTTCCCCACCTTCAATACGTCAACTGTTCCTCCATCTGCTACAGTCACTGATTCCTTTGCATTCTTCAGCCCTGTCAAAAGATTAGCATTGTTGCAAATGTGACACGTTGCCCTAAAATCCAGGAACCACTCTGTGCTGGCCTGCTCGTGTCCGACCATGGCAACAAAATCGGATGGCTCAGCTTGACTAACCAGATGGGCCTGGTTGCCCTCTTGTGGTGCCTTAGTTCTTTCCTTACTCGGTAACTTGCAGTCAGATGCGCAGTGCCCCACTTGTTGCAGTTAAAACATTTACCCTTAAATTTCTTAGAGGGTTTACTCGGTCCTGCAACCTGAGGGCTACTACGAGACGTTTTGGTCTTGTGAGGGGGAGGAGCACGCTTAGAGCTTGAAATCATGTTGGCAGCAGCCTTCTGCTTGCCAACAGCTTCCAAGGCGTGCTTCGTCCTGTTCTCGTCCTCAATGCGTATGAAACGCTTGAGGTCGTTCAGACCAACCTGCATCTTCTTGCGGTACATCTCCGTTTTGAAATTGTACCACGAGGAGGACAACTTATACACAATTGTGCCCGCAACAAAACTATCTGGCAGACTAATAGACTCACTATGCAAGGAATCAACTAAATTTTCAAATTCTGAAACCTGAGGGAGAATGTCTTTCTCCTCGTCGAAGCTGAAGGAGTGGAATTTTTCCACCAGATGAGCCTTGGAGAGGTTCTCCTCCTGCTTGAAGTGCTCCTCCAGTGCTTCCCAGATCTCCTTAGCAGACTGCATCTTGATGTAGTTCTTGACCAGGCTGGAGGAGAGGCAGTTCAGCAGGTAATCCCTGCAGAAGTCCTAATCTTCGACCCAATGTGTCTCGTCTTCAGTCCTAGCAACGTCAGCACGAGTAGTCTTGATGGTGTAGAAGACGTTCAGGCATTTCATCCCGAACTGGGTGTTCAACTTCTAGTCGTTGAACTCTGTGGCCGTGAACTTCTCAAGCTTGTCCATGGGAACTGGAGAGGAGAAGCTGGAGTTCCTCATCCCTTCACTTGCTTGCAAACCCTAACACAGAATTTGCCGGAAGAGAACACGGTTACCACTGAAGAGCAAACTGATCGGCTTCACTGGATCGGCTCCACGGGATGGCTCTGGAACTATACAGTGGCAGCTCTTCCTCCCAGATCTGAACGTCGGCGGCCAAAGATGGCAGAGGCGGCGAGCGCAGAAGGAAGCTGCGCGAACTGGAGCGGATGATGGAAGCGGCCGCGCGAACCCCTTGGCGATCGTCGACTGAAAGATGCAATTGACGATCGGGAAAAGTCGATCGTCGAACGGGGAAAGACGATCGTCGACTGAAGAGGCGATCGTCGACCGGAAAAAGCGATCGTCGACCGGGAGAAGCGATCGACGATCGGGAAAAGTTGATCGTCGAACTCCTTGGCGATCGTCGAACAGGAAACGCGATCGACGACTTGGAAATCGATGACTCCGCGATCGACGATTGGGCGATCGACGACTGAAAAAAATGATCGTCGAACGAGAGATCGACGACTGGAAGCCCTTGTTCCGCGACGGGGAAGATGCGACGGCGAGCCCTTGCAGGCGGTGGATCTGGCACCGGGACCAGGCGGATCGCGAAAAAACCAGCGGCGGCCTCCTTTGAGAGCAGCGAAACAGAGAGAGCAGACAACTTCCTCCTAATCCGAGACCAGGCGGTTGCGGTGGCGTCAAGGAAGACGCGAATCGCCGAACGATCGCGACGAGGAAGACACGATGATAGGGCTTCGGGAAGACAGGAACGACGACGGCGTCCTCGATGATCGGGAACGATGGCGAACCCTAAAATCGCGAACGAGCGCCAGACGAGAGCTGTTTCGAGAATGTGAGAGGCGCTCAAAACATCCGGAGGAGAGTTTAAGTGGAACTCACTCCCCGTTGCCCCAGCTAGGTTTCTATAGAGTAAAACCTAGGGTTTATTCGTGCAAAGCCCCCGACCCCATTATTCGTCCGAATATACACTTACATAGGTGAGAGAAACACACCTAAAATTTTTTCCCCACGAAGAAAGAGTTTCCTTCAAATTGTTTTTTATTTTGTTGAGTGTCGTATTCTTGTGTCGGGTTTGGACGGAACCGGGTAAAATCAAGGCCCCCAAAGCAATTTTTCTAAGAAAATTATTCGAGTTAATATATGTCCGCACGTGTCGAGATAGACTCGGAATGACCTATTGAGTTTTGTGTCACTATATGGCATGACTTTACGCTGAAGATACTATAAATAGTCATTCCACAACGATGAGTTATTGTCAACTATCTTGAGCGAAGTCTCAACAGAAATCAGGTGCATTCGATGGACATGCACTTTTGCACGTGGGGCGAAGCTAGCTTTGGTGGCTGTAAAGTAGTGGTCGTCGACCGGCGGTCTTTCCGCTCTTAGGGAGCTAGGAAGAAAGAAAGGCGGACACTGCCCGAGCCTAGGAAGCTGCTCGGAATGGCGCGCGAACCGAACTATTTGCGAGCCCATTTAATTCGGTTCAACCCAGTCGGTTCCAACCGGTTCAAATTGTGCAGCACACGTTGTTCCCATATGTGAGATGGGGAGCACGTCGTTCAATGGTTGCTCGGTTGACTCGACCGCTTATAAGAATCAATATATACATTGCAACTTCAGAGCCGTGATTCACATGAAGTTCTAGAGATAGATAGAGAGAGAGAGAGAGCGGGAGGGGGGAGAGAGAGAGATAAATAGAGAGGGAGAGAGATGAAAAGGTCTTTGTTTGCGGCGATGACAGCCTTCTTAGGCTTCGCGGTGGCGGTCTCCGGCGACGGCGAATTGTGGAAGGTGAGAATTTGAAGAGGGTGCAGATTACAGGGAAGGTGTTGTGCCAGGATTGCTCTCATGGTTGGAACGAGTGGGCCCACGGCGCCACTCCTCTTAAAGGTCTCCTTTAACTTCAACCAAATATATAGAGATTGTTAACCGCAAACAGTTATTTTGCTAGTCGCACTCCAAAATCTTCCAATTTTTCGCGTCTTTTCGAAATACACCTTGTACATGCAATATCAGGAAAAGTGTTCAACACGAAAGTTGTAGATATCGACGAGATGTACAACTTTCGTGTTGATCACTTTTCCTAAAAATGCATTTACAAGACGTACTTGGAAATATGCCCATGTTTCACGCCTTTTCGAATTACGCCTTTTCAATTTCAGGAAAAGTGTTCAACACGAAAGTTGTAGATCTCGTCGATATCTACAACTTTCGTGTTGAACACTTTTCCTGAAATTGAATGTACAAGGAGTATTCCGAAAAGACGCGAAAAATTGGGAGATTTTGGGATGTGACTAGCCAATTACGGGTTGTGGTTAACAATCGCCTATATATATATATTTAGTGTCCGTTTGACACGGCGATGACACTCGTGAACGCGGTGGTTATGAACTGTCGTTGTCAGTGAACCCTAACCTCATTTAAGTATCCACTTTTATGTTCAAAAAACAGTTTTGTGAAAACTCACGAGTCATCGGAGCAAAAAATCCCCGCCAAACAGACTCTTAGGGTCCGTTGGCATAGGGTTTTTGCTTCCATGAATTTGGACAAAAACGGCACCGAGTTATAATCCCCACCATTAAAAGAAAAGTAATTTTATGTGCAAATCGTTTAACTGTGTGCAAATCACTCTTATATACAAACTGAAAATTTTTAGATACACTTATCTAAAACTAAGTTATACTTAACAAAATTTATTTGCATTTATCTAAAATTAATTTCCATGACTCTAAAAAATACTAATTCTAACTTTTTATATAATAAAACTAAATTATAATATTCTAATTTTTTATTCTTGCCTTATTTATATTAGTTGTAATTTTTTGTATGTCCTTTGAACTGATTATTAAGATTATTTATGTTAGTTCAATTGAAATTTTACCTATAAAAATAAATAAATCTGCACACATTAAATTGCTAAAAAAATTGAATTTTTGATTTTTAATTATTTTTTTAAATGATTATTAAAAAACATTTGAATTCAATTATAGACAGTGCTACAAATATGATTGTTATGTGTAAATTTATTTTGGATATGTGAGGATCAAAAAAATTTATAAGTGCAGATCAAAAATCTATAACTTTGTCACATGAAGATCAAAATCAATTCATTCAAATAGCCGAACTTCAAAGAACTGTAACTTTCAATCCACACAACGAAATTTGAATCGAATGTGAAGCAATGAACACGGTGGCAATAAAAAAAACACAGGATAGGTAACTTAATTGAAAATTTTGGTGAATTATTGATAGAAATTTTGGGGATAAACTCCTTAAAGTTTTGGCGATTGTTAACCGCAACCTGTTATTGGCTAGTCGCACCCTAAAATCTCCTAACTTTTCGCTCCTTTTCGAAATACGCCTTATATATGTAATTTCAGGAAAAGTGTTCAACACGAAAGTTGTATATCTCGACGAGATTTACAAGTTTCGTGTTGAACACTTTTCTTGAAATTGTATGTGTAAGGCGTATTTTTGAAAGACTCAAAATATGAGCATATTTACAAAGTACGCCTTGTACATGCATTTTTAGGAAAAATGTGTTGAGCACTTTTCTTAAAATTGCATGTACAAGGTGCATTTTAAAAATGCGCAAAAAATTATGAGAATTTGGGATGCGACTAATCAATAACGAGTTGCACTTAACAATCACCAAAGTTTTAAAGGATTGTATAAAAATTGCATGAGTCATGACTCAAATTACTTAACCTTTTCATAGTTTCGTGGTGGCAAGAAAAATAATTTTGAAAAATTTATCAGATTTTGATAAGTTTTTTTTGTGTGTATTAGTTTCCCCCTATCAATCTTTATTGTTTATTTTAATTTTTTTTTGAATTTCTAATAAATAAAATGACGTGCACATTCAATATTAATTTCTTTGTCTAAAGATTGGTTTTGATGGGCCGGGAGGCAGGGAGCAAGGTGGCGGTGACGTGCTTGGACTCCCGGCGGCGAGTGGTTTACTACGGCAGCGACGAGACCGACGAGAAGGGTGACTTCAACTTCCCCGCAGATCTCTGCCGCTACGCCGGCGATCACTCGAAGGCGATCCGGCCGGAGGGCTGCTCAGTCCGGCTGGTTTCCTCGCCGGAGGACGCGTGCAACGTAATGACGGACTTCGGCGGCGGGCGTTCCGGCGCGCGGCTGGTACGGCCGTCCCACGTGTATCCCGGCAGCCTCAAATACACCGTGGGGCCCTTCTTCTTCACCTCTCCAATGTGCGAGGAGCCCGACACCAGCGATATTGGCGGCTCATAGATTTTTGTATAATGACAAAATACTCCCAAATAAATACATTTTTATATTAAAGCAAAAAAAAAACAATACTATATATATATTAAATAAAGGGCGCTTATGTGCACATCATTTTTGACTATGTGCACATCATAATTATTATTTGCAGACCAAAATATCAAGTAAACAGCATAAATTTTATTTGCATGTCAAATTATTAAATAAACATCAAAATAAAGTAATGAGTTTTTTTTACTTCAAATACAAAAGATTTTTTCACTTTTACATTTCAAAGCAACACAAACAAGCAAAACAAAAAACAAAAATCTCAAATCATTTCTACCGATATAAATAAAAATTTGCACTGTTCATTTTTAAGTTTTTGTAGACATGCACAAACATAAATATATGAATATTAGTTATCTTAAATGAATAAAATATTTGCAAGTTATTTAAAATTAAATATTTTTACCTGCACGGTCATTTTGCTTGTTCAAGCTTCCTTTTGGTCGCCCCTTTAAGCGAACCAGAACCAATGGTTCTACAGTTTGGCTTGCTGTAGATCCAGTATCTCCTGTAGTTTTTGTTTCAATTCAATTTTTTGAATAGCCGGTGATATATTGTATTTTTTGAGTATCTCATCCAACTCTACTTGTATGTCATGTGAAGCGAGGCTGAAGCTGGGGCGAGGGTAGGGTTTCGACTTTTGAGAGAAAATATGAGCGGGGTGTGCACTTAGATTTAATATGGGTGAGATTGGAAAAAAAGTAATGGTATTGTTTACTTTAAGAGTTTGGTGTGCACATAGCCTAAAGTGGTATGCACGTAACATCTCCATTTATTTTAAGAGTTTGGTGTGGACATTGTCAAAAATGATGTGCACGTAACAGTGCCCTAAATAAATGTCATATATATAATATATAATATCTTATATTCTTATGATATTGTTTAGTGTTTACTATTTTGCTGCAACTGTCTTGACCCCGTATTATTTGTAAGATTTTCATTCGCAAATCATATTAAATATATTTTTATAAATTTGTAGATTTTATTCATTCTCTCTAGAGAAAGTCAAATTTATCATCCTCATCCTAAGGAGAGAGTAATTCTAATTATCTAAATATTTTTCAAACAAATCCTAGTGTAGGAACCGAACAGAAAACAAATCGAAATGGTTTTAACTCAAATTTTATTATCCGAAAAAACGTGTCTATTACAAAGGTATGCCCTCCCTTATATAGAATGAAGGAGAGATGAGAGAATACAAATAAGAGATGTGAGACTAAAAATTTACAGGACTAAGCGAACTATACAAAACAAACCGCACAAGCCGCGCGGTTAGACAGAAGGGCTAACCGCACGGCTACCACCAGAGAGAAAGAGAGATTGCCAGGGTAGACCGCCAGACCGCCCGGTCACCAAGCCGGCTGAGACAAACCGCCAGACCGCGCGGTCTTCAACCCGCCAAGACAGACCGCCAGACCGCCAGACCGCCCGGTCACCAACTTCAACACTCCCCCTCAAGCTGGAGCATATATATCGATCATGCCCAGCTTGTCGCAGATGTGGAAAAAGGAAGCGGACACCGGCTTGGTGAAGACATCTGTCAACTCGTTGTCGGAAGTGACAAATGGAGTGCAAATCTGTTTCTTCAATATTTCTTCCCGAATAAAATGACAGTCGACTTCTATGTGTTTTGTTCTCTCATGAAAGACCGGATTTTTGGAAATGTATATCGCGGCCTTATTGTCACAGAACATAGGAAGAGGATAGTTGTAAACCTCTCCTAAGTCAAGCATTTGAGCCCGCAACCACTTCAACTCACATGTAGTCGATGCCATGCTGCGATATTCCGCCTCTGCACTAGACCTGGAAACTACAGACTGTTTCTTTCTCTTCCAACTCACAAGATTTCCTCCAACAAACGTGCAGAAACCTGATGTCGATTTGCGGTCCCCTTTGTCATCCGCATAACTTGAATCAGAGTAAGCTTCAACCCTTAGGTGAACATTCTTCTGAAATAGGAGTCCTTTCCCTGGAGCAGCTTTAATATACTCTAATATCCTCAGAGCAGATTGTAGATGACAGTCCCTCGGAGCTTGCATGAACTGGCTCACCTTGCCAACAACATAAGAGATGTCGGGTCTGGTTACCGTGAGATATATGAGCTTGCCCACCAGATGTCGGTATCTCGTAAGATCGGAGAGAAGAGGCGAGTCATCTGTCCAAGTTTTGTCTTCTATAGCAGCCATAGGACAACGTGCAGGTTTAGCACCAGTCAGTCTTGCCTCTTTTAAAAGATCAAGAGCATACTTCCGTTGGGAAAGGACCATGCAGTTGGGCTTTCTAGAGATTTCAATCCCCAGAAAGTATTTCGGGGAGCCCATATCCTTTGTGACAAGATGTTGACGAATTTGTTTCTTGGTCATCAATACCCCATCCTGGTTATCGCCAGTAAGAAGAATGTCATCAACATAAACCGCAAGAACAACAAGACCAGAGGCGGTTTTCCGAACAAACAAGGAGGGATCTGCTGAGCTTCTTGCAAAACCAATGGCCGCAACAATGCCACTGAACTTGTCAAACCAGGCACAAGGACTCTGCTTGAGGCCATAGATAGCCTTCTTTAGCCGACATACCCGTGTCTCCCCCTGAGTAACATACCCAGGAGGTTGCTCCATATAAACATCTTCCTGCAGATCACCATAGAGGAAGACATTCTTAACATCTAGTTGCGAGATGGGCCAATCCCTGTTGACAGCCATAGAGAGAAGGACCCTAATAGTGCTGAGACGAGCCACTGGAGAGAAAGTGTCAAAGTAATCAACGCCATAAGTTTGGGTAAAACCCTTGGCAACCAGGCGAGCCTTATACCGATCCACACTGCCATCCGGGAGAAACTTCACCACGAAGACCCAGCGACAACCAACAACATCTGTGCCGAAAGGAGGAGGAACAAGGGTCCAGGTACCCGTTCAGTGAGAGTAGCAATCTCCTCATCCATGGCAACTTTCCAATGAGGAATAGTAAGGGCCTCCTGGTAGGAACGGGGGTGGCAGTGGCCGAGATAGCCAGTGCAAAAGCTCCGCGAGAAGGGGTAAGACGATCGTAGGAAACAACTGCAGCAAGTGGGTGTTGGGTACATGCCTGAACCCCTTTGCGAAGAGCAATCGGGAGATCCAGGTCAGCAGGTGCCTCAATATCCGGAGTATCCGTGGTGGAGAGAGCTGACCCGGGAGTAGAGAGAGATGGCAGCGGAGTGGAGGGAGAAAGCAGAGTAGAGGGTGGAGATGATGGGGATGGGGAAGATGGTGGAGTGGGTGGAGATAGCGGAACATCAGTGGGAGCAGAGTGAATGGATGGGTGGTATGAGAAGTAGGATCAGGAGGAGGAGAGGAGGAAGCGGGAGAGAAGTAAGATGCATTGGCAAAGAAGGTGACATCCGCAGAGACAAATTGCTTGCGGGTAACGGGGTCAAAGCAACAATAACCTTTCTGAGTGGAGAGTACCCCAGAAAGACACATTTAGTGGCACGTGGTGAGAGTTTATCACGGGTGGCAGCGGGAGAGTGCACAAAGGCGGTGCACCCAAAGATGTGCAGAGGAAAAGGAAAGGGATCCTTGTCTGGATAAAGAATGGAGAAGGGGGTAGCACCGTGGAGAACTGTGGAGGGAAGACGATTGATGAGATAGCAAGAGAGGAGGACTGCATAGCCCTAATAGGAGCGAGAAACATGCATTTGAGTCATCATAGTGCGAGCGACATCAAGGAGGTGACGGTTTTTGCGTTCCGCCACCCCATTTTGTTGTGAGGTGTAGACACAGCTTGATTGACGAATAACACCATGGTGAATACAAAAAGAGGAGAAGTCTTAGCTAAGATACTCCTTAGCATTGTCAGAACGAAAGATTTTAATAGACGTATCAAACTGAGTCTTAACCATAGAATAAAATGAGGTCCAAACAGAGAACAGCTCGGAGCGATCTTTGAGAAGATGCACCCACGTACATCGAGAGAAATCATCAATGAAGGTGACAAAATATGAACTACTCCGACCGATGGTGAGGTGAGGAGCGGGACCCCATATGTCAGAGTGAATGAGGTCGAACGGACGGGAAGAGCCCCGACTTTGCGTTGGTGGGAAGGATGAGCGGTGATGTTTGCCAAGTTGACAAGCATCACAGTTTAGAGGAGGATGATGAGGAGGGAGGTGCGGCAGGAGCTGACGTAGAATTCGGGGAGGAGCATGTCCAAGGCGAAGATGCCATTGGAGAAGATCTGTAGAGGAGGAGGAGAAGGCGGATAGAGCAGAAACGTTGTCGAGGAAGTAGAGGCCACCACTCTCAGTCCCGGTAGCAATCGTCCGTTGGGAGTCCGGATCCTGAAAAGCACAAGAGGTAGGGGTGAATATGACAGAACACCGTAGTTGCTTACATAAAGAAGTAACCGATAATAAATTGCACGGAAACTTGGGCATATAGAGGGTATCAGCCAGGCAGAGAGATGGAGTGACTTGAACCATGCCCGTCCCATGGACCGGGGAGGGAGATCCATCAGCAACAATGACCGGGGCAACTGAGCATGTGTTTCAAGAAGAGAGAAACATGAGGATTTGCCTGTCATATGATTTGTTGCACCAGAGTCGATTAGCCATCTTCTGCGAGTAACAACGTGAGCACTACCAGAAGAGGTGACCACGGAGGCGGACAGGCTGGAGGATGGGAAATCCATGGAAGCAAGAGAGGAGCAAACCGCAACGATAAGAACAGGCCGTGAGAAGAGAAAGAAGCCGAACGGAGAAGCGAAGAAGAGAAAAGAGCACCAAGCCGGGCGAACAGAAAAACAGGTCGTGCGGCTAGGAAGGCCTCTACCAAGAAGCAGAGCAAAGCAGAGGGAAAGAAGTCGCACGGCTTGAAAAAGTCGGGCGAACAGAGGAGAACAAGTCGCACGGCGAAAGATGAGGCCGGGGCGACTAGTAAGCAGGAGCGGGTAGAAGGCAACAAGAAGTAGAGCGCGGCGAATAGAGAAGATCGCGAAAACAGGTCGCGAAAAAGAAGGGGCAAGCCGCGCGGACAGGTGGCGCGGACAGACGGGGAATCAAGCCGCGAAAGCAGAGAGAGCGCACACAATTAGGAGGAATAGATCGAGGCCTCTGATATCATGTTAGAAACCGAACAGAAAACAAACCGAAATGGTTTTAACTGAAACTTTATTATCCGAAAAAAGGTGTCTATTACAAAGGTATGCCCTCCCTTATATAGAATGAAGGAGAGATGCGAGAATACAAATAAGAGATGTGAGACTAAAAATTTACAGGACTAAGCGGACTATACAAAACAAACCGCACAAGCCGCGCGGTTAGACAGAAGGGCTAACCGCACGGCTACCACCAGAGAGAAAGAGAGATTGCCAGGGTAGACCGCCAGACTGCCCGGTCACCAAGCCGACTGAGACAAACCACCAGACCGCGTGTTCTTCAACCCGCCAAGACAGACCGCCAGACCGCCCGGTCACCAACTTCAACACCTAGCTACATTAATCTTTGTAAACAAATCCAATCGCATGAACAGTGAAAAATCGTCTTTCTTGCTCAGCTCGATCTCTAACAGCACTTTCATTTTATGAATCATGATTTGTGCACACATTGAAGTGCTCAGAAGGTCGTCGGAGATGTTCCTTCGTTGTCGGGCTATGCTCGGGAGAACGATGACATCGACTGCTCAAATTTAAAATTGATTTGCATATATCATTTATGATCTGCGGATAACAATTGACTATATGGTATTATTGAGCGAGGCCTGGTGCTCATCCCGTACTAGGATCGGTCGAGAGTTTGACATTCTGAAACCCGACTAGGGCTTCGTCTAACGCAATTTTTTTGCTCGGATAAATTTGGACAAAAAACATCACCATCATAGAATGCATGTTTGACAAGACAATGGATGAATATATAAGACTGGCCATGAAGAAAAGAAAATTTGTTTTGAACATAAAAATTTGTTTGGTGTTCACGGACGATAGTTCACAACCGTCGTATTCACGATCACCACCGCCGTGCTAAACCGAGCCTAGGAGTCTAGCTTTATTGTTGGCCGCTAGATAGGCATTAACTGACTTAAAATTATGTTGGGCATTTAATTTCCCTTTAGCAGGGTCTCCACTTTGAGTTAGGTACTTAGCTCCGATTGAGCCAAAATCTGTTGGGCTTTATGTGCACCGAATAACCCATGGTCATATGGTCCCAAGGTTGATGATGGAATTTAATGATATTTACACACCTGCTAATGATTGTCATAAAATTGATGAAGCATTGTCATGAGCTTTCATTTGTTTGGGCACTAAGATAGACTCTGTTTGGCACGGCGATAGCGGTCGTCAACACCGTTGTTATATATAAACTGTTGTTTGTGAACGCGAGCGGCCACCTAAGGAACTTATATTCACTGCTAATTTGACGCGGGCAGCCTAGCCTAAGGAACTTTATTCACGGTCAATTTTCCTTTGTTGACGGTGGCCGGTCATAACACCCGTGATTCCAAACATACGTTTCTATTAAACTGTCCAGAGAACATTCCAAATGGAGCCTAAAGTGTTGATATGCCTAGTGAACATACATTCGACTGATATTTGCCTAAAAGTCTCATAGCGAATGTGATGTTCGGTTTAGTACAGACTTGGGCATACATTAAACTGCATACTGCTCTAGCATAAGGTATATCCTTCATGCACTCTCTCTTTATATTGTTCTTAGGGCATTATGCTAGGTTAAGTTTATCACCCTTAAACACATGTACGCCATCATGCTTACAATCAAACATGTTAAATCTCTCAAGTACACGCTTGATGTAGGCTTCATGAGAGAGTGCTAATGTATGGTAAGATCGGTCCCTAATGATCTCAATTCCTAGAATGAAGGATGACTCTTCAAGATCTTTAATGCCGAAGTGTTTTGATAAAAATTGCTTAAATTCATGCAATAATGTCAAATCACTACTCACAAGTAAGATATCGTATACATAAAGAATTAAGAAAATATATTTACTCTTACTGATCTTGAGATATATGCAATGATCTATTTTATTTTTCACAAAACTAAAAAAATTAACTATCTCATTCAATTTCAGATACCACTGTCTAGATACTTACTTCAAACCATATATAGATTTGTTAAGTTTACACACAAGTTGGTCAGAATGACCAGACTTGAATCCCTCAAGCTGCACCGTATAGACCTCTTCGGCAAGATTCTCATTAAAGAATCCAGTCTTTACATCCATCTGGTGTAGCTCTAAATCATAATGAGCTACTAATGTCACTATCACTCTGAAAGAGTTTTTAGAGGAATCAAAAGAAAAGGGCTTGTGATAATCGAATCCTTCTCCCTGAGTAAATCACTTAGCTACCAGTCTGGCCTTAAACCGCTCGACTTTCTCTTTAGAGTCTTTTTTGGTCTTATACACTCGTTTAGAACAAATTGACCTACAACTTTTGGGCAACTCAACTAATTCTCATATCTCATTCAACTTCATAGACTCCATCTCGTCTTTCATCGCATCCCACCACAGATCGGTTTGAGGTCCAGACATAACTTCATCAAATGTCACTGAGTCACTACATGACCAATGTCGTAATCACTCTCACCTAAATAGATTTCATAGTCTGAGGAAATTGCAGACCTTCTCTGTCTTACGGATCTCCTAGCTAGTGGATGAATCTCTTAAACATGCGGAGGAGCCTCAACTGGGCGGTGGCAAAATCAGTTCCACATCCTGCACTTGTTTCGTCACAGGTTCATGCACCACATGATTTCCTACGAAGGGCATAGATAAATTAATACGCACAATTTCCTTGACTTCACTTATAGTGCGAGAGCTACTTGGTTCATCAGCGATATCCAATTCTAAAAACTTAGCTATTTAGGACTTTAGAATTCTGGGCCCTCCTGAAGGGGAATAAAACTTAAATCACATTAAGTGATCTGGGTAGCCTATGAAGTAACAACAACAAGATCTAGAGGAAATCTTACTCTCTGATGGATTGTATAAACAGACTTCTGCAGGACAACCCCAGACGCGCAAATGATTAAAGCTGGGTTATCTACTAGTACATAACTCATAAGGGGTTTTGGGTACTGATTTAGACGAGACTCTATTAAGGATGTATACCATAGTCTTAAGCGCCTCACCCCATAAAAATTCAGGAAGATTTGTCCTACTAATCATGTTTTTCATCATTTCCTTAAGGGTAAGATTACGTCTTTCGACCATACCATTTTGCTTAGTACTACCCGACATGAGTACTGTGCAACGATGTCGCAGCTCTCCAAGTATTTGGGAAATAGACCTTTATGCTGCTCGGAGGCATCATCTCTACCAAAATACTCTTCACCTCTGTCAGACCTAATAATCTTGATGACTTTTCTTATTTGTTTTTCAACTACAGTCTTAAAAATCTTGAATTTGTCAAGAGATTCAGGTTTTTCTTTAATTAAGTACATATAACCAAAACGAGAGTAGTCGTCAATGAATGTAATGAAGTAGGTGTTCCTACGTATGATAGTGGAATAAGAGCCACTGATATCTATATGAATAACCTCTAGTAAATCTGAACTACAAGTTGATCCTTTTTTCTTAATCCTGGTCATTTTACCTCTACAACCGTCCACACATGTCTCTAAGTCACTGAAGTCTAGAATAGAAAGAATATTTTGCTTAATTAATCTCTCTACTCTTTTCTTAGAGATATGACATAATCTTTTATGTCATAGTATGAAGGACTATTCCTTAATAAAAAGTGTTTTAGTGGCAATATTTTTATATTATATGAGCTGGTATAATAATTAATAGGTGCAAGACATATTCTATGTAAATTATTAGATAGAGAACATTGACCAATAAATTGTGATTTATGAAATAATCTAATTAAATCACAAGAAATACTAAAGCCATAATCAAGTCGATCTATCTAACGCAGAAACTGAAATCAATTTCCTTCTAATTGAAGGAATATAAAATATCTCTCAACAAAAGTTACACCAGAATCGAGAACTAAACAAATGTTACTGATGAACTCCACCTTCACTGGAGCATTGTTGTCCACCGTAAGCCTACACTCACCCTTGCTTGGCCTCCTCCATTTCATGAACCCATATAGTGTGTAAGCAATATGTTTAGATGCTCCATTATCGAGCCACCAAAAACTTGATGATGCTTCAATTAAATTGGATTCACAAAGGACAAAAGCCAAATGATTACCTTTATGTGCTAAGCTACGCTTTTCCATCCAATATTTGAACTTAAGACACTCGCTCTTCACATGCTCCTTCTTCTTGCAAAAGAAATAGCTAAGAGTTCTTTCTACCAGCGTCTTTGGTCACTGAAGTCTGTCCATCCTTAGCCTTGTAAGGAGTTTTGAACTTCTCTTCTTCTCAAAAGAGTGGTTGACTACAGGTAGTGCAATATTCGTCTTTCATTCATAAATTTCTCATCCTCTACAACGCAGCGGGTAATCAAATCATTTATCTTCAATGCCTTATCCTGGGAATTATAGGTGATCTTCAGGATCCTGAACTCTGAAGGAAGGGTGTTGAGTGCTTGGTGCACTATCAATGCTTCAGGGAGAGTGATCTCCAAGTCCTGCAGCTTGGTTTGAAAATAGACTATCTTCAGTATGTAGTCACAAACACTGCCTCCTCCTGAATATATCATGGAGAAGATGTAACGCCCCGGAATTTTGATTGCGTACGCATGATGGCGTTACGTTGACTTTGAACGTTGTTCGAGCATGGTTTTTCCCGTGGGTTTGCGAGTGGCTGTTTTGGTTGCCGAGTTGCACGATTCCCAGCAAACCGGAGTCCAAATTGGGGACTCGGTGAGGCCTCTTAGGGAATGTTTGCACTTTTTTCGCGCCCGGGAAATATTGCTGAAAGTGAGTTGCTGGTACAGGAAACAAAAAAAAGGTAAAAAGTTCTTAAGGCAAAAATGGTCTAGGACGACACATGAACATTTTCAAAATAGGGAAAAATGGTCGTTTTTGTGTGAGACGCCCCCTGACACGGGCGTGACCCAGGCCGTGACCTGGGCGTGACCTCCTTGACTCGACGATTTTCTGGTGTCGAGTTAAGCTCGACGAATGGGGTACACGCCCGTGACACGGGCGTGTCACGGGCCGTGTCCCGCAGTGTCGAGTGTCGAGTGTCGAGTGTGAGTGTCGAGTGTCGGGTGTCGAGAGAGGGGACACGGCCTGTGACACGGCGTGTCACAGGGCGTGTCCAGCTGTGTCGAGTGTCGACACTTTGTGTCGACAAGGTGTCGAGACACGGGCTACACGCCCTAGGTCACGGGCGTGACCGACCCGTCACGGGCGTGTACCCGGCCGTGTACCGTGTGGATAAACTGGATTTTTTGCCGACTTTCTGCGCCGCTTATGGTACACGCCCTGTGTCACGGGCGTGACATAGGGCGTGACCGGCCCAAAATCGAGTTTTTCCAGATTTTTTGTGCCGTTCGTTTCCTTGATTCTGCATCTAACGGTCCAGCTCTGTTCGGGAAGAAATAAGGCCGAAACAGAAACTTATCTTTCTCATTTCATCTTCTCTTCATCTTCTTCTTCACCCTCAAAGAGAAAGCAAGAGAGCAAGGGAGCAAGCAAGGCAAGGAAAGAAAGGAGCAGCTGTTGCGCAGCATCGTCTCGGTTCAGGCAAGCGGTGTTCTTCACCCTTGCCAATCTTGATTTCTTGTTCTTTGCTTAATTGCTCTTTCAATTCCCTATGCTTATTTATTCTTCTTGATTCAATTGCCTAGTTTGTTCTTCTTGATTCAATTATGCTGATCAAATTTCCCTATGCTGATGTCTTTGATCTTTCATGTTTCGTTTTGTTAGTATCAAGTCCATGTTAGCTTACTTCATAGCGTTTATCTTGTTCATGTGACTCATGTTGCTTAGTTTTCTTGCCTAATCATGTGATTTATTCTTGTTTCTCATCATGTAATTCATGTAGGTGATAACTTAATTACTTTTCTAGCACCTTGTCGTCATGCGTGAGAACGATGAGCGTAACGTGTTTCGCTTGGGTTATGGGGCGTTTGTGAGGCGAATTGTGAACTATGACAGGAGCGTTTGTGTGAGAATTCTGCAAGGGGTGGTGTGGTTTCAGCCTGTGGCCACCGGGTTTTGGTTTTTTTGTGGTTAGAGAGACCACTTTGGCCCCGATTTGGGCTGGTTTTGTTTTGTGCGTTCCACTTTAAGGCCGCCACCGAAAGACTCTTGCGGAATTGAACTTAACCGCTGCTTATGTTTCACTAGTTTGGTGGTTTCTTGTTCTAGTGATGATGACTTGGGCATGTGTATTGCCCTTTTTCTCCTGCGGGTGGAGCAGGACTTGTTGAACTTGTACGCACTTGGTGCGGTTGACACTTTGGAATGACATTGTTTACTACTTGTACGCATTTGTTTTATGCACTCTTTTGACTTATATGAAACATTGCTATGTGGTCGGTAAGCCTCTTCTTTATCGATTATGAAATTCATGCTCTCTTTTGTATAGTTTGGTTGATTGCTGAGGTATTCTTTCTTGAATGCCTCAGGTGCAGGTTGTAGCCGATTGAGCGGTTAGGTTTGTTGGAGGTGTTTCTTGGAAGCCGAGCTTGCTTAGTGAGGTAGTTGTTTTTTTTTCTTTGTTGTACAGACATACATGTGCCCCAATGGGTTCGTGTCAGCTTGTTGGCGCCCATTGGTAGTTTGCTTTACTTGTGCTATATGACTAATAGACTGCTAATATGACTCATTTAGATGGAATGACATCTACTTGCTTTTGGGAAAGGTTTATGCTAGGTTGCATTAGGTATTTTTAAGCTACACAAAACCTATTATTGTATATCATGCATACATGTTTTGATCAACTAAGACATATTTCCAAATGATGTAAACAAAGATGATTTCTTATAGTAGTATCACTATAGACTGCATATAGGAGCTCATCATAAATAAACAAAGTATTTCCGCAGCGTACAAATCAGTTTTCTTACCTAAGGCCGAGGGATACGGTCATTCAATCTAAAGGTTTTCTTACATTTCACTGTTTGAATTTCAACTCATAAAGTAAGCGTTAAGAGTTGCCTGAGCGTGTGCAGTTATCCCCTGCACGACGTGGCATCATAACCCGTAGTTCCTCTTGCTCTGATACGATATACTCGTTGAGGAAATGCGGGTTGTGACAGTTGGTATCAAGGCGAGGTTTGCTTGACAATTGGTCGGGCAAACGTTCTGTTGTGGTTGTAAGCATCATATCATATACACACACCGAGGTGCCATCAGTATGTCTTGGCCGACGCACGTACACTACACTCATGGCATGATAAGAAGTATACGAGGCATATTATGTAGTATGGGATGCATAATATGTGGTTGTATATGGATCCACCATAGGGGCAACATGTGCGGGTTATGTAGTATGGGATGCATAACCTTACCACATGGATGCGACTAGCACGTTTTCTTTTCTTCGTTGCATACAATGATATGTAGTATGTGATGCATAACATTGTGATGCGTACGACCGCTCATGGCATGCATTAAGGCCTTTTCTAGAATGCATCGCACAACACGCATAACATAACATTGCATAACACAACGTGCCAAGCGAAGATTTACATGATGACACCTGTACACTCATGGTTTTGGGTCAAAGAAAGTCATGCATTCATTGGTTAGGCACAAGTTAGTGGGATGACGGTGAGTCATCTTTAGGTTAGGCATACCATCATTTTCAAACTCCCAGAGCAAGTTAGCAGTTGATATTCATATGTATCTCTGTATGGTCTGTACATAGCCGTTGTATATTTTGTTGGGTTTGAGCTTGACAAGAGTGAACGTGTTTATAGGATGTCGAAGCGTCCAGTAACAAGGCAAACTCCCCAATCCGAGGGCGAGTCTTCGGGCGCGCAGAATAATGCCCTGATGGATAGTCTTCGCCAAAGTAATGAGGCTTTGACGAGGCAGGTGCAGGAAGTGCAGTCTCAGCTCTAAGCTATGTCATCAGCGATGTCGGGGCTGGCACCAAGAGGGCAAGAGACTGTCAAAGGCCCCACGATTTCGACTCCTTCAGTGGCAGTGGCACCCCCAGTTATGGTTCCTCCTGCGATGACCTTCATCTCGCAGTTTCAGCGACTTGGACCACCGACTTATGATGCAAAGCGGACTTTGTGATCTTAGATGATTGGGTAATCACATTGGAAGAAAATGTTTGGTTATGCTGGCGTTACTGAGGACCAGAAGGTGATGCTTGCCGCCTATCAACTCAAAGGGTTGGCGAAAGGCTGGTGGTTGCGAGAAAAGGAAGGCCTAAGGGCGGGCTGTTCGTGGGAAGCATTCAAAGACATGTTACGGCGCAAGTTTCTGCCATCAGTTGAAAGGGACCGCCTCATGAATGACTTCTTGTACTTGAAGCAGAGGAAACTCACAGTGAGTGAGTATGAAATTGAGTTTAGCAAGTTGAGTCGTTTTGCTCCGAGCTTGGTGACGACGGAAGCTGACCGCGTAAAGAGATTTCTTGGCGGACTCTGCAGCGACGTGCAGCAATTCACAAGTGCTTATGGAGCGACAAGTTACACCACTGCGGTTGAGGCTGCGTTGAAGGTGGAAGCTATAGAAACGGCCAAACAAAGAGGGCAGCAGATGACGCAGGGCAAGAGATAGTTGGTGGGAGAGAAAATGTCCCACGAGTCAGACGTAAAGAAGAAGAAGGAAATATGTAGTTTTTGTGGCCGAGCCGGTCACCCGTTTGAAAAATGTTTCAAGCGGTTGGGGATGCAAAAGAAGGAGCAGGTGCACACCATTCAGGGTGCGCCAACGAGAGACTTGGAGTGTACATTTTGTGGGAGAAAAGGTCATGATGTGGGTCGTTGCTGGGCCAAAGACAAGGTGTGCTTCCAGTGTGGCAGACCAGGACATCTTCGTGCAAGGTGCCCGCAGATCCAACCTGTTTTGCAACCCGCACCACTCCAGGCTTTGCCTCCGCCTCCACATGTAGACAAAGGCAAAGGGAAGTTGAATGTCGTCTCTTTAGAGGAAGCTCAGACGTCATCTCAAGTTATCTCAGGTTCGATTCATTCCTCTGGTTCCTGTTTTGTTTCTGCCTTTTACGTATAGTTCTTAGCATATATACCCTTATCGGAAATTTTAAGGTAAAGAACCGTTGGGCGCGTGTTCTCTTTGATTCTGGCGCGACCCATTCATTTGTGGCGCGAACCTTTCTGGATCGGTATCGTTTGACACCAGATCGAGTGGGGAATGCATTTTGGTGAAATTTCCTTCCGGTGCTTCTGTGGTGGCAGACTGGGGTCTTCTTGCTTGTCCCATTTTGTTGGGCGATTTCTTAGCAAAGGCTGATTTCAAGGTGATCGATTTGGAGGATTTTGACGTCATTCTGGGTATGGACTGGTTATCCCGCTATGATGCCGTCATCCAGTGCAGAGGGAAGCGCTTGGATTTTATCAAGGACGATGGTCAGCCAGGAAGTGTGTATGGTGATCCTTGACAGGATTCTCCAGGATTTCGGCGGTATGTGTTCGGACGTTGTTTGTTTCCGACTGTTTTACTTGTTTAGTCTCAGTTGTGGGGACTAGTGCTGTTTTGCCGCATTTGGAGGAAATTCCAGTTGTGCGTGAATTCCCAGATGTTTTTCCTACGGATCTTCCTGGTCTTCCCCCTGATCGTGATGTCGAGTTCGTTATTGATTTGGAACCGGTACGCGGCCTATTGTGAAAGCACCGTACAGAATGGCCCCGCGTGAGCTATCAGAGTTGCGTACCCAGTTGGATGACTTATTGGCAAAAGGGTTTATCAGGCCGAGTTCATCACCTTGGGGTGCACCGGTGTTATTTGTGAAGAAGAAAGATGGGTCGATGCGACTTTGCATCGATTACCGGGAATTGAACAAGGTGACGATTAAGAACAAGTACCCACTGCCAAGAATCGATGATTTGTTTGATCAGCTGCGTGGCAGTTCCGTATTTTCGAAGATTGATCTCCGCTCGGGCTATCATCAGCTCAAGGTTCGGGAGTCTGATATTCCGCGGACGGCATTTCGATCAAGGCATGACCATTTTGAATTTCTGGTGATGTCGTTTGGTTTGACCAACGCACCATCAGCTTTCATGGATATGATGAACATGGTGTTCAAGGACTACTTGGATAAGTTTGTGGTGGTTTTTATTGATGACGTTCTTGTCTACTCCCGCAGTGCTGAGGAGCATGAACAACATCTGCGATTGGTATTGACCACTTTGCGAGACCAAAAGTTATTCGCCAAACTAAGCAAATGTGAGTTTTGGTTGCCGCAAGTTGCTTTTCTGGGTCATGTTATTAATCAACATGGAATTTCCGTGGATCCCGAAAAGATTGCTGCAGTCATGGAATGGAGAAAACCGGAGACACCCAAGGAGATTCGAAGCTTCTTGGGATTGGCCGGCTATTATCGTAGATTTGTCGAAGGTTTTGCGACATTGGCCGCACCTTTGACTCGCTTAACCCAGAATAATGTGGCGTTTGAGTGGAATGACAAGTGTGAGGGCTCATTCCTAGAACTCAAGAACAGGTTATGTACCGCTCCTGTGTTAATCTTGCCGATGAAAAGGATAGATTATGATGTTTTTGTGGATGCGTCGCACGTTGGACTTGGATGTGTTTTAATGCAAGACAAAAAAGTGATTGCGTATGAGTCTCGGCAATTGAAAAGTCATGAAAAGAACTACCCAACGCATGATTTGGAGTTCGCAGCGGTGATCTTTACGTTGAAGTTGTGGAGACACTTACTGTATGGTGTGCAGTGCAAAATCTTTACCGATCATAAAAGTTTAAAGTATGTCTTCACACAGAAGGAACTGAATCTGCGCCAACATCGATGGCTGGAATATGTAGCTGATTTTGATGTGGACATTCAGTATCACCCGGGGAAAGCGAATGTTGTGGCCGATGCTTTGAGTCGGAAGACGGGGAAATTATTTCATCTTTCCGTCGACCGTCTTGTGGAGGAATTTCTATTGATGGATATTTCTGTGAGCAAATATGACCCGCAAAGTCATTCGGCAGTAGAAGAACCTTCATGGATGGTGCTTGCAAGACAACATCAAAAGGATGATCATGATCTTTTACATCTATTGCTTCGGACTGAACAGAGTGAATTACCGGATTTTTCTATTGATGAAGGGGGCACGTTAAAGTATCATGGTCGCTTTTGTATTCCCTTAGTTGGAGATATCCGCGAGAAGGTGTGTCAGGAAGCACATGGCTCAAGTATGGCCTACCATCCAGGCTCAACAAAAATGTACCATGATCTGAAACAAATTGTCTGGTGGTATGAAATGAAAAGAGATATAGCACGATGTGTAGCTGAATGTCATACATGCAAGCAGGTGAAAGCTGATCATGGGAGGCCTGGTGGCAAGTTGACACCATTGGAGATTCCAACATGGAAGTAGGAAAGCATCTCCATGGATTTTATAACAGGTTTACCAAGATCTCCACGAGGACATGACTCCGTGTGGGTGATCGTGGATAGATTGACCAAGTGTGCTCATTTCATACCATTTAAGGTCAACTACCCGATGAAGACAATAGCGGAGCTCTATTTGAATGAAATCATCCGACTGCATGGTGTGCCAGTCAATATCATATCAGACAGGGATTCCGATTTACTTCTCGTTTCTGGAAGAGTCTACAAGAGGGTTTGGGGACGGATTTACGGTATTCCACTGCTTACCACCCTCAGACGAATGGCCAAACAGAACGAGTAAATCAAATTGTAGAAGATATGATTCGATGCTATATTCTTGAGTATGGCGGAGCATGGGATGAACGTTTGCGGCTTATGGAATTCGCATATAATAACAGCTATCAAGAAAGCTTGCAAATGGCTCCGTTCGAAGCTTTATATGGGCGTCGATGTCGGACTCCCCTCTTTTGGACGGAGATTGGCGAGCGGCTTTTGTTGGGCCCAGAGGCGCTCGAGGACATGGAAGTTGCCGTACGACTTATTTGGGAGAAGCTCCGAATCGCCTAAGAGCGATATGAAAAGTATGCCAATCGACGACGGTCGGAATTAGAATTTGCGGTGGGAGATTCTATTTTCTTGAAAGTCTCCCCAATGGTTGAGATTAAAAGGTTTGGAAAATAGCGCAAACTAGACCCAAGATTTGTGGGTCCCTTCAAGATTCTTGCGTGAGTTGGTGCATCCGCATACAAAGTAGACTTACCCGTGAACTTTCCTGGTGTTCACGACGTATTTCATGTTAGCCAACTTCGCAAATGTGTGCGGAATGATCAGCAAGTGTTGGATGTGGTGCCGTAGTTGGCGCCAAACCTTTCTTATGTGGAGATGCCTATCCGGATATTGGACTCCCAAGATCGCGTGTTGCGGAAAAAGACGATTCCGATGGTCAAGGTGCTATGGAAAAATCAGGATGTGGAAAGCGCGACGTGGGAGCTCGAGTCTACGATGAGCTCGTCTCACCCTCATTTGTTCCTGTAACCAAGCTGGTATGTGGATTGGTGTTTTTGTTGCATTGGTGTTTTTGGTTTGTTATCCTATTTTGGATGGAGATCCAAATAATGGAAAAGTTTCGAGGCGAAACTTTTTGTTAGGGGGAGTGATTGTAACGCCCCGGAATTTTGATTGCGTGCGCATGATGGCGTTACGTTGACTTTGAACGTTGTTCGAGCATGGTTTTTCCCGTGGGTTGCGAGTGGCTGTTTTGGTTGCCGAGTTGCACGATTCCCTAGCAAACCGGAGTCCAAATTGGGGACTCGGTGAGGCCTCTTAGGGAATGTTTGCACTTTTTCGCGCCCGGGAAATATTGCTGAAAGTGAGTTGCTGGTACAGGAAACAAAAAAAAAAGGTAAAAAGTTCTTAAGGCAAAAATGGTCTAGGACGACACAGGAACATTTTTCAAAATAGGGAAAAATGGTCGTTTTTGTGTGAGACACGCCCCCTGACACGGGCGTGACCCAGGCCGTGACCTGGGCGTGACCTCCTTGACTCGACGATTTTCTGGTGTCGAGTTAAGCTCGACGAATGGGGTACACGCCCCGTGACACGGGCGTGTCACGGGCCGTGTCCCGCAGTATCGAGTGTCGAGTGTCGAGTGTCGAGTGTTGAGTGTCGAGTGTCGGGTGTCGAGAGAGGGGACACGGCCTATGACACGGGCGTGTCACAGGGCGTGTCCAGCTGTGTCGAGTGTCGACACTTTGTGTCGACAAGGTGTCGAGACACGGGCTACACGCCCTAGGTCACGGGCGTGACTGACCCGTCACGGGCGTGTACCCGGCCGTGTACCGTGTGGATAAACCTGGATTTTTGCCGACTTTCTGCGCCGCTTATGGTACACGCCCTGTGTCACGGGAGTGACATAGGGCGTGACCGGCCCGAAAATCGAGTTTTTCCAGATTTTTTGTGCCGTTCGTTTCCTTGATTCTGCATCTAACGGTCCAGCTCTGTTCGGGAAGAAATAAGGCCGAAACAGAAACTTATCTTTCTCATTTCATCTTCTCTTCATCTTCTTCTTCACCCTCAAAGAGAAAGCAAGAGAGCAAGGGAGCAAGCAAGGCAAGGAAAGAAAGGAGCAGCTGTTGCAGCATCGTCTCGGTTCAGGCAAGCGGTGTTCTTCACCCTTGCCAATCTTGATTTCTTGTTCTTTGCTTAATTGCTCTTTCAATTTCCCTATGCTTATTTTATTCTTCTTGATTCAATTGCCTAGTTTGTTCTTCTTGATTCACTTATGCTGATCAAATTTCCCTATGCTGATGCCTTTGATCTTTCATGTTTCATTTTGTTAGTATCAAGTCCATGTTAGCTTACTTCATAGCGTTTATCTTGTTCATGTGACTCATGTTGCTTAGTTTTCTTGCCTAATCATGTGATTTATTCTTGTTCCTCATCATGTAATTCATGTAGGTGATAACTTAATTACTTTTCTAGCACCTTGTCGTCATGCGTGAGAACGATGAGCGTAACGTGTTTCGCTTGGGTTATAGGGCGTTTGTGAGGCGAATTGTGAACCATGACAGGAGCGTTTGTGTGAGAATTCTGCAAGGGGTGGTGTGGTTTCAGCCTGTGGCCACCGGGTTTTGGTTTTTTTGTGGTTAGAGAGACCACTTTGGCCCCGATTTGGGCTGGTTTTGTTTGGTGCGTTCCACTTTAAGGCCGCCACCGAAAGACTCTTGCGGAATTGAACTTAACCGCTGCTTATGTTTCACTAGTTTGGTGGTTTCTTGTTCTAGTGATGATGACTTGGGCATGTGTATTGCCCTTTTTCCTCCTGCGGGTGGAGCAGGACTTATTGAACTTGTACGCACTTGGTGCGGTTGACACTTTGGAATGACATTGTTTACTACTTGTACGCATTTGTTTTATGCACTCTTTTGACTTATATGAAACATTGCTATGGGGTCGGTAAGCCTCTTCTTTATGGATTATGAAATTCATGCTCTCTTTTGTATAGTTTGGTTGATTGCTGAGGTATTCTTTCTTGAATGCCTCAGGTGCAGGTTGTAGCCGATTGAGCGGCTAGGTTTGTTGGAGGTGTTTCTTGGGAAGCCGAGCTTGCTTAGTGAGGTAGTTGTTTTTTTCCTTTGTTGTACAGACATACATGTGCCCCAATGGGTTCGTGTCAGCTTGTTGGCGCCCATTGGTAGTTTGCTTTACTTGTGCTATATGACTACTAGACTGCTAATATGACTCATTTAGATGGAATGACATCTACTTGCTTTTGGGAAGGGTTTATGCTAGGTTGCATTAGGTATTTTTAAGCTACACAAAACCTATTATTGTATATCATGCATACATGTTTTGATCAACTAAGACATATTTCCAAATGATGTAAACAAAGAGGATTTCTTATAGTAGTATCACTATAGACTGCATATAGGAGCTCATCATAAATAAACAAAGTAATTCCGCAGCGTACAAATCAGTTTTCTTACCTAAGGCCGAGGGATACGGTCATTCAATCTAAAGGTTTTCTTACATTTCACTGTTTGAATTTCAACTCATAAAGTAAGCGTTAAGAGTTGCCTGAGCGTGTGCAGTTATCCCCTGCACGACGTGGCATCATAACCCGTAGTTCCTCTTGCTCTGATACGATATACTCGTTGAGGAAATGCGGGTTGTGACAGAAGAGGTCCTGAATAAGTGTCCCGATCTCAGTATTAGAAGACACCTTATATCTCTACCCAACGACAATCAAAAAATCTCGAGCGACGATCATGTTAAGAAGACCACTCAATATGTGCTCTGGAATGAATCACTTCATAGTCAACAAACAGATTTTGTTGGACTTGTTCCATGAACCAGAACGATCTTTCTCAACTTGAATGTTAGTCGATGTGAGGGTTGCAGGCTGGTTGGTACTCATGACCATCTCGATATTCGTCATCTCAAGAGCAAACATGATGTCAGACTTTCACTTTTTAAAATTCGATCCAGTGAGTCTTTCAATGGTCGTCATATTATTATAGACTGTAAAGATGACTGTATGGAGAGAGAAAAATATCAGTGACAAATATGACAATAATGACTATAAAACCCTAAATAACACACAAGGTAGATAATCCATATACGTCAACGTGCAACACCTTTGGGCAGACTACGCATCACTTAATTAGTAATCCTCCACACAAGAACGATCAATAGTTATGCTTGAGCATTTCTTAGATCTACAATATTTTGGCGAATAGATTACTATAGCTCAACACTATCGTCCAAATGTCAGTGTGTATTCCTCTAAACCTATTGCCCAAGACCACCTTTGGGTGAATGATGACGCACTAGTCTTAGATAACTCCCTAAAATATGTAAAACCGTAATCTCACAACTGACTCAAAATGACCACTTTAGCGGCTACAGTTTTTATCAATCTATGAGACTCTTTCACACCGCGATATTTGAATATTGTCCTATATTAATATCGTGTTTCTTTTTCTCAATGATGCTTTTGTCGGATATTGATTAATGACAACACTTTGAGTTTCAATCCCAAATTTTATTTCTCTCTAATTTACTTAATGAGTTTTGAAATTGTGTTCCTTAATTAAATTAAGTAGAAAAATAAATTACTGCAAAATTATGAATGAGCATAATATGTTTAAGCTAACTTCGCTCTGATACTAACTATTATAAGTTTATGGAGTATACGACGCTACGTCAAATTAATATTACTGAAAAATTCAAACAAATGCAGCGACTAATAAAGCTACAAAATATCATTTTAACCAGACACTATCAATCTATAATCGGAGATTATTCAAAATTTATTTTTCTAAATTTAAGAACACACTATGAAGCGAGCATGAATGAACAGTAACTGAAGTGCGGAAATAAATTTAAACCGTTCATAGATTCTTGCTCGTTTTTCATGATTACTGAAATCCACAACAGTTCTGATGTATGCTTCCTTATAAAATTTGAAACATTAGAGCATGCAGGTAAATAATTTACTAAATCAAAATGAAATCATTGCATACTTTCATTATGGATCCTTAACTTTTAATCACGGGTTTTTGTTCCAGCTATACCATTCAACAGATCAAATGAAATTATAATAGCAATAATTTATCTAAACCTGTGACTAAGAACTTATATGAATAAGTCAAAGAGAATCCAATAGAGAAATTAATCATGCCCAAGAAATACCTGCTTGAAGCTCACGATCCTATAACAGAGATGATCACGTGGCTGAGAAGAAGATTTGGACTGATTTCCTTGGAACTGAAGTGCACAGGAAAATTGAACCCTTCTTGATCACTGAGCTTGCCCTTAATGTGGAGCCAAAAGGCAACAATGACGTCTTGGAATTCTATGAAGAAAGAGAGGCAATGCCGCTTGATGCTGTGATGAAGCCCCGCCTCCTCCTTGATGGAAGTAGAAGTCCAGAACAACCCTTGCTCTCGGGATTTGAAAGAGCAAAACGTGGACGGTACTGATGTTCCAAGATCTGAACTGAAGATCAAGATGAAATTTTGTCTCTCCAAAAACTGAAGGAGATAAACCCAGCTTCCACTAAGATCAAAAGAAACCAACACTCCAAATCCTCCCAGATCTAGATGCAGTGTGCAACAATTTTGGGAATGGAGAAGGAAATCCTCTATCAACCCTTGTTCAAAATCTATGGAATGAAAAAAGATTTTTAGGGTTAATAGGAAGACCCTAATGAGAGTTCTCAAAAGAGGCTCATTAATCCTCACAACTCTGTAATTAAAATCCAAATAAATTAAATCTCATAAAATTAAGTGAGATTTAATTATCATGTTCATTCATATGCCAAGGGTGAGACCGGGCTCACGACATGAATTGCGAGACGGTCCAACCCACCTATCACAAGTTTCAATCGTTCACGCGAATGAACTAACACACGCTCGTAGGAGTTCGAATAGGCTCAAAATACGCGTACGACTTCACCGGGATGTCTAAATGAATCAAGTTCATCTTACGAGAAATTTCCAACAAATCACTTATTTAGTGGGTTCGAAGTGTTGGTCAAAATTTGCATTTTGTTGTGACAATAAGAGGTCCAAATAAGCTTACAGGCTGACTTACACCTCACATGTTCTTAGAGTGTAATAGAGGAGGTAAATATCGTGATAATCAAAACACGATGGGTTATAGGAAGAGAAATAGTAGAAAAATATCAAGTAAGCTTTGTGATTATCCATTTATCGTCAAATGTCAGAAGTGGCAAATTTTTATTTATGAAAGTTTGATGTGGTTTGTGGAAAGTACAATCACGAGCGTGTTTATTTGGAGGCGCATTCGTATGTTGGACGATTGATTGAGAAAGAGGAAAAATTAGTTGAGCAAATATATGGTTAATTGGTAAAACCACAAAAAGTATTAGCTGTTGTGAAGAAAAGTAATGATGCAAGCACAATCATACAAATTGTTTATAATTAGAGAGTTAAGTTACACAAGATGAATTTAGATGGAAGAACAACAATTCATTTTTATATAAGTATATTAGCATGGAGTTTTGTGTATGTTACAACAAAATAGACTAGATGATCAATGAACTATGTTGTTTTTTTGCTCATTCAGTCTCTATCAAACTTAGCAATATATATGTTTCCATCTATTTTTCAACCAGACTGCACATATAAAACTAACATGTATTGTATGTCATGTGCATTGTTGGAGTTACCTCCACATATCATTCTTTATTTTCATATTTCATATTTCACATTTATGTTTGATGAAAGAGAAGTCAGTTATAGATGTGCACTGGAGTATTTTAACTTTGTACTTGAACCATGCTCTTTACTAGTTGTATTGGTGACATATAGAGTGTTTCTTATGGAAAACTATTAAAGTTGCTTTTCCCCCATACCAAAAATATTTTATGTTAAGTACAGAAATAAAAACATATTGACAAACTGTAAAAAAAATTAGTATGGGGAAAGAATTTGAGCGGTTCATGTTTGCATGATAGCAGATTATTGAAGTAGGGCTGTAACAGTTCGGTTTGGTTCGGTTTGTAAGCAAAACTGCAAACCGAACCATCCCTATGTGGTTCCAAAAATTTGGAACCGAACCGAACCGCTCAAACATTGAAACCGAACCGAACCAAACTTAATGGTTTGGTTCGGTTCGGTTTTGGTGGTTTAAATAATGTGATAAAGCCTAGAAATTTATTGATAGAGATCAGGAATGGTGTAATGAATAAGGCTCAACCACACAACATGATAGCGTTGTCTGAACATAATTTCTATCACCTAACCATTTCAGGACTCCAAAATCAAATGAATGAAAAATAAAATATTCATCAGCATTGTTTGTTTGGAGAACAAACTAGATTAGAGAAATATCTAGACTAGATATCAACGACAATTTAGATGTTTAATCAAAACAAAACACAAAAAACTTAAAATATATAAAAGAAATACCTGCTGTATGATTAACCATATGGTTTAATGAAATTTAATTAAAATATTAAATGTTTTTATATACAACAGTGTTCGGTTTGGTTCGACTCGGTTCAGTTTGCCACACAAAATCATAAACCGAACCGAACCGTATGGTTTTTCTAAAATCAAAACCGTAACCGAACCGCAGCCTGCTGAGTCGAACCGTATGTTTTTGCGGTTCAGTTGGTTTTGACTTACATGCCTAGATTGAAGATAGTAATGAAAAAGATGTCACTATGATGTTTAATACTCTAGTGTCGGATTTCTCTGATCATCACGAAGCATTGGGATATATCAATAATTCATGGCTAGAACGAGAAAAAGAATATTTTGTATGTGCATAGATTGATAAATATCTACATTTAGAAAGTTTTACTATAAATCGAGTACAGAGTGTTTATAGTCAATTGAAAAAAATTACTTGAAGTGTCTATCAAAAATTTAGCTACCATATGAAAGATCTTTGACCAAATGATCAAATTGCAAACACACTGATATTAAGAGGTTGTTTTGGGTAAAGTTATATACAAGTGAATAGAGATTACATTGGTTCTTTATACTCTTATCTCTTGGGGTGTCTCTCTTAAGTCATTACAATGCATTAAGGAGAAGAAGATTTGATGACGAAAGGTACTCAATTTAAACAAGCTCATGAATGTACATATAAAATGTTAACATTTGGTGCACTTTGTGCACAGGAACTTGTCTTTTATATCTCAATCAAAGTCTTGTCCATTATGGTTTCTACATAGACATTAAAAGCAACTGACTTTGTAGGAAATAAAAACAAATTAAGATGATGACGATGATAATGAAGATGAAGAGTCTTCAATTGATATTAATAATGTATTGGAAGAAATTTTGTGAAGTTTTACTAATTCTAATAAGCATCAAAAGAAGGAAATCAAACGCAAACTTTGGGAGATTGTAGATCTATCAAGTAGTCAAACTATTGAATCTTCTCAGGCTGTAGGGTTTTAAGAAAGATCAAAAGAAAGTTTAAAGAGATTTAAAGATGATTGGAAGTCCTTGAAACGTAAACCATCATACTTTGAGCATATTTTAAGGATGATGTTAAGAGATCAAAACATTTAATCTTAGAAACCATCCACAAAATGAGCATTTGCTACATCAAGTATGTGAATAATTACTAAGTTATCTTACTGAAAATGTCATAAATGTGATGAATGTACTTAGAGATGGATAGTATAGATTGAGTTGTCACTCAAGCCTTGGATAGGTGTGATGATTGGTTACAAGTAAGAAAAGCTTTATGATTTGAATTTAAAAATCACATGTCTTTATATGATGCAATGTTTTGCAACATCAGGCGAAGACAGTTGTTAGCATCTCTTGATTGCAAGGTGACCCCCACAACCATTGATAATTGGATGTCATTCCCTATATGGGATTTGTGATTGCATCCTATTACAGTATTGGTGTAGCAGATCTTTCATGCAATCAATGTTTTACATTCCTACCACTTCACTTTATGCCGCCTACAATGCAAAAAATTATTTCCATAGAAATCATTAATGAAAATCTTTTTTTTTCTTTTGTTGCTTGAAAATTAGTCATTACCGCCAATATTTTCGCAAAAACAAAATATGACGAGCCTATTGCAGAAACATATATATCTTTGTACATGTCACGGATTATACTTCCACGACCAAGTTTGGATAGTAGTTTGTTTATTAGTTTGGAAGAATTCAGATCATTTCAAAATAGCAACTCTTTATTTGCATATTTTCTTTTTTAGTTATAAATCAAATATTTTTTTATACTTCTTTGTTTTGTTAAAATATACGCATTTGGTGGAGGAATGCATTGTTTACATATTTACATAAAAAGCTTTTACAAATAATTAATTTTTTATGCATTGTCTAAATATCTGCATTAAAAGATCTCTAAATATCTGCATTAAAAGTTATAATTGTCTTTTTATGAACTAAAATATAGTTCATTTTGGTGTTTCAGTGTTGTAGTTTATTTTAGTATTTAGGGTTATAAAATGCAAAATATTTTTGTCAATATATTGATCTTTTGTATGTTAATTGTCAGAGTAACGTCTATTTTAGTATCTTATGTTGAAATGGCTAACCCTCACAGTTATCAAATATGCCAAGTTTTAATTTTAGATTTACTTTATTGGTAACAAAATTAATAAATTTTAGAAAGTATGATTTGTTATTAATAATAATTTGCAGATAATCAATTTTTATTTGCTATTAAAGATTCTCAAAGAAAAAGGGAAAAATAAATAAAACTTGAGGGGGATTTGAAACAAAAGTCTGAAAATGCTTACGGACCTCTAGTTACAGATGAGATTAAAGAAAGGTTGAGGACTCGGTTAATTTGAAGCTCTTGTCCAACATGATCAGAGGAAAAATAGAGGTGACGAACACGGGGAAGGGCGTGAGATGCTGGATGTATGCAATACCGATGATTCAGAGCTCCGCGACCGACAGGATCGAGCAAGTCTTAAGATGCGGTGATGGGCTTGGGTTGGGGATGGGTATGAGAGGAGCTATCACTTAAAATCAAAAATTGTAAATTGAACAAAAACCAAACCGAAAACACAAAGAACCGGACCAAACCGTGCGCAAATTATTCATTTTATGGTTTGTATTTTGGAACCGTGAACAACATTAATCAGAGTGTGGTTCATTCATTTTATTATCCAGATCAGAATCGCAACGTACACATCTCAATCGGTTTTACGATTTTTAGATCCGATCCGAACCAGACCAAAGTCACAATTTTGCTGGTTTTGCACCACTAAAAACCGCACTGCAAACTATACAGTTTTGCAACCAATGAAACCGCTTCACAAACAAACCATTTGATATGGTTTAAAATACATGCAGTCTGGTATGATTTTGTTATTTCGTGGTTTTTGTTTTTAACTTTCGGTCATACTTACTATATTATACAAAAAAGTATTATCTCTTTGTGAAACACAATTTTTGTGTGGCTCTTTAGTCTCTCTTGCAAAAAACCGAACAAGTTTATTTTTTCCTCCAATTCTTTATTTTAGACCTCCAACATTCTCATTCCATCAATTTTGATTTTGTTCTGATTGGAACCGGACTGAACCGCAAATAATCAAACTATTAGTGACCAATTTGATTTTGACTCTTGTTGAAACATAATCAGAACCGTTTACACAACGATTCCAAACATTATGTTTGAACTAGACCCTAAACCTGAACCAATCAAACACAAAAAATGTTTTGGTTCAAATTTAAAGAACCGTTAACTTGACCGTTCAGTTCACGATTTTAATAGAATTGAAACCGAATCGGATCCATGACAACTCTACTCAGAAGACATTGCTGAGCGGCAGAAGAAATTAGGGCATCAGGGTTCAGTCTTCTTCTTTTTATATCCGAATATAACAATTTTTAAATAAAAACGGGAAAAGAATTAGCGACCAAAAAACAAAAAAATAGCAGGAAGTGCGGTTGGTCCTCCTGTCATCTCTCTCTTCTTCCCCACTCCAGCGCCTACTCCAATCTGACAGCCTCTTCCCACCTTCTTCTCTACCTAAAAACCCAAGCGAAAACCCTATTTGGCCAAACCCACCTCCCATTTCCTCTACCCCCTCCACCGCGCCGCCGCCGCCGCCGCCGCCGCCGCCCAAATGAAGCAGCTACTATCTCGCCGGAGCTCGCCCGATAAACTCCAACAATGCCATCAATTTCTTAAGAAATACTACCGCTGCCTCCTCTGGATCTCCCTCTCCATCTATCTCTTCCTTTCAACCTCCCCTCCTTCCTTCCACCATTCACCCCTCTCCCGTCGAACCCTCTCCCAAACCCTCGCCTCCCCTTCTTCCCTTCCCCTTTCTCTAAAGATCTACGTCTACGATCTCCCGCCGGAGTTCAACGCCGCGTGGCTCTCGAACCCCCGATGTGCCTCCCACCTCTTCGCGGCGGAGGTCGCGATCCACCACGCACTCCTGCACTCCTCCGTCCGCGCCGTCAATCACCTCGACGCCGACTACTTCTTCGTCCCCGTCTACGTCTCCTGCAACTTCTCAACCATTAATGGCTTCCCATCGCTCCGCCACGCTCGCCCCCTTCTTTCCTCTGCCGTCGATCTCATCTCCGCCAATTTCCCTTTCTGGAACCGCTCCAATGGCTTCGATCACATCTTCGTCGCATCCCACGACTACGGAGCTTGCTTCCACGCCATGGTAAGTACTGCTCTCTTCTTCCCCATCCCTCTGTTCTCACTGAACTGAACATTTTGTTTTGGATTTGCGGAGGAGATAAATCCTAGCTTCGATGCGGCCAATGGCCGGAATTTTTTTTCTTCCGATGATCGTTAATGACAAAACTGCAGGAAGACGTGGCCATAGCCGAAGGGATACCGACGTTTATGAAGAATTCGATTCTGCTTCAGACCTTCGGGATGATGTCGCCGCACGCGTGCCAGGAGGCGGAGCATGTGGTTATCCCGCCGTACATTTCGCCGGAGACAGATCGGCGGCCACCTCCTGAGACCGCGCGGCGGGATATCTTCGCATTTTTCAGAGGCAAGATGGAGATCCATCCGAAGAACATCAGCGGCCGTTTCTATAGCCGGTAAACTCCATTCATCAGTTTTTTTTTCTAGTGATTGTTAACCGCAATTCATAATTGGCCAGTCGCACTCTAAAATATCCCAATTTTTCGTACCTTTTCAAAATACGTCTTGTACATGCAATTTCAGGAGAAGTGTTCAACACGAAAGTTGTAGATATCGACGATCTATAACTTTCGTGTTGAACACTTCTCCTGAAATTGCATGTACAAGACGTATTTCGAAAAGGCGCAAAATCTGAGCATATTTCCAAAGTACACCTTGTACTTGCATTTTTAGGAAAAGTGATCAACACGAAAGTTGTAGATCTCGTCGGTATCTACAGCTTTCGTGATGAACACTTTTCCTGATATTGCATGTGCAAAACGTATTTCGAAAAGACGCAAAAAATTAGGTGACTTTGAGGTGCGATTAGCAAAATAACTGGTTGCGGTTAACAATCACCTTTTTTGGGGGGGGGGGGGACTTTTGCATCCTCTAATTACGTTATTTTGACATTTTACACCCAAAATATTTATTTTGAAACTTTACACCGAAGTGCTCATTTTGACTAAAATTTAAGAGAATATTTAGGTTGGGACAATATCCAAAATACTTATTTTAACACTTTGTTGCTATCTTATTTTGGCAATATTCCTAAAATTTAAGGGATTTTTTATGACAACAGTATCTAAATATCCTAAAATTTCGTTCTTATGCTGCAAGTGCCAAAAATTGGTTTTTTTGGACTGCACCTCCTAAATTATTTAATTTGGCACATTGTATTTTAAAATTTTAAATATTGTATTTTGCATCCCTCCTATTTACATATATTTTGATGTTTTGCACCCTAGTCCTAAACTTCAGGGATAATTTGGTTAGGCTAAATTGGTTTTGCTCTTGAGAACTTCTAGAAAGGATTTCGTGATTTGGGGGCATTGAGAAGTAATCAAGCATATTTATCTATTGATAAAGAAGCTGAACGAAAATACCGCTCATTACAATACTTTAGGGTGCAAAATGTCAAAATATAAGTAAATAAAGGATGCAAAATGTCATATTTAAACATTCAGAATACGTAGTATATGAAAATGAATAATTTGGGGGTGTCTAGTGCCAGAAAACCACCAAAAATTAGTTTTAAAAATTGAGAGTGCAAAATAGGATAATTAGAAACCCATCATTTGCGTATAATTATGTAATTATTTAAAATGCAGTAAGGTGCGGACGGAGATCTGGAACAAGTACAGCGGCAATCGCCGGTTTTACCTCCGGCGCCACCGCTACGACGGCTACCAATCGGAGATTGCACGGTCGGTGTTCTGCCTGTGCCCGCTCGGGTGGGCCCCGTGGAGCCCGCGGCTCGTGGAATCCGTAGCTCTCGGCTGCGTGCCCGTGATCATCGCCGATGGGATACGCCTCCCGTTCCCGGAGGCGGTGCCGTGGCCGGAGATCTCGTTGAGCGTCGCCGAGCGTGACGTGGCAGGCCTCGAGCATTTGCTCGACCGCGTCGCCGCCACCAATCTTTCGGCCATCCAACGCCGGCTATGGAATCCCGCCATCCGGCGAGCTCTCCTCTTCCACCGCCCTGGAGTCATTGAAGGCGACGCTTCGTGGAACATTCTACGAGCTCTCGAGACTAAGGTTCACCGCCGGTCTTGGAGGCGGCGGCGCTCCGGCCAGCCGCTTCCCAATTCATCTGTGCGGTGGGCGTAAATATTTGGTGGGCCCGCCGGGGTTCTAGCTGAGGTGGACTCACGTGATTACCGGCAGTGTAGTGCTTCCTTACATATAAAAACATTAATGGCGATGCCGGTTTTGTTTGTTGAAGATGAGTTGTCAACACTATTACTACCCTGTAGATTATAGAGAGATAAAACTGGAAAATTATTTAATTATTTAATTTTGGGGAAACAAAGATTCCCTCTCTTTATTTGTTTTTAAATTTTAGGATTTGTTTGACACTCGGTGTCCGTCCCGATGGCACGCCGACGAGGAGAGAGACAAAATGGCCGGGCTGCAACTCCTTCAAGCAGGGCGTTTTCAAAGGGCGCTTGCAAACCTGTCAAAATAGGATTTCTCCAGCTCATTCCGGACGGAACGGAGCGGCGTTGGGTTGTCAAACGGGGCCTTAACCAAGACCTCTGCTAATTTTCTCAACAACAACAACACTCAAGCATTTATTTCACTATAGTGAGATTGACTATACAGATCCTTTGTCGCTATTGAGCCCTATCTTTTGTCATAATCTCACTAATGCCTAAGTGCATCATGTCTTATAGTTTCATTCCAAATCTTTATTGTATTGGTCTACCCCTCACTTCTTTAACATGCCTAGTGACTAGACTCTCACAACATCTAACAAGTACCTCTAATGATCTCGTTTGTACGTGTCTAAACCATTTTGTCAAGCCTCTCGCATCTTCTCTGCAATTGATGCTACTCCTGGCTTATCAGAAGTTGGAATTTAAAAAAAAACATTTCACATTTGATGGGTTACACGATCATTTTATAGGGAAGGCTCCCCCGTAATCTCCCCCCAAAATGGGAGATAATGGGGTTGACTAGTCAACCCCACCTCCCATGATGAGGAGAACATGGGGGTGGGGCCCACTCCCTCTCTCTCCACTAAAGCCACCCCCATGGGGAGGTAACCACCGGCCGACCGCCACCACTGGCCGCCGCCGCCGCTGG
This sequence comes from Platanthera guangdongensis, assembly GCA_039583875.1. Classification (NCBI taxonomy): domain Eukaryota; kingdom Viridiplantae; phylum Streptophyta; class Magnoliopsida; order Asparagales; family Orchidaceae; genus Platanthera; species Platanthera guangdongensis. Next base: position 27,512,957 of record CM077162.1, on the reverse strand, counting down.
CTGGCCGCCGCCGCCGCCGGCTTGCCGCCGTCGGCGGAGTGGTCGCCGCCGGCCGGGCAACAGCCGTCGGAGAGGCCGCGGCCCGCCGGCGGCTAGGCCACCGCCGCGGTCGCCAGGCAGGCTGCAGCCGGCTAGGCAGCGGCCAGGGCGCCGCCAACCAGGGCGCGGCTGGCCTAGCCGCTCCCGCCGGCCAGGACGCGACCGGCCAGCCAGCCCGCCGACTGGCCGGGCCGCGACCGACCAGGTCGCGCCGGCCGGCCTGGCCGCCATGCCGTCGCGGGCTCCGGCCAGGCCGCCGCTGGCCTGTCCGTGACCGCTGGCCAGGTCGCCGCCGTCCTGGCCGCGGCCGCAAGGCAGGCCGCCCCGGCCTGGCCGCAACCGCCGGCCTGGCCGCGGTCCAGGCCGCCCCTTGGCCGGCCACTGCCGGCGCATGGCCGCCCCACCGCCGTGGACGGCCTGCCCACCTCCCGATCATGGTGGGCTTTCCTCGCCGTCCGATCTACTGGGTAACCACCCACTAACCCACTACATTGGTGGTGGGGTCTGCCATGATCCTCTCCTGGAGGCTATAAAAGGAGCCACAGAGCCTCCTCATTCATCATCTTTTGGCTCCTGGTCATCTTCTTCCTCAGGTCAGAGCTCTGTCGGACTGTGCGCGCGCTCGACCTCCCCGCAAGCTAAGAACGTACAATTAAATCCGGTCCGATCGGGGCATCGAGTTAGCCCGCAACAACATTATATGTGGGTATATAATTCAAAATTAATGTGTTGAAATTAATTGCTTAATTAGAGGATTGGTTGAAATTACAATTTGTGTGTTGGAACTCCGGAAATGTTATGCGCAAGGTTTGTCGTTTTACCTTTCCACTAATAAAGTGTAGGAGTAATTGTTTGTGTATGTTTGGATGAATAACATGTTCGGAGGCATAACTGGTCAGTTCGGACACGTGTAGATCCGATACGCGTAGAAACTCCTTGGATTTGCCTATTTATACCCACCTAGGGGCAACGGTTAGGTGATTCCACTTTGATCACCATTCAGATGTTTCGAGCGACAATTACAGTTATTGGGGTCCATTCTTCACGCAAATAAAAATGCAGGTAGGTCTGGGCGGTCTAAGAAATAAATAGATATCCTGGTCCACATAGCTCTATGGGCGCAGTATATATTGTCCATTCAATTTGTGATCCTGCAATTTGCAAAAAAAGGTTTTGTTATCATTGACCAGCGCGGCTGACGGCTAATTGGCCGTCCGTCCAGTGGTCTGGACCCAAGAATTTTGGAAGAGAGAGTTGTTTGCTAGATGTAACAAGATTAGGATGCTTAGGGGCCGATTTAGGCTCCGTTTGGCGGGACTTATTTTTGTAGAAGGGTTAATCGCTCAAAGTATTCTACAATACCGCATCTAAGTATGGAATGGGTATTTATAGTACTTCCAGCGTAGAGCAAGACCCTAGTATGACACGAACCCGTTAATCTATTCCTAGTCGGCCTCGACACGTGCGGACATATAATAAAATAACCTAACAATCTCCTCTTATGTCCGCCGTGAACTCAGACTTCGAATAGAGGGTGGTTTGTGCAAAGTTCAACCAACTGTGAATCATACACAACCGTGTCCAGCACATGTTTCAAACAAATTAGACTTAAGCACAGAATAGTATGCACGCATAAGTAAAACAAAAACTCAGCTGCAACACAGAATAGTCTCAGATACAACAAGACACAGACCCAAAATGTCCGGTGTCCCAAACAAACAGAGAGCTAATAGTCCAATCAAACAGTGCATAAAATAAGAGCTAAACAATGCTCTGAGCAGAAGTAGCAAAAGATAAACTAAAACACTCTAAAACTCATCATCCAAAAGATCATCCTGATCTGGATTCCAGTCAACCAGTGCTCCTCCTATCCCAGCAACCCCTGCAATTTCAACAGAGAATTTCATTTCAGAATGAATTCTATCCTTTGCAAATTTACAAATATCTAGTTCTTACAAAAAAAAGAACTTAGTATTTAAATATTTAATTTGGCTGGGAGGACACGTTCATAGAGTATTATAGTTTTACCTCAGAACCTGATATCTGTTTCAACTGAAACGATTTCAGACTTCTGGACACCGCAGCTATATCTGTGATCCTATATGGAATGTCATGGTTACTGCCCTTCTAAAGTTAATTGGAACTCATCAAGTTTGGAATGGAACCAATCTCCAGAAGAAGAGACAAGACCAAGTCAGATTGTGTTATCAAGTTTGGAATAACACTCTCCTCCAAGGCAAAAGCCGAATCCAGGTGAAGTTGTTAGCATCAAGTTTGGAATAAAACAACTTACCAGATCCGAGCTCAGCAACTAAGAGCATCAACGGAACACAACATGCTTGCTTGACAAAGGAAATCGGAATAATCAAAACTTCCGGACAAAGGCTGAACTGAATCACCTATCGCTGAACTAAGGCCGAACTAAATCGCCTTTAGTCCGATTTCCCCCACAGTTTTGATTAGACGGTCTTTTGACATTCCTTTCGTCAATGGATCAGCCAGGTTATCCTTTGAACGTACATCGATCAAAGTGATAATTCCTTGTTCTTTCAGATAATTCAACAATGCATGTCTCAGTCGTACATGTCTCCTCTTAGTATTATAGAGAGTATTCTTAACGACTTGAACTGCTGCTTGATTATCACAATACAAGCTCAACGAGTTGACTTGCAACTTAGACAAGGGAATGTCTAGAATCAAGTTCCTGATCCAATCTGCCTCTTCACCGGCAAAGGCTAAGGCAAACAACTCATCTTCCATAGACGACAATGCTATACATGTCTGTCTTTTGGATTTCCAAGTAATGGCAGCTCCACCCAAATTGAACATATATCCACTGGTGGACTTGCTGTTCCCGACTTCTGAACACCATGACGCATCAGAATGTCCCTCCACAGAAGGTGGGTAATCAGTGTAGCACAGAACATGATCTTTAGTACCTTTCAGGTACCTCAACAGCCTATCTAAGGCTTCCCAATGCTCTTTGCCTGGATTACTGGTAAAACGACTCAGCATGCTAACCGAAAAAGCAATGTCTGGTCTAGTACAACTTGTGGCATACATGAGACTACCAATTATTTTGGAATATTTGACTTGATCAATGCTGGTCTCTACGTTAGGACTCAACTTCACATTATGATCAAATGGCGTCTCGATCGGCCTACAGTTATCATATCCCCAAGTAGAAAGAAGTTGTTCAATATAATGAGCCTGACTAAGAGTAACTCGACCCTTGTCAACTCTAACCTTCATACCTAATAGGGTATCCACAAGACCAAGGTCCTTCATGTCAAAAACTTCTGCCAGAGTGGATTTAATATCCCTAACTGCAGCAAGATTAGACCCCAAAATCAACATGTCATCTACATATAAGCATATGATGACTGTCAGATTCGACAATGAGCGGTGATAAAGACATTTATCTGAGAGACTGGACTGAAATCCGAGGCTATTTACCACCTGGTCAAACTTCATGTGCCACATCTTAGGCGCTTGTTTAAGCTCATAGATTGATTTATCTAATTTGCACACTTTATCTTTTAGATCTTTCTGCACATAACCTTCAGGTTGTGTCATGTAGATCTCTTCATCAAGCTCTCCATTTAAGAAGGCTGTTTTCACATCCATCTGATGAACTATAAAGTTCTCGATAGACGCTAAGACCAGAAGAATCCTGATAGTCGACAGGTGACACACAGGTGAATAAACATCAAAGTAGTCTATTCCCCCCTGTTGTTTATAACCTTTAGCTATGAGACGCGCTTTATACCTGGCTATAGACCCATCACTATGTAGTTTCTTATTCAACACCCACTTGCATCCTAGGACTTTAGCACCTTTCGGCAAGTCAACTAGATGCCAAGTATTGTTATGCAACAGCGAGTCCATCTCATCATCAATGGCTTCTGCCCCCATCAACGAATCTCTAGATCGCATTGCCTCCTGGTAGGAGAATGGATCATCCTCTAAGTGATAGGTGACGAAATTCTCACCAAAGTTCTTAGGGATTCTCTCTCTTGTAGATGCTCTAAGTGGAACAGTTTCCACCTTTATAAGTTGGGGAGCAGTGCTAGAAGGGCCAGCTACAGGTTCTACGATAGATTCTGAAATCATATCATTAGACCCGGAAACAGACAAACCATGATCCTTGACAAATTTATCTTCAAAGAATATGACATCTCTAGACTCTATCACGATATTCGTGGATAGATCGAAAAATCTGTCAGCTGCACTATCTTCTGCACTACCTAAATAGACGCATGTGGTCGTCCTAGGTCCCACCTTAGGCCTCTTAAGGTCTTGTAATCGCACATATGTGATACAACCCCAAGTCTTTAGAGTATCGTATCTACAAGGATGACCGTGCCACAGCTCATACGGGGTAGCAGTGAGCTGAGAATGAGGCACTCTATTCAGAATGTGATTTGCAGCACGAACTGCTTCTCCCCAAAAGGAATTAGGCATGCCAGCTGTTAGGAGCATAGAGTTCAACATTTCTGTCAAAGTTCTATTCTTACGCTCTGCAACACCATTTGACTGGGGTGAGTAAGGAGCTGTGGTTTCAAGAATTATTCCCTCAGAGGCACAAAATTCCTTGAACCCAGAAACAGTATATTCTCCTCCTCGATCACTTTTAAATCTCTTAATTTTCAGGTTCAACTGGTTTTCTACACGAGACTTAAAGGTCTTAAACGTCTCAAAGGCTTCGTCTTTCGATTTTAACAGATACACATGACAATATCTTGAAAAATCGTCTATGAAGGTAATCAGATACTTCCTTCCCCCTCTAGTGACGTGGCTACAAAAATCACAGAGGTTTGAATGTATCAACTCAAGAAGTTTCGTGCTCCTAGAAACCGATTTGTATGGTTTTCTAGTAATTTTGGTTTGAGCACACACCTCGCACTTGTCAAATCGAATCGACAGATCTAAGGGAATATTATGACTCTTCGCTAGATCTAGCATTTTCCTATAGTTCACGTGTCCAAGTCTGTTATGTAACAACTTAGGATCAATAAGGTTCGAACTTATTTGGTTAATGTTATCGTTATTTAAGCTAAGTCTATACATTCCGTTGATCAGGTACGCACACCCAAAATAATGTGAATTTACCGTTAAGGTCATTCTACTGTTTTGAGTTGTGAAGGACATCCCAGCCTTATCTAACAGACTCATAGAAATCAAGTTTTTAGTTAAAGATGGTACTACTTTAACATTATGCAGAAAAAGAGTTTTACCTGATGAGAGGACCAGCTCGGCTGTCCCAGCATGGGTCACCTCGGTCTCTCCTCCATTGCAGTTCTCCACCTTCTCCTGGACCGCCTTGACCTCAGCAAGTAAACCTCTGTCATTTGTCACATGACAGGTAGCACCGCTATCAAGCCACCACTCAGAGGACGAACTGCGGTGACTGCTCCCGATCATAGCCACGAAGGACTTTGGATCTAAGGCATCAGCCAGCATGTTCGCCACATTTTGCGGGGCATCCTCCTTTTTCTTCTTAGGAGCCTTGCACTCAGCCGCCCAGTGTCCCCACTTGCCGCAGTTGTGGCACTTGCCCCTCTTCCTTTTGAAAGAGGGCTTTTTAGGCGCCAACTGTGCAGAGGGTTCACCTTTGGGTGCTGGTGGCTTCCTTCGAGGCTTGCTGGGTCGAGAAACGAAGTTAACAGTCTGCGAGGACTGACTAACTTGTTCCAGACTCTTACCAGCTATGTTTTGATCCTCGATATGAATGAACTTTTTGAGTTCGTCCAATGCGATCTTTTCCTTCAGTCTGTGCATTTCAGTCTTGAAGGTCAACCACTCCGGAGGTAGCTTGCTAAGTATCAGACATACAAAGAGATTATCCGAGATATCGGACTTATCGTCCGCCAACTTGAGACGCAGACTCTCCAGTTCAATTATTTGAGAGTGTTGGGTACATTGGTCAAATGTACCTGATTTGAAGAAGGCTCACCTAACTCAATGATATACATCATAATGTATTTGATGTATGTTGAGTTTACTTGTGCAGGTTAAGTAATCACTGGACTGAAGCAAAAAGTTTCTAAGTCCATGTGTCGACACCCAGAGGGAAAGTGTCGACACTCAAAAAAGCTTGTGTCGACACCCAGACAAGCAGTGTCGACACTTGGAGTCATTGTGTCGACACCTGGGATGCAGAGTCGACACCAGACAGAAAGTGTCGACACTTGGAGCTGTGTCGACACTCAGTGAAGAAAAGTGCAGACAGAAAGTGTCGACACAAGGAGCTGTGTCGACACCCAGTGAAGCTGTGTCTACACCAGAAAGTGTCGACACTTGGAGCTATGTCGACACTCAGCAAAAGTCTGCAGAGTCTAAGTACAAGTGTCGACACTCAACACAATGTGTCGACACTATGCAGAAGAGTCAGCATTTGAAGTAAGTGTCGACACCCAGCACAATGTGTCGACACTCAATAGAAGAGTCAGCATTTGAAGTATGTGTCGACACCCAGAACAATGTGTCGACACACAGCTGAAGACTCAACACTTGAAGAAAGTGTCGACACAAGGGGCTGTGTCGACACTTAGCAAAGAACAGAATTATTTCCAAAATATTCTAAGTACAAGTGTCGACACTAAAGGAATGTGTCGACACTCAGCTGAAGTCTCAACAAGAAGAAGGTGTGTCGACACAAGGAGCTGTGTCGACACTCAGCAAGAATCAACATTGAAGACTTGTGTCGACACCAAGAAGCAGTGTCGACACTTGACAGATTCAACACAAGAAGTTGTGTCGACACAAAGAAGATGTGTCGACACTTAGAAGAATTCAGTAAAAGCTAGAAGAACAAGTATTTGTGTCGACACTCAATTTCAGTGTCGACACATGCAGAAGAATCTGTGTCGAGACATACAAGGAGTTGTGTCGACACCTTGTAGACTTGTGTCGACACTTACACAACATGTGTCGACACTTGGACTATAAATGTCGACACTTAAAGACAGAAAGTCTCGACACTTACAGACAGTTAGAGATTTTCAAGAAATGACTGGATGACTTGACAGCTGCCGTTCCAGCCGGTCTACAGCAACTGTCAGAGATGTCAGAAGTCAGTTATGAACCGGACCAGCCGGTTACCATGAAGAAGGCCTATAAATAGGCACCCACAGTTTACAGAAACTGTTGTTGAAGTTGTTGATCAGATTATTATTAAGGTTGATCACCTTGTTGAAGTAATTATTAAAGTGGTACAAAGAGTATCAACACAAGAAGATCTAGCAGTTCAAGTGCAGATCTAAGAAGTTGGAGAGAGAGGGCTCCATCCAAGAAATCAGCCTTTGGAACTAGGCTGAAAAGAAGGATTCAGATTCAGTCTGGATCTTAAGTAGTAGATGTCAAGGAACAACTGCAGATGATTCAGTCTTATTCAGTTCTACTCAAGAAGCTTTGAAGAAAGCTAAGTCAGAGTGAATCCAGCTGAGTTCTTCCAAGAACTCATCAAGAAGCTCTCAACTCCTCTCTTTTATTTCTGAGTTGTAGAGTTAATTTCTGTAAAACATTTTTAACTTGTAGGATCCTTTGGATCTGAGTGATTTGTAAGCCTGTATTTATAAAGGCTGAGGGTAGGGCTTGAGAGCCTGAGTGTAGGAGACTGAGATCTCTGAGTGTAGGCCTTGTTGGCTGAGTGTAGGCCTTGGTTGGCTGAGTGTAGGCCTTGATTGGCTGAGTGTAGGCTTTGGGATAAAGCTGAGTTGTAAGGCTTTGGGCCTGAGGTGTAGGAACCAATTTGGGTTCTGAGACAGTGGAGAAGTTTGGCCGAATCTAGTACACTGCTAGATAGGCGAAGAAGGAAAGTGGATGTACCCATATCTTGGGGAACCACTATAAAACACTGTGTGCTGTGCTGTGATTGTGCTGTGGATTAGCTGTGTATGTTTTGTTATTGCTGTTTGCTGTGCAAAAGTAGTTAGAAATCTGTGATATAACTGTTTGGCTGCCAACAAAGTTAGAAAAGGATTAGGTCACCTATTCACCCCCCCTCTAGGTGTTTAGGTACCATATCTTTCAAGTGGTATCAGAGCCAGGTTCCTCAAAAAAAGGACTAACAGTCTGAGGAGATCCTGTTTGGCAGATTCAGTGTTGGCAAAACACAGATTCAAGAAATTCAAGAAAATCAAGAAACATGGGTTCCTATGAGAATCACAAGGAATTGGGTTCCATGAAATTACCCATATGCAGAAAGGAGATCTTTAGGATCTGGAAAGAAAGGGTAAGACTATTTATGGAGGCCTCAGACCCTAGAATCTACATCACAGTAAACGAAGGGCCTTATGTGCCCATGAAGATTTCAGTGCTAGATGCAAATCAGAGAACTCCAAAGGATTTCTCTGAGATGACTAAGGATGAAATTGTTCTGGCCACCATGGACAAGAGGGCACAGAACATAATAGTGAGTGCCATTGATGATGCAACTTTTCAGAACTTAATTCACTGTAAAACAGCAAAAGAGATGTGAGATACTCTCATTGTCTATATGGAAGGTTCTGAAGAAGTTAGGCAAGATAGGAAGTCCTTGCTAAATCAGGAGTATGAAAGCTTTAGGCAAGAAAAGGGTGATAGCATCACTGAGTGCTATAAGAAATTTTACAGAATAGTTAATGAACTCATGTCTTATGGAAGAGAGTTCAGTAACTATGAACTAAATGACAAGTTCCTAAGGTCCCTAACCAAAGATTGGGACACCAAGATCTGTGCCATAAGAGAAATGGCTAAGTTGGGGGAAATTCCTCCTCCCACACTGTTTGGCAAGCTATTGTCTTATGAAATGCAGTTAACAGTGAGAAAAGAGGAGGAGAAATCAACAAGGACTGAGCACAAAGAAAGAACGGTTGCTTTCAAGACAGAAGTTCCCAGAAAGTGCAGGAATAAGTCTTTAACTCCACCTCCAGAGGTAGTTGAATCAGAGTCTGATGAGTCTGTCAGCACAAAGTCTAAGAGCAGTGAAAGTGATGAAGACTTTGCTGCTTTCACTAGACACTTTCAGAAGTTTTTGAAAAAGAAACAGTGGAGGTCAAGGCCTTCTACATCACAAGGAAAGGAAGACTCGTATCAGAAAAAGAGGTCTTCAAAGAATGACAAGAAAAGGACAAAATCAAGCAAGACAACTGGTTCAAAGATTGTTTGCTATTGCTGCAATAGACAGGGCCATGTTATTGCAGATTGTCCAGAGAAGAGAAAGGAATCTGGTGACAGGAAAAAGACTCACTTCAAAGGGAAGAAAGAAAAGTCTTTTGTTGCTAAGAAGGAGAAGACTCTATCAGATATCTCTTCTTCAGAAACTGAGTCTGAGGCTGAAGCCTACATAGGGCTGTTTGCTGAATAAGAAGAGGAAGAATTCATGCAGATCTTGGAGTCAATTTATGAACAAGAAGACAGTCATTGCCAAGGGCTAATGGCTTTGACAGAAAGTGCCAAAATCCTGGAGCAGCCAGGACCCAGTCAGGTACAAAGTTCAAGTTTAAATTCAGTTTCTTGTTCTAGTTCAGATTCAGATTCTTCTTCATCAAGTGATGAGAATGTATCTGAGTCTGAGGATGATATTCATCAACTTATAGATGAATATAGAGTGCTGTTGCAAGCTTACAAGAAAAGCAAGTCCCTTGCCAAAAGTCAGGCAAAGGAAATTGCTGATCTTAAAGCTGCTGCAACAGATTTTGAGAAGCAATTTGATCAAAAACTGAATGAGATAGCCAGGCTGAAACACATAACAATGATTCAGATGAGAACTATCACTTTTAAGAATGATCAAATTAAGTGTCTGGAGAACAATCTTCAGAAGGAGAAGGACTTGGTTGCTAGGTTTTCTAAACCTAAGTCAGTGTTACCCATAATTGATGAATTTGTTCATCACAAGAGTAAAGCTGGACTGGGCTTTATTAGACCTGCAGGGACTGAGCAGTCCAAGTATAAGTCCAAGGGCAAAGCCCCAACATTCAACAAGCCTGCTGTAGTCAAGACAGCCAAGGCAGTACCTAAGCAAAGGTACAATAAATTTGAATGTTGGTGCTGTGGCAAAGTTGGCCATTTTGCAGTAGACTGTTGGCACAATGTGAGTGCCAAAGTGAGTTCCAAACTACCTGTTGGAAAGCCAGTAGGTAGGTTTGTCAAATTGCAAACTAACAATCACCAAGGACCCAAGAATACTTTGGGTTCTAAGGTTCATTAATTTGTTTTGCAGGTGAGTCCAAGTGGCCATACCCCTACATGGTACTTGGACAGTGGATGTTCCAGACATATGACTGGAACTAGGGGACTACTGAAGGACTACATTCCAATCAAAAATGGTCCTAAAGTGACCTTTGGTGGTTCTGAAAAAGGAATCATCAAAGAGTTTGGTAACATTTCTTCAAACTTAGTTACCATTACTCAAGTGGCTTATGTTAAAGGGTTGAAACACAACCTAATAAGTATAAGTCAATTAAGTGATGTAGGGTATGACATCTCATTTGTTAAAAATGGTTGTCATATCAAGAGGTCAAGTGATCAAGAGATCATCTTGACAGGATATAGGAAAAGGAATGTCTATTGCCTAGACATTATGATTGAGAACAATGGTTCTCCAGTTTGTCTTGTAGCTGATGAGACAGTCTCTCATTGTGTCAAATGGCACAAGAGGCTAGCCCATCTTAACTACAAGACTATTAACAAACTCTTTAGCAAAGAGTTAGTGAGGAATGGTACTCAAGTTAAGTGTGTCAAAGATGGTATTTGCTCAGCTTGTCAAAAGGGCAAGCAGACTAAATCCACCTTTAGAAGCATAGAAAACAAGGATGCTGTGAGGTGTTTATACCTCTTGCATATGGATCTCTTTGGTCCAATGCCAGTTCACAGCTTAGGTAGGAAGGTTTATACCCTTGTAGTTGTAGATGACTACTCAAGGTTTTCCTGGGTGTTCTTCTTGAGACAGAAATCTGAAACACCTAGTGTCTTCTACAGCTTTGTCAAGCAAATTCAGAATGAACTAAATAGTACTGTGGTCAAAATTAGAAGTGATCATGGTACTGAATTTCAGTCTGATAGCATGACAAAACTGTGTGAAGACTTTGGGATATTTCAAGAATTCTCTTCACCTAGAACACCTCAGCAAAATGACATTGCTGAAAGGAAGAATAGGACCTTGATAGAGGCTGGTAGAACCCTACTAAGTGATACATCACTGCCTGAGTATTTTTGGGCTGAAGCAGTTAACACTGCATGCCATGTTATAAATAGGGCTACCATCACTAAAGGACTTAACAAGACCCCCTATGAAGTTGTGAAAGGCAGGAAACCAAACCTATCCTACTTCAGGATCTTTGGTTGCAAATGCTTCATACTTAACAATGGGAAGTCTTACTTAACTAAGTTTGCTGCCAAGTCCCAAGAGGGAATTTTTGTTGGGTACAGCAATAATAGTAAGGCTTATAGAGTGTACAACTTGACTACACAAGTTGTAGAAGAATCAGTGCATGTAGTTTTTGATGAGACTAAACTTATTAATAATGAGTTGTCTAGCAGTGTATACAGCCCCACAGGTTTATCAAAGAAAATGGGCAAGCTTACTATAGAAGAAGTGCCTGCTGCAAGACAGCTAGGAGAAGAGAGTAGCTGTTGTCCAGGGGGAGAACTACATGTGCCAGTTGCTGAAGAAATACAAGGTGTACAACATGAAGCAGATGCTGAAGTGGTTCAACCAGAAGTGAGGATGCCTCCAGCCCACAGGCATCTTAGAGATCATCCAGTAGAGCTGATTATTGGAGATCCAAGACAAGGAGTTCAAACAAGGAGCAGAAATCAGAATGCTGCAATCTATTCCAGCTTTCTGTCACAAGTTGAACCTAAGAAATTTGAAGAAGCAATACAAGATCCACAATGGACTGAAGCAATGCAAGAAGAGCTTAATCAGTTCAAGAGGTGCAAGGTTTGGGAACTTGTTCCTAAACCTAAAGACCACAATGTAATTGGAACTAAGTGGATCTACAGAAATAAGATGGATGAACAAGGGGTCATCATTAAGAATAAGGCTAGACTGGTTGCTAAAGGATATAGGCAAGAAGAAGGTATTGATTTTGATCAAACCTTTGCTCCAGTAGCCAGACTGGAAGCCATAAGAATGTTCTTGACCTATGCAACCTATCAAGGATTCAAGGTATACCAAATGGATGTCAAGTCAGCATTCCTAAATGGTAATTTGAAAGAAGAAGTCTATGTGGAGCAGCCTTCAGGTTTTGTTGATCCAACTCTACCTCATCATGTCTATAGACTTAGGAAAGCTTTGTATGGGTTAAAGCAAGCCCCTAGGGCTTGGTATGAAACCCTATCTAGTTTCCTCATTGAGAACAAGTTCTCAAGGGGGAAAATAGATAAGACTCTATTCCTTAGGGAATATAGAGGCAAAGTCATACTAGTCCAAATATATGTAGATGACATTATATTTGGGTCTACTGAAAGCAGCCTTTGCAAAAAGTTTGCAAAACTTATGCAAGGTCAGTTTGAGATGAGTAGTATGGGAGAGCTGAAGTTTTTCTTGGGACTCCAAGTTAAACAGAATGAGAGTGGTTTGTCCATTTGTCAGTCAAAGTTCACCCTAGAACTCATAAGGAAGTATGGTATGGATTCATCCAGTACCATGAAGACTCCTATGTGGTCAAGTATGTCTCTTAGCAAGGATGATGCAGGGAAACCTGTAGATGAAACCTTGTATAGAGGGATAGTTGGCTCCCTACTATACTTGACTGCTAGTAGACCTGACATCATGTATGCTACATGTGTTTGTGCCAGGTATCAAGCCTGCCCTAAAGAGTCTCATTTGACTGCAGTCAAAAGAATATTGAGATATCTAAAGGGCACTCCCTATCTAGGCCTCTGGTACCCTAGGAATGGAGATTTTGATCTAACAGGTTATACAGATGCAGACTTTGCAGGATGCAAAGAGGATAGAAAGAGTACTTCTGGAACTTGTCAATTCCTAGGGGGGAGACTAATTTCATGAAGCAGCAAAAAGCAGACTAGTGTGGCTATCTCCACAGCTGAGTCAGAGTATATGGCTGCAGGGAGTTGCTGTGCTCAACTTCTGTGGATTCAACATCAGCTAGAGGACTATGGATTTCAGGTAAGTAGAACTCCACTTTACTGTGATTCTACAAGTGCTATTTCAATAGCTAATAACCCTGTATCTCATAGTAGAACAAAACATATTGAGATTAAATATCACTTTCTTAGAGAACATGTAGAAAGAGAAGATATTTCATTTGAATATGTTAAAACTAATAATCAGATAGCTGACATGTTTACTAAGCCCCTAGAAGAAGCTAAGTTCAATAGATTCAAAATTGAACTAGGAATGATAAACTTAGACTAAGTTTACAAAATAGAAAATTGGCTAAGTAAAAAGGTGTCGACACATAGACAAGTCTATGTCGACACAGAATAGTGGTGTCGACACTTCAGGAAAAAGGTGTCGACACATCTAGGAATGTGGTGTCTACACTTCAGAATGTTAGTGTCGACACATGTCAAGTAGGTGTCGACACATCCAATATGGTGTCGACACTTAAGTTTTACTCAGAATTTTTTCTAAGTAAAGTCTCGACAATGTGTCGAGTTATGTTGTGTCGACACATAACCAAGTGTCGACACATAATATCTGTTGACTAAACTTGTGTCGACACATATGTGTCGAGACATTATAAGTCAGTGTCGACACTTGTTGCCAGTGTCGACACATTTTAAGTTAGCTGTCCCGCCTGTTCATCTTCAAAATCAGAAAGGTATAAATAGGGTTCTGTCTTTGTTTGTCGACACGCTTTCAAAGTTTCGAGACCAAAACTACTGTGTCAACACCTCTCTTTTCTAAAGACAAATTCTCCAAACCCTAATGGCTCCTAAGCTTGAGGAGAACGTTAACGAAGGCTATGAGCTTGTGCGCGGCGCGTTCGACGACGCAGATGCAGAAATCAAGGCGGTAGTAACCCTAGTCGCCGATTCTGGATTGGAATACTTAGTTTCAGAACCAACTAAGATATGGAAGAAGGAAGTGCTTGAATTCCTTAATGGAGCTGAAGTAGATGACTCTGGATACAGAATCAAATCCAGAGTTCATGGAACTAAGGTCAAGGTTTCACCTAAAACTCTGAGGAAGGTGCTCCAGCTACCAAGAACTCAAGATGAAGAAGAGGTGACTGCTTCAAAGACCAGGGAAGCTCTTACCTGGTGTGGACTTGATCCAAAGATGAAGATAGGATCTGTTTTCAACAGGAAATGCATGAATAATCAAGGCAAGTTCATGTCTGAGATTGTGGGAAAGGTCTTGCTCAGCAAACCTGGAGGGCATGACAGAGTGTCTGCCTATATGTTTGGAGTCATGACAAGGATCATACTCACTCTGAAAACAGACTGGTCAATAGTGGTTTTTGACAAGATCAAGGAGAGCTTGAAGAAGCCCAATCTGGGCAGAATCATCAGTCTCTACCTAGCTGGTACCATACCAGAAGTCATGAGTTCAGCTGCAGGAAGCAAGATCAACCACATGAGGAAGATGGATCAAAGGATATTTTCCAGATGGGACAGGGTGTTGTCCAAGGACATATCAACTCCAGAGAAGACAATTACTGAGAAGGAGATTCCTCCTAAGAAAAAGAGAAAAACTGCTCCAGTGACACAAGAGTCCTCCAGCAGTTCAGGGAGTGAAGCACATATTGTTTTCACTCCTGATGACCAAGAGGAAGTGCCAGCAGTGAAGTCTCCTGCTCCTCCAGCTATTGCTGAGATCCAGGGGGAGCTACCACAGGCTAGCCCCATCCGTAGGGATCAAAGCCAGGGGGTGCTTCCAGGTGTAGAAGAACCCTCTACACTGGAGAGTGAACAAGCCACTAACATCATACAAGAGATACTCATTGACCTAAATACATTGAATTTTTCTATAGTAGATTCTGATTTGTCTGATGTACATCAGCAAACTCAGCTAGACAGTCAAGTTCCAGATGTTGTTTTAGAAGACACATCTGCTGTAGTTCAAGATGATACTTCTCAAGTGGTTGAAGAACCAAAAACTTCTCCTGCACAGTCTCCACCTGAATATACAATGGAAGATTTGTTTCTAAATCTAGATCAAGAAGATTTTAACATGGACAAGGATGCTGCTGCTGAAGATAAGAGTGCTGCTGCTGAGGGGGAGCAACTGACAGTTCTGGAAGAGCCTTTAAGGCCAGAAACTGTGAAGGCACCTGGTGTGCAAGCTGACAAACCTCCAAGCCCTAAGGAAAGGGTTGAAATTGCCAGCACTTCAGAATCTGAAGAAGATGAGGCTGCAAAGGCTAAGAAGAAGAAACTCTATGTCTTCAAGAGGAGAAGTCAGAGTTATAAGAAAGTCTTGCAATCCATTGCCCCACAGCCTATAGTTCAGCAAGCTCCAACTGCTGATTATAGTGCTTTAATGGTTACACTACAGATAAAATTGGATGAGCAAAGAAAGGCAATTGAGACATATGTGGATGAAGGGCACAAGACCCTATAGTTTGATCTTGCACAAGATATAAAGTCTATAAGGTTTGAAATGAACCTTAACAAGAAAGAGATGACAGACTGCTTCCACAAGGGTGGCAATGCAGTGGTGTATCTGGCAACACACCAAGAGAAGATAAAAATACAAGTAGATGATATAGCATTGAAGCAAGGATATGTGCTGGAAAACCAACTCAGAATGAATGACAATCTCACACAATCTCACAATGCTATAGTCACTGAATTGAAGAATAAGACTGCTGAACCTTCTACATCTGCTGCTGCAGTTAAGGCTGACTTTGATAAAGTATTTCAAGCTGAGATTACTGCTATCAAGACTGCAATTCAAGATTCCCAGAAGGCCATCTCTGAACAGCTCACTAAGCTCAAACCTTACTTTAAAGATGGAATCAGGTACTTGGATAGTCAAATCAGATTCCAGAAGGATGATGTAAGAGATCATGTTACCCAAGAAGTCATAAAGGGGGAGAGAGTTTTAGTCAAAGCTAGCTCTGACCATGCAAAATGGATATCTAATTCCATCAGAGCTACACTGGGCTATCCTCCACTCTGTGATGATGACAATGTTGCTGAATCTGGGATTCAAAGTGCATATCTTGGAGGTGAGCAACCAGAGGTAGCTCAGGTCATATATCCTCCACCAGATTTTGACATGGTGCAAGCTGATATTCACCAGATGTATAGCCCAACTGCAGGGAAGTCAAATGTTGTTCTGGAAAAGGTTGTTCAACCTATTTCTGCAGCTATGCAAGAGGCATTAGAGAAAGAAGAAGAGGCAAGGTTGTCAAAGAAGAGGTTTAGGGAACAAGCAGAACAAAGGCCAGACTTTGAACAGTGGAGCCCTACCTCTAGAAATATAATTTTAACTGCCTGGAAAGCTGCCAAAGACAACATGAATGACAGGAACAAATGGTTCTCTGAGGCAGAATGGAGAAAACATGAGATCAGGCAGGAGGCAATAGTTCAGTATAGAAGGAAGGCAAAGATGGGAAAGCTACCTCCTACTGCAGTGGAGCCTAGCAAGTACTTTCCTAAGCCATACCACTATTTTGAAAGGCAGAAAATCAAAGCAGAAGAGCTGAAGAAGGACTTAAAAGGCAAGAAGCCTGCTGATGCTGCAACTGCTGAAGCCACTGTCAAAGCTCAAGTCCAACCTGGCAAAGGCATAGTTATCAAAGAACCAGACCAGAAATAGATTAAGAAATTACTTGAAGATTATTTTGTAATCTTTTGAATGTAAAACATTTTTGTAAACCATTGAAGATGTATTAGAAAAATGTTAGAACAATATATGATAAATATATTTCATGATTGTTCTGTAAATGTGTCTATTTCTTGATTGTTCTGCAATGATGAATGTGTATACATGTGTGAATTTCTACATGTT
This sequence comes from Platanthera guangdongensis, assembly GCA_039583875.1. Taxonomy (NCBI): domain Eukaryota; kingdom Viridiplantae; phylum Streptophyta; class Magnoliopsida; order Asparagales; family Orchidaceae; genus Platanthera; species Platanthera guangdongensis. Next base: position 27,496,003 of record CM077162.1, on the reverse strand, counting down.
TATGTTTACCCTGCTGTTTATAATCTGCTTTACATCATTCTGTAATTTTTAATTATGAATGGTGTATATCATTGACTAAGGGTTATGAATGGTGTATATCATTGACTAAGGGTTATGCTGTTTATATTGTTGGGTACATTGGTAAAATGTACCTGATTTGAAGAAGCCTCACCTAACTCAATGATATACATCATAATGTATTTGATGTATGTTGAGTTTACTTGTGCAGGTTAAGTAATCACTGGACTGAAGCAAAAAGTTTCTAAGTCCATGTGTCGACACCTAGAGGGAAAGTGTCGACACTCAAGAAAGCTTGTGTCGACACCCAGACAAGCAGTGTCGACACTTGGAGTCATTGTGTCGACACCTGGGATGCAGAGTCGACACCCGACAGAAAGTGTCGACACTTGGAGCTGTGTCGACACTCAGTGAAGAAAAGTGCAGACAGAAAGTGTCGACACAAGGAGCTGTGTCGACACCCAGTGCAGCTGTGTCTACACCAGAAAGTGTCGACACTTGGAGCTGTGTCGACACTCAGCAAAAGTCTGCAGAGTCTAAGTACAAGTGTCGACACTCAACACAATGTGTCGACACTATGCAGAAGAGTCAGCATTTGAAGTAAGTGTCGACACCCAGCACAATGTGTCGACACTCAATAGAAGAGTCAGCATTTGAAGTATGTGTCGACACCCAGAACAATGTGTCGACCCACAGCTGAAGACTCAACACTTGAAGAAAGTGTCGACACAAGGGGCGGTGTCGACACTTAGCAAAGAACAGAATTATTTCCAAAATATTCTAAGTACAAGTGTCGACACTAAAGGAATGTGTCGACACTCAGCTGAAGTCTCAACAAGAAGAAGGTGTGTCGACACAAGGAGCTGTGTCGACACTCAGCAAGAATCAACATTGAAGACTTGTGTCGACACCAAGAAGCAGTGTCGACACTTGACAGATTCAACATAAGAAGTTGTGTCGACACAAAGAAAATGTGTCGATACTTAGAAGAATTCAGTAAAAGTTAGAAGAACAAGTATTTGTGTCGACACTCAATTTCAGTGTCGACACATGCAGAAGAATCTGTGTCGAGACATACAAGGAGTTGTGTCGACACCTTGTAGACTTGTGTCGACACTTACACAACATGTGTCGACACTTGGACTATAAGTGTCGACACTTAAAGACAGAAAGTCTCGACACTTACACACAGTTAGAGATTTTCAAGAAATGACTGGATGACTTGACAGCTGCCGTTCCAGCCGGTCTATAGCAACTGTCAGAGATGTCAGAAGTCAGTTATGAACCGGACCAGCCGGTTACCATGAAGAAGGCCTATAAATAGGCACCCACAGTTTACAGAAACTGTTGTTGAAGTTGTTGATCAAATTATTGTTAAGGTTGATCACCTTGTTGAAGTAATTATTAAAGTGGTACAAAGAGTATCAACACAAGAAGATCTAGCAGTTCAAGTGCAGATCTAAGAAGTTGGAGAGAGAGGACTCCATCCAAGAAATCAGCCTTTGGAACTAGGCTGAGAAGAAGGATTCAGATTCAGTCTGGATCTTAAGTAGCAGAGGTCAAGGAACAACTGCAGAGGATTCAGTCTTATTCAGTTCTACTCAAGAAGCTTTGAAGAAAGCTAAGTCAGAGTGAATCCAGCTGAGTTCTTCCAAGAACTCATCAAGAAGCTCTCAACTCCTCTCTTTTATTTCTGAGTTGTAGAGTTAATTTCTGTAAAACATTTTTAACTTGTAGGATCCTTTGAATCTGAGTGATTTGTAAGCCTGTATTTATAAAGGCTGAGGGTAGGGCTTGAGAGCCTGAGTGTAGGAGACTGAGATCTCTGAGTGTAGGCCTTGTTGGCTGAGTGTAGGCCTTGGTTGGCTGAGTGTAGGCCTTGATTGGCTGAGTGTAGGCTTTGGGATAAAGCTGAGTTGTAAGGCTTTGGGCCTGAGGTGTAGGAACCAATTTGGGTTCTGAGACAGTGGAGAAGTTTGGCCGAATCTAGTACACTGCTAGATAGGCGAAGGGGGAAAGTGGATGTACCCATATCTTGGGGAACCACTATAAAACACTGTGTGCTGTGCTGTGATTGTGCTGTGGATTAGCTGTGTATGTTTTGTTATTGCTGTTTGCTGTGCAAAAGTAGTTAGAAATCTGTGATATAACTGTTTGGCTGCCAACAAAGTTAGAAAAGGATTATGTCACCTATTCACCCCCCCTCTAGGTGTTTAGGTACCATATCTTTCAGAGAGGTGATTGACGAGTTTAAATTAAACTTTGAAGTGAAGAGTCTCTCGCCAAGGAGAGTCCTCGACAACCCCTCTTCCTTCTGGAAGTGCGCATTCAAGCGATCCCAAATCTCCTTTGCAGTCTTATGACTGCTGTAGGTCAGGGCGAGTTTAGGGTTCAGTGAATTTAGGAGGTAGTCCCTGCAGAAGTCTTCGTCTTTTCTCCACTGAAGTTCGCTCACGTCCTCTTCGGTAGTGGCAAAATCACTCAGGACCGTGTAGAAAATCTCACGTTCCTTCATACCAAGTTGGACGTGCAGCTTCCAAGCGTGGAAGTCGGAAAGATCGAACGATTGAAGCTTGACGATGTCGTAGGAGGTAATCTTCGACATCTCGCTAAAGCTATAATAGTAAACAACCAGAAAGAAGTCACCTGATCAGCGCGGAGACGAGAACGGGTCTTCGGATCCAATCCAGAAATTATTTGCTCCTTCTCTCCAAAAAAAAATGTTGCCCAACTGTTTGGAAAGGTACTCCTTCCCTTGCTGATTTCCAGTAGAACAACTGTTCTCCAAAATTGGATACAGAACTAATAATGATGATCTCAGTCTCTCCTCCCTAGATCAGCAAGAAACACAGCAGCACAGAATAATCTTCTGTCGCAGGAGGTAATCTTCTCCACTGAAGTTAACAGAATACCAGCAAAGCACAGAATAACAACATTGATCTCGGTCGCCGGATCTAGAGCAACCCTTTTCGAAACCAGTAAAGCTGTGGATCTAAAGCAATACTCTGGATCTGTATCGTCGGCCGGCGGAGAAAAACACAGAGAGCGGATTTATGAATATCAGAGGCGGAAATCGCAATAAGGACTGGCGGCTGAGGACAGATCGACGCAGATCTTCGCGATAAGGAGCGGCTGCGGGATCCTTCTCGATCACTAAACAGCGCACGGGAGAAGAACACCGTGAGATCGCGATGCCTCTTGGAGCGCCGACGAAGTCGCTGAAAGCCGAAGCAGTAACGGCGGAATCGGAAAATCCCACAGCGGGAGCCGACGAGCGGCGAAATCCAAGATCGCGAAATCGCAGGGCGCGTCGAAGCGGGGTGCGGCGGAATCGCACGAGATCGCGAGTACAGGAGCGGCACCCACCAATCTCGCGAGCGGTGGACTAGGCCGATCCCGCTTCCTTCTTCTCGATCTGCTTCATGAAGGAGAGCGGCGGTGGAATCGTACACGGGAACGATGGCGGAATCGTGAAATCGCCGAGAGCGACGGCGGAATTCGTTGAGCGACGAAAACCCTAGCGAACTGATCGCTACTTTGAGAATGTAGAAGGGTTAATCGCTCAAAGTATTCTACAATACCGCATCTAAGTATGAAATGAGTATTTATAGTACTTCCAGCGTAGAGCAAGACCCTAGTATGACACGAACCCGTTAACCTATTCCTAGTCGGCCTCGACACGTGCGGACATATAATAAAATAACCTAACAATTTTCACCGGTCAAGCGGTTACGACCGCATGAATCAGATCTTAATTATTGTCCGATTCATGCAGTTGTAACCGCGTGACCGGTGAAAATAAGTCCTGCCAAACATAGCCTTAGTGTGTGTGTGTGTGTTGGGGGGGGGGGGGGGGGGTCCTCTCAATAATTTTTCAAAATATATAGCAGGTTTGGATTTTTCTTATTGAGACAATGAATTTCAAGTATTTACATGTCAAAATGGTCTTCGGATGAGGAAAAAAATGGTATGAAGACGTTTCTTTTTGGCTGGAGGAAGATGTCTGAGCCCCTTTGTTGAAATTTTTGGATTCACCCCTGAATGTGCTAAGTGTATGAATATGGATCTGCGTATGCGGTCGTAGCATATACAAATTTTTTAGCATACATGACACTTCACAATGTATGCTACAACTTAATGTAGGAGTCTGCAAAAATAATCGAAGAATCGAGAATCGGACCGGAATAGAACCAAACCAAACGGTTTGGGTCGGTTTCAAATAAAGTCAATTCGGCTCTAGATTTCTTAATACTAGAACCTGCAATTTGATTCGGTTTCTAGTTCCATATGGTAGGTACCCAGAATCGACCCGAGAATCAGAATTCAATGCTAAAGGCAATATTTTGAGAATAGTTATAATCATATGACTAAATAATACGTGAAAAATATTGAGAATAGTAGCATCACTAAAGAAAATAATTTTTGAACTCGGATAGTTGCATGTCTTTAATTCATATAGTCATGATTCAATTTGTTGCAGCTCGCTCGAGTTTTTTGGTAAATCGGTCTAAAATGGACCGTTTTAGCTCTTGGGGCGGTTGAGCGCGTAAACAGTCATATAAAAAAGGCGAGCTGACAAGACAAATTTTTTAGGCTGTTGTTATTCGCGAATCATAAACGTTTATCTGCAGAGCGATTTTTTCATGTTTATAAATTACTATCTGCGTACCAACTTTAAACTTTAGCAATTAATGTCTTCTCCTGAGAAAGTCCCGACAACGAAGGAACTTCTCCAACAATCTTTTGAGCCTATGTCGACGACTCCATTCCAACAATTTGACATGAATTTCACCATTTTGATGTGAATTTCTTCATTTTGACGTGAATTTCACCATTTGACGTAAATTTCATCATTTTTGTTTCTGGCATTGGCTCAAAAGGCTAACAAAGATGTTCTTCCGACTCGTGAGAAAAAGACATTTATTTTTAAAGTTTAAACTTGGTTTGCGGATAGTAATTTATAAATATGATAAATTTGGTCCACGGATAGACGCTTATAGTTTGCGAATAACAACTGTCTTTTTTTAACGTGGAAAACTTGTAAATATGACGAAAAATCACGTGACTGGATTGGTGCCGACCAAATTTCCACTAGTATTGGGTGCTCTTACAAAGATTTTAAAGAATGTGATGACGGCAGACTGCTCCTTGTTACATTTGTTAGGAGAGAGAGAGAGAGCTTCGCTCGGAGGGTGACATGTCACCGCTCAAAGAGCTAAGTCCTTTGTCTGCTACAGTGGGGAGTGTTGTGCTTTGAGTGCACTAGAGACCTTGACTGCCGCTTGGAGGCTTGAGCGGCACGTTCTACGCATCTCGACTTCCGTGGCTTTTCTTCTGTTGTGTTTAGAGGAGTCTGGAGTGGTCGAGTGTATGGCCCGTTGCTGAGTTGAGGGCGCTTGGAACGCTGCGCGCGGAATGTCTATTGTAGTGCGCGTGGAACATGTCTTGCTTGTGGCAGAGTGCGTGACGAGGACGCCTGAGAGGTGCTTCGTGCTCTTTGTAGAAAATCTTGTGGATTGGTGGCGTCATTCGAGAGAGGAGCCCACGCTCAGGAACATTTTAGAGAACAAGGCACACGGTGGCGCGTTTGGGAGCGAAGTGCGTGGGGGGATCGCTTGGGAGCGGACCACGCTGGGGCGCTTGGGAGCGGAGCGTGCGAGAGCGTGCTTGGGAGCGGAGAACGCGGCGTAGTGTGCACAAGGTGAAATTCCTAAGGGGCGCTCGAAGACATTCAAAGATCTTTGAAGGATCTTCAAAGGCGCAAGGAGATCTTCGAGGGAACTCTCGCACACGTACGAGGAAAGGCGGCAGGAGAGAAAGATGATAATGGAGGATGGTCGTCTGGGGTCATATTCATAGGCCCATTGGGATAGTTACGGTGGTTACATGCCTATCCACAGACTGTAATCACTCTATCTACTATTCACATACCATTACTTTATAAAGTACTTTATAAATTATGAGTTTATGATGCGTGGTTTTATAATATTTTGATTTGGGCAGACCGATATAATTTTGGTATTTGCACCCGCCCATATTGGGAGGTTATGCTGGTGCTAACACGGATGGCTACGCGTACCTCGCGACCGCGAGCGCGGAATCGCTGCTGCGAGGCAACACATGCGTGAGGCGCGCACGGTTACCCGCGCGATACGCCCGGACCTCGCGTACGCGACAACACGTGTATGGGGCGTGCCACAGCAGCCCCCGCGTCGGGCGTGCGTAGCCCCGTGCTTGCGCGGGGCGCGGGAGGTCTTGCGAGGTGGGCATGACCTTTGTGTGCCGGCGCGCGCGCGTGGCTGCAATGTCTATGCGTACCTTTATTTCTGCTTATATGGTCGGGTGGTCTCGAAATTTTGGTTTGATCTGACCTATTTTGGGGAACCCCATCGCAATTATTCTGTGACATCGATAGTTGTATGACAAAGAATCTGAGTTGAACGACGTTGTTTATTAATTATTTTGAGACATTGGTAGAACTAAGAACCAAGCGAGTATCGAACGAACGGTACAAATTCAGCTTTATACTTTAGGACCGTTGGTAGATTCTGGTTCCACGATATGAAATCAAACCTATATAGACCGATTCTTGATTTTTGATGGAACTGAACCGATCTAATAAGGGTAAAATTGTAATTTCCTAAAGGGGTTGACAATAAATAGTATTGGTCAACGCCCTTCATGTTCTTGTTGCCTTGTTGGGTCCAAAGAATAGAATTTTTTGTGGTTAACATGTTCTGCTAGATGTGGCCTCCTCATGTGCTGTCTTGACATTTTTTTTATAAATAGGGCCAAAGGAGAATAGAGAAGAGGTGAAACATGTAAATATGTGGGTCCCATCACAATACAAGTTTTTTATTGGCCATCTGGACCTTACTTTAGGTCCGGGTGACGGACCAAAAAATTTTCCGGGTCAAAGATGGACATTTTGTGGGGAAAAAATAATAATTTATACACGATGTGTACTTGGCCAATAGAAAAATAGCATGACTTTTCAAAATTTTAAATCAAAATTGAGGCTCCCTTTGGGTGGACGTATTTTCACCGGTCAAACATTTTAAGTCTGATTCATGTAATTGTAATCGTTTGAACAGAAAAAATAAGTCCTAAACGGAGCGTGAATTGAATATCCTTGGTTTTGACCCAAAGATAACCCGATTAATTCGCCACAGTCCGATTTGGTTTTTCAACCTTCGTTCAGTTTTCTATACTTTGCTATAGTGATTCATTCAAAAGATATGATTTTTCTATTAGTAAATTCACCAATCATGAAAAAAAGCAGTGTTATGTGCACATTATGTTTGATTGTGTCACATTATTGATATCTACTTTTTAAAAAGTTTTTATTTGCAACCTAAATTTATATGTGCATATCAAACTGAAAACTATAAAACATAAAACGTGTCGCGGTCCGCCCGAGGCTCATGGTAGAGCGGGCATGTTGAACGGTCTTAGCCCACTGATCGGTCAAGCGCGCAAACAGTCAGAGTTTCACAGAGGTGCGGGAGAGATTTTATGTCGTGGAAAATCTGCAATCTGGATGAAAAACCACGCGGTCGATTCTTCGTCGACCTAACTTCCACTGTTCCGTGTTTATAGCAAAGTTTTTTTTTTGGGCGGGGGGGGGGGGGGGGGGGGGGGGGGGGCCAGGGCGACAAACCGCTGTTTGTTACACTTGACAAGATGGGAAAAAGAGAGAGCAGAGCGCGACAAGGCTCCAAACTCTTTTGGTGGTCTTGCTCCTCCAAGCAAAGGGGATCGGACGATCTCATGCATCTTGACGTGCTCGACTCGGTGATGCTGAGAGAGCTTGTCCGCTTACTTCAATGCTTTTTGGATGGTCGGAGACAGTGAGCGATCATTGGGTGGCGGCCACTATCCCAATGTTTAACAGGACTCGGGGGGACTTTGTCCGTCTTGACGAGTCTTGGCAAAGTTCCCTGGTAAAGAGAGATGTATGCTATTTATAAACTTTTAAAAGGGCGGTCCGATAATTTTGCCGAATAACTACCAGACGAAATAATATGAGCGCCCAAATTTGAGCACACGGATCGCCATTTTTCGAGAAATAACAACCCTGGGCCGAAAACAGGTCTGCTAAAAAAAGGCGGCCCGACAGTTCCGGCGGCCGCCCCTCCTCCCGCCAAGCGGATGAAGGGGTCGGGGAGGCCTTGGCGAGGCTGGCCGAGGACACCTTGGCCCGGCGGCCAAGGGGCGGCCGTCCCACTCAAGGCCGACCACGACGAGAGGGTACGGGCGGTTGGCCTTGGCGAGGCCGGCCAACGCCACCTTTGGTCTGGCGGCCAAGGGGTGGCCGTCCCCCTTGAGGCGGCCGTGACGGTCCCTCTCGAGACCGACCGTGGCCGAGAGGGGGAAGGGGCGGGCGGCCTTTGCGAGGCTGGCGGAGGCCGTCCCATTTGAGGCCGGTTGCGGCTCGGGGGGGGGGGGGGGGGGGGGGGGGGGGGGCTTGGCGAGGCTGGTCGAGGCCGCCCTTGGCTCAAGCGGCCAAGGGGTGGCCGTCCCCTTTGTGGTCGGGCGCGTCCGAGGCCGCCCGAGCGTCGGGCGGCCAAGGGGCGGCCGGCCCTTGTGGGGTCGGTCGTGGCCGAAACCGTTCGTGCGACGGGCCCAAAGGCCGGCCGAGGGAGCGGCCGGCGCACAGGATCCCGTACGGTGGCTGGGATCTCTTGCGCGAGGGTTATCATGCAGATCGGGTGCGCGTGCTGCGGTGGTTACATGCATAACCCCCAACTTCGGTAGTGGGGCGAGAGAGGAATCCGATTATTTGAAGTTCGAATTTTGCTATAAATTGAGGGAGATCTCATCAAATCATATCATACTTCTTGGAGATAAAGATTGTTTTTTTGTTTGTTTAGTTGTCATGCAGAATTTTGAATGAAAATAAATAAAATTCATATTGTTTCATCAGCGGGATACTGATCGAACGCATTTACTTGTAACACTTCAAAAGTGTTATAAACTGTGCTAAAAACGTACTGCTCTATGCGACATCCAAAGGTTGAACATGTCAGAGGAAAATCATTACTTCTATTATCGTATAAAAAGGACTCATTTCATGTGAATTTGAATTATATTTTTTCCCTTTTACACATCCTTCGGTTCTCCAACCGACTCTGTATGAATAAAGACTTTAAGCTCTGCTTGGGGAGAAATGTTTTGGTCCGGGTCCCGGACGAAGATCATCGTCCGGAGCCCTCCTGATTCTGACGCGTGATAATGTAAATAAATAAATAGATAATTTCTTCGCGGGACGAATATCAGCTTTCGAGACATTTCTTTTTGTCTCTCAGGCAACGAACTTTTTCTCTCTCGCCCTCGCGTTTTTTCTCCCCGGCGACGGCGACGGCGGTTTTCCTCCTATGCGACGGCGAGGGCGGTTTTTCTCCCAGGCTACGACGAAGCTTCTCCCCCGAACTCGCTCTCTTCTCCTTGCCCATCATTTTCTCCTCCAACTATTGAAGCTTCACATTCTCAACTTCGACATACACCGGAGGTACATTTTCAGACATTGAAGCAACCCTAAATCTTCATCTTCACACTTTTGATTTTCTCTCATGATATTGTTTGTCATGTTATTTTGTTTCGGGGATTATCCCAGTTGTAGCCATTAATTAGTGTATTGAGCTGAGAGAACTTTGTTGTATCATAAAGACTTTTTTTATCTGAGATTATAATAGTTGTATCCTAAACTATTATTATTTTTATCTGAGATTATATTAGTTGTATCCTGAGCTATTACAGTTTTGTCTTAGGAAATTTAATTGTATCTGAGATGATAATAGTTGTATCTCAGATCAGTATTTTATTGGTATGATTGCAGGTTCTAAAGATGGTGAAACCAGCCACCAAATCCCATATACTAAACAGCATATGTTTTATTTCTTCATTTGAATCTCTTGTTTCTCCCATTATCCACGAAATGGATAAGAAGTTATATCAACAACTCAAATCAGCTGGGATAATTCATCTTTTTAACATTTCATCTGCCCCACAAAATACTCCGATTTTATATGCTATTGTACAACATTATAATTATTCAAGGAAAACTTTCAGTGTATGTTCAAGCAAGCTTAGGTTTACAAGAAATGAAGTTGCAATGATAATTGAGTTGCCTAACCAAGGGCACAATGTGGAGTATCAATACAAGTCATTCTTTACCATCACAAAGATGGATTTGAAATCTCGGATATTGCAACTTGCTAAAGAAGACTATATAGTGGAGGAAGAAGACTTGAAAACTATTTTGCTATATATATTATGCATATTATTCTTTTCATGCAGTTGTAATAGAATTCCTGAAGATTTTATCCGATTAGCTGATCCTGAATTATTTTAAAACTACAATTAGCCGAGAGCAATTCACGGTTATCTGCTTGATAGTCTAGATATCCTTGCCAAGAAACAGAAAAGTCCACCGGAGGCAATGAGCTACTTGAATGGATATACCCATGTCCTTCTGATATGGATATTTGAGCACTTATGGATGCAAATTCCTACCTTTCTAGAGAGGAGGCCCCGTATAAACCGTTGGACATCTATCAAAACATTTGCGCTCACTAGAGCAATGTTAGTACTTCAAAACATCAAGACCACCCAGGTATATGTAATTTGTCATTCTTATATGTATATGTATAATATTTGTAATGTAATTTGTCAATTATAATGTCATATATATATGTAATTTAATTTTAGGTCTTTACATAATTTGAAGAAATTTTAGAGGATGATTTACTATTATGCAACCCCAATGACGATGAACATGGAGTGAAGGAGAGGAAGAAGAAGAAGAAGAAGCTGAAGAGGATGAAAAAAGAGCTGGAGCTGGAGGAGGAGAAGGTTAAGAAGAAGAAGCAAAGGTGATATAAAGATATTATCATGCCTATTTTGAAATAGATTTTTGAAGAAATTCGTTCTTTAGACTGTAAAATGACAGTCAATTATGAAGCGCTTCATAAGAAAGTTGACCGGTTGTCTGACTCTATTTGTATTTTTAAAAAATCTCATTATGTGTCCTCTTTATTTGGTGAAGATGAGGAGGAGAAAGTGGATGAGGAGGTGGAGGAAGTGGTTGAGGAGGTGGAGGAAGTGGAGGAGAAAGTGGATGCAATGGAGGAGGGAAATGAGGATACATATCCCTCTGAGTACCCCTGAAAGAGTCTCACAACCGAGGAACGACGTGAGCTCATTCATGCACGGATGAGCTCTTGTAAATCTAGGTACTATTATGTTTCGTTTTGATTTATTTTTATTGGATTAAACATCATTTGTCAAACTATTGCAGGGATCATATCGCCTTCAGAGGCCCTCGGTTAGCTGGGATGCGTGGGTCGATGGATGATTTGTTAACCGATAAATACATTGCAGATTGTCACGTTGATCCATTTGCTCGTGTGCTAGAAAATAGGAGGACGACTGATCCGAAACGGAGGCGAAAGTTTCTATATGTTAGCCCAAATTTATGTGTTAGTATTTCTACTTTATCTAATACAACTAACCACATATTTGTTTTTGCACAAATCATTTTTTTGAGTTTGCTAAAACAATTAACAAGGGTACATGTGGCCTTAGTAATAGCATGACAAACATTGTTGGTGGACTCGCTTCTCTGTGTCGACAACGTCCCATGAGCTTGGATAGTTTTGTTGAAGGCCGTGAACAATTTCTCTTTTATTTTATATAAATCACTTAGCCATCTGATTTCACTAAGGTTTCCATGCAGGATCATTTGGATCCAAGCTAATTCAAACTCAGTACTAGAGTCACACTTACATAAACAAGCATGAAACATAGACCGGACACTTGCATCAACATTAAATGTCGGCACTTTAGTTGGAGCTTTTTTTGAAATATGCCATTGACACAATCAATGAGAACTTTTGGTCAAAACTTTTTCAATAACAATCATCATAGCTTGATCTTGGTCTGTAAAAATGGTCAATGGTTGCTTGCCAGAAACAAATTTTAAGAAGGTTTCAAAAACCCATATAAAAGATTTTATAGTCTTTTGTGATATGAATGCTATTGCAACAACAGTATTTTGCCAGTGATTATTGACCACTACAAATGGGGCACATGCAAGGTTGTACCTATTCATTCTGTATGTATAATCGAATGTTATCACATCGTCAAAGCACTCATAGTCTATTTTTGATGGCTCATCCATCCATAAGAAATTACTCAACCTGTTAAACTCATCAGTTTGGATCTCATAGGAGAACATACCATCATCCATTGCACGAGACTTCAATTGTTGGAGAAGGCTTGCAACATCTCCACCATCAACTCTTGTACTCCTCTCTTTAGCTATGAAGTTATATGCATCACTTTTTGAAAATCCTACATTTTTTGTCCCTCCAACCTCGTCAGCTAGATAATTATATGCATCTGATGTCCTTATTCCAGCTTCAGTCATGGATTTCAATACAACACCTTTTTCCTCAGTAATGACCCTATAAGATCAAAGCATATGTTGATCTTTCTTAGTTGCAAGTTCATGGTTATGTTCCTCGATGAATTTTCCGACTACTAGATTTTGATCTTGTTTATCGGCATTAAAGACAATCCTCACAGGATAATTTGTTCTACCATCCATCTTTTGATATTTGAGTTCACTTTTAGGAACTTTGGGTGATCTTTTTACTCCAGCTTTACTGCAACAATACTCCCTTGATTTTATAAGGTTTGTACCTGAACATAAAATTCGGTGTTTTTTTCGAACACTAAAACCAATGTAACGCGCATAATCACAGTACAATTTGTGAGCTTCATTTTCTGTTTGGGCAACCGGAAACAAACTCTTGTTGTATCTAACATGTAACAAAACAGAAATTTTGGAGTTAAACTTTAATCTGAGATAAGAACACAGTCAGTGAATGTAATGTCTTGGATAAATCTGCTATTTTTCTCTGGGATATTACATGAAATTGCAATATTGCAGAGATTAAACTTTTTTTTGAGATAAGATCACAGCCAGTAAATGTAATATCTTGGATAAAATCTGTTAGTTTTCTCTGAGATATCACATGAAATATCTGAGACATTAAACTTTTATCTCAGATATTACATTAAATATTTGAGATAATCTATCTTTGTTTCATGCATTATATCGTTTTTAAATATTTTCAAAGTTTTATCTGAAATAATTATGTCTACTGTTCGTCTTCAACCTTACATGACAGTCAATAGTACATGGTGCTTAGCTGATTATCAAGTGATGAATAAGGATTGAGTGACTTGCCTCTTCCATGATCTCATAAGAGTCTGATGTTGCTTAGCTGATTAGAAAATTTTGGGCAGGGAGAATGTGAAAAATCGCTGTGAGCAGAGGCGAAGTTCATCGAGCATGAGAAATGACGAATGACGATAATGAAGATATAAGGCGCGAAAAGAGGAAAGTTACCTCCAAAAAAGCACAAACTCCCGCGAAGAAATTATTTATTTATTTATTTACATTGTCACGCGTCAGAATCAGGAGGGCCCCGGACGATGATCTTCGTCCGGGGCCCGGACCGAAAAATTCTGCCTGCTTGGGGGACTAACCGGTCAAGTGGTTACGAACGCATGAATCAGACCTTAATTATGCGGTTGTAACCGCTTGACCGGTGAAAATAAGTCCTCTCAAACAGAGTCTAAGTCTCCCAAAATAGACTCTTAGGCTCCGCTTGGCATGGCGGTGATAGTCATGAACATGATGATTATAAACCATAGTTTCTGAATGCCTGACCTCATGTAAGTAACTTCATTAACTTTTATGTTCAAAACTAGTTACCTTTTCTTGGTGGCGATCACAACCAATGTCTTGCCAAACAGAGCGCCAAACAGAGCCAAGGCTGCTGACAAGGATTTGTATAATCAATGAGCATCACTCTTTTTTCTCTCATAATTTGAAGCTGATTTCTGCACTGTTCTATTATTTACATGACAGTGCAAGATCATAATAACACTTGTGGGGGAGAAGAGATGAGGAAGGGTCTTCATCGCTCTCCCTCTTCTTTTTTTACCAACTCTTTCTGCTCTTTATCTCTTTTCGCTCATCTTCTACTCAATTCTCGATTGAGAGGTATTACTTTTCACTGGTGTTAACGGAAGAAACATCCAAAGAAGTTTGTCGCTGTTAAATTTTCTCAAAGTGGTCAACGAGATAGCCTAATGTCAAATTAATATCCTCAGAACTATCAAGATCACACTTTGATCATGCGGAAACCAGGAAAGCAAGCTCCACAGCCAAATGCAATCACAGGGGCAAGCAGATCATATATTCTTTTATTTCTTTTTTACAAAGCGAGGTATACATGGCGAGACATGATTTCTCCAGTACACAGGAACACAGGAAAATACAAGTAAAACAATTCAATCGGACAGAACTGGAGACCGCTGAGACCGCCCAGTCCGCCGAAGTCGCCGAGGCCGCCCGAAATGCTGCTGCTGCTAGAAGACGAATAGAACACGGAGTCCGCCAAGACCGCGAGGTCACGCAGACAAACCATTATTCGCTAACTGCTACAAGCTGCTGCTGAACTGAAGAACAGACGGCCTAGACCGCCGAGTTCGGCGGACAGGTTATTAAACTTGGAAAAGCTGAAGCAGAGAAAACTGTCAAGCCGCAGAAGCGACCTGCTGAGACCGCCGATTGTAACCGCAAAATTTCACTGATGCTGACCGCAGTCAAAGCCAATCTCCTGGCTCCTCAGTGTTAGCTGCGCAACCTGCAAACAACAAACAGTTCTCTTCAACCCACGCGGACAGGAAAATCCAGATCGCAAAACTTAACCAAGACTCAACTTACTGTTCACTCAGTTACTGTAGATGTGTCGGGGAGGGGTCTATTTATAGGCGAGGTGAAGAGTGTGGTCACCACCCTAGTGAATAGAGTCACCACCCCAGCCTACGCGCTAACACAACCCAGTCCGCCAAGTCCGCAAGGACTTGGCTAGACCAATCCTCCAGGCGCCAGGTCAAAAACCAGTCTGCCACCATGCGGACACAAGCCAGCCCACACAACACAAGCGCAGCGCTAGTCCGCCCAACGCAAGCATAGCGTCAGTCTTCTACTCAACATAGCATGCAGATACACTCGTAACTCATGCTGCAGCAGTCCGCAATTCAACACAACATGCGGACACAACCGCAACTCATGCTGTACCAGTCCGCACACTGTACGCAGACAAAGTGGCAGTCCGCACAGCTCGACAACAATGCCACAGCCCGCCACGAGTCCACGACCAACATGCAGTCCGCCTGGTCAATAGCGGACTCTGCGGACTCTGCGGACACCATGGACTTGTCATAGAAAGTGGCCAAGTCCAGCAGCCCAACAAGCAACAGGCGCGAGCACGGCGGACACAGAAGACCCAGACCGCCAATCAGCAGGACAGCCCGCCATAAGGATGTGAAACATCCATCGCAACATGGAGAGCTCGGCAAGAACAAAAGCTCATATCCAAAACCAATCCAGAAATGCGGACTCTGCGGACGCAATAAACAAGCCCGTCAACACACCGCGGATACAACTTCCAATCCGCCCAGTTACCACAAGAGCTGGCTAACTGCAAGGCCGCCGATCAAGCTGAGCACCGCCAACAGACCGCCAACACAGACCGCTCAGGCCGCTCCACTAGATGCCCAAGCCGCTGATGCGTGTAAATCGGCAAGCGCATCGGTCGCACAAGTAATAAAGTTTGGGAATAAATCACCGAGTGTCGGTCTCTTGAGGAATGCAATTAGCATAGAGCGGCAATAATTCAGAAAATATTGTTATGAGAGTTATACTAAGAAAAAGAGTAAAAAGGGGACTTGAGAGATTGTGGTTGTTTGATCTAATAAACTAATAAAAGCTATGCGGGTCGAAGGCACCGCTTCGCAAGGTGAGGTGAGTGTATCGGCCGCGATGCCGAACTTCGGTTGGACGAGTGGACGGAAAGCTAATGGATGGAAGTGTTCTTGTGCGGAGTGCAATCGGGTGAGACACGGGTATGAAGTGGATGTGGAGTGGGCGAGGCGCATTCACAAACACTACTCACAAGCATAAGAAAACTACAAACATCCCATTAGATATAGAATAAAATATGTAGTTCATTACAATGTATGTCATCCCATACAATAGAGGAAGGGGAAGAGGGGTAAACCAATAGAGGGTGAAGATCCACCGCAGGTCGTGGCCGGAATAGCGAGTTGTCAATCCGCTTTCGGGCTCAGTCCGAGGAGGCTTCCGGTACCAACGAGCTGTCACCTCGAAGGCCTTTGAGTCTGTTTTCTAGGTTGTCTTCTTCACCAACTCCGGTGGAAAGCTTGGAGTTGAAGTCGTCAATGGCCGGGAGCTTCGCCGGAGAGTTTGAAAAGCTTCGGAATAGCCGGCTATGGACTCCTGATGAAGGTGGAGGTGATGGAGCAGCTGGAGAAGTAAAATGGCGCTTCTCGCGCACTCCCCGATCGCAGAAAATGACGGGCGTTGACCTAAATCGCGGAGCAGGCCCTTAAATACGGAGGCAGCAAAAGCATAGCGCGCGATCAGTGGCGCACGAACAGTGGTCGTGCGCACTGTAGGTCGATGATCGTGCGCCATTTCCAATTAGACCTTCAACCTAGATAGACACATCAACATATATGCGCACGATCAGTGGCGCACGACCGGTGGTCATGCGCACTGAATCCACTGATCGTGCGATTGACTAGGACAGATTAGCAGAAAGCAAGGGGTAAACGCGCACGAGCAGTGGCGCATGACCAGTGGTCGTGCGCACTACGGCCAGTGCTCGTGCGATTACCCGGGCAAAATTAGGAAAAATGAGAATGTAATGCGCACGATCGGTGGCGCACGACCAGTGGTCGTGCGCAGTAAGTCCAAGGGTCGTGCGCAGTGTTCCTGTGCCGTCGAGGTCTCCCGAGCGGTTCCGGAGCACGCACACGACCCATGCACTAGCAGAAGAGGCAGATAGACCACCAAAAGTATACACCACATTCTCAAGACACGGCTAAAGAATAACAAAAACACAGAAACAAATAAAGCACACAGAAACGGGCATACAGTGCACTTAATCATGAAATAAGCACGTAAATAAATATAAACAGTAATACCTCTCAAGTGCAGTGCTAAGACGATAAAACTGGCCCAGATGAGTCCAAAAATCGGTGTAAAATTTGGACTCATCACACCCACAGACTTAACCATTTGCACGTCCCGAGCAAATCATCACTCCGTGAACTAGAAAATAGCTAGCTAGCTCAGAAATTTCAAAAAAAAGTAAGACGAGAAATCAAATATATCATGGGCATAAAAGATATAATAGAAAAACTTTTTTATTATACAACGTAGTTTAAACTATTCGACAGGTGTAAATAAATATTGTAATTGCTCAAAATTAGAATTCTGGAGAATCTTGCGATCATGTGTAGGAAGAAAGTAGGCAGACCACTTAGGTGAGCATTGCCAAAGATCGGGGCTCAGGATCACCTCCAAAGGAATCCACCAATATCGGGGACCATACGCTTGCACGTTCACACTCTCTCCACGGTGCGGGTTAGACTCAAGCGTGAATCAGTAGAACTTGTAGGAGAGGATGAGGCTTAGGCTAAGGTTTGGTAGTCAATGATAAACATGACGGCTACACGCAACCAAAACGAGCGAACAAAAACCTAAACCAATACAGCCACTTAGAAATGCACGTGTAACACACCCCCAGACTGAGCTTGAAAACCGGGCGTGTACACGGCCTAACCCGACCAAAATCAATAAATAAGATGGGGATAGAATTCTCAAAGCAATTCGTTCAGATTTTTCTTTTTCTTTTTCTTTTTTGCTTTTCTTCTTTTTCATTTTTGCGTTTGCAATCCCCAAACGTAGCAATCAAAAAGTTTATGAATTCAGCACCACATTACACGATTTCCACATATCACAACATCAGCAAAATAGTAAATACAAACAAGCTCAAGCATTTGATTGCAATGGTGGGTTTAGCTTCAGGCCTTGGTGAATGTGAGTGGAGCTGGATCAAAGAAGGGATAAGCACAAAATTGGCATGCAACGATTAACGGGTAGGAAATGCTAAACAAGGCTCAAACTAGCCAAAATGATGACCTACGTCATGCTCACTCTTGACTAACCGGGCACCAATGCTTCAAGAGTAGCTTATGACAAGTTCTTAGCCACCGAGAAAGATGATCCTTCCTCCCGACTCGAGCAATACGAGTCTAGTGGCGGCTACACACATTCCTACATTATCGTTCGATTACTCCATATTCAGATTTTGAGTAGTACAAACAACATTTATGTCTGCAGAAAAATATAAATCTACGAGCATAAAGAAAAATTAACTCTATACTAGTTCTACACAAACCATGAGACTCGATTAGGAGCATTGTATGAGTTTAGAACTACTCGATCATGAAATCCTAAGCCAGCACCACTATTTTAAAGTTTACACAAAAACAATACATTTGACTCGAGCTGCACGCGTGGATAAGAGCGCACTCATGTGGGTGACTCAGTGTGTGCAACAGAGATCATGAAATAGCTAAACAAGAGACTGGTATGCAACAGAATGTGTTGTGTAGTGACCACAGGCATGTTCTCCCCCCCCCCCAGACTTAAATTCGACAACTAGTAAAAATAAGCATTACAAATGGGAAAAATAGCTAGGGTAGGAAGTACCTATGCTCAAAATTGAGCATACCAGTCGTGCAACGAGATGTACAAGTGCGGCCAAGTTGCCGCGCCTCAAAAATTCCTGCACTTGCGATTAAAATATGCACGCCAAACAAAATATGGACACATATAAATATAAATATATAAAAAGAACTCAAAACACAGCATAGGACCAAACGGTCCAACTTGGGTTGTCTCCCGAAAGCTCTTTTGTTTACCGTCCTTAAGGTAGACCAAATACCTGTATTAGCAGTTACAAGACAGAGTTCTTTGCAGTCTGAAGAAAAATAAATAAATATAAAAGCTCAAATAGGTTCATGAGATACAAAATTTGGTGAAAAACGTGCAGGGGTAGCTGCAGAGTGAAGTGGTGGTCCTCATTTGTCGGTGCTACCATTGTCGATCACGGAGTGTCGCTATTGCTTTGCTTGGGGCCGGCGAGCTACAGGCTTTGAGAGTCGCCGGTGGTAGCGCCGCCATCATATAATTTTAGCCAGTGCACATTGACTTTGAAATTGTCTCCGCTTTTCCCGGCTATTTCGATGGCGCCAAAGGGGGAGATTCTGATCACTGTGAAGGGGCCGCTCCACCGCGATTTGAGCTTGCCGAGAAATAAGCGGAGGCGGGAATTGTACATCAGGACTTGGTCTCCTGGTTGGAATTCTTTGGGGATGATGTGACGGCCATGCCATTTTTTTGTTCTTTCTTTGTATATCCGCGCATTTTCGTATGCAAAATGCCGGAGCTCCTCTAATTCGTTCAGTTGAGTGCGGCGCTTATCTGCTGCGGCTTCGATGTCCATGTTTAGTAATTTGGTTGCCCATAGCGCTTTGTGTTCTAGCTCGACCGGTAAGTGGCAAGCTTTTCCGTAGACTAGTTGAAAAGGAGTCATACCGATAGGGGTTTTGAAGGCGGTTCTGTACGCCCATAAGGCGTCGTCGACCTTCTTGGCCCACTCTTTTCTGTTGGAATGGATGGATTTTTCGATGATTCTTTTGAGCTCGCGGTTGGAGACCTCTACCTGCCCACAGGTTTGGGGATGGTAGACAAGAGAGATTTTGTGGTGGACTCCAAACTTCTTCATGAGTTGCAAGAACGACTTGTTGCAAAAATGGCTCCCGCCGTCGCTGATGATGGTGCGCGGGGCGCCGAATCTAGAGAAAATGTTCTTGTGTATGAAATTCAATACGGTGCGGGCATCATTTGGGGCGACAGCTTCGGCTTCGACCCATTTGGAAACATAGTCCACTGCGACAATAATATAGAGTTTTCCATGCGACATTGGGAAGGGTCCCATGAAGTCGATCCCCCAAACGTCTAATGGTTCGCAGACGAGCATGTTGTTGAGAGACATTTCATCCCTCTTGGAGATATTTCCTGTCCTTTGGAATTCATTGCATTTTGCGACGTATGCTTGGGTGTCTCTAAAAAGGGTTGGCCAAAATAGGCCACATGGCAGTACCTTGCGTGCTGTTCTGGTGGCGCCAAAATGACCGCCGGCCTCCCGATCGTGGCAGTGTGTTAAGACGGATTGAAATTTGGTCTTGGGTACGCAACGCCTAATGATGTCGTCGTTGCAAGTACGGAATAGTAACAGGTCTTCACAGAAATAATATTTGGCGTCGGACAGTAGTTTTCGCTTTTGTTGTGATGACAGGTGAGGGGAGACAGATTTGCAAGCGAGGTAGTTGGCCATATCTGCGTACCACGGGATTGTCGGAGTGAGCAAACAGATGGCGAATAATCTTTCGTCTGGGAAGCAGTCGGCAATCTCGTTGCGGTTGCAGATGGGTACAACTCCTTCGATGTCGCTCTCCAATCTTGATAGGTGATCTGCGATGACGTTTTCGACCCCTTTCTTATCTCGGATCTCGATGTCATATTCTTGTAGTAGAAGAATCCAACGGATTAGCCGGAGCTTGGAGTCTTTTTTTTTGAATAAATACCTTAGTGCGACATGGTCAGTGTAGACAATGACCTTAGATAACACTAAGTATGGATGGAATCTTTCGAAAGCGAAGATTACTGCCAATAGCTCCTTTTTCATAGTGGTATAATTCAGTTGAGCATCGTTGAGAGTCCGGCTGGCGTATGAGATAGTATGAAAGATTTTGTTTTTCCTTTGACCGAGCACCGCTCCGACTGCAACATCGCTTGCGTCGCACATGACTTCGAAGGGCAAAGTCCAATCTGGTGCCACCAAGATTGGAGCGGAGATGAGTCGGTCTTTGAGAGTCTCGAAGGCTTGCATACATTTTTTGTCGAAGTCAAACTGGATGTCCTTGGCTAGCAGATTTGTGAGGGGCTTGGATATTGATGAGAAATTACTGATGAATCTTCTGTAGAAACCGGCGTGTCCCAAGAAGCTGCGGATCCCCTTGGTAGAAGATGGAGGAGGAAAATTTTTGATGATGCTGACTTTCGCTTGGTCGACTTCGAGCCCCCTGTGAGAGACTTTGTGGCCTAAGACGATACCCTCGCGAACCATGAAATGACATTTTTCCCAATTCAAGACGAGGTTTGTATCTTCACAACGCTTCAGAGTTTTGACTAGATTCGCGAGGCAGGCATCGAAGCTGTTCCCGAAAAGGGAAAAGTCGTCCATGAAGACTTCGAGAAAGTCTCCAATCATGTCTCCGAAGATGGCAATCACGCATCGCTGGAAGGTTGTTGGGCCGTTGCACAATCCGAATGGCATTCTCCTGAACACGAAGGTGTCGGATGGGCACGTGAACGTCGTTTTGTCTTGGTCGTCGGGGTCTACTGTAATTTGATTGTATCCTGAATACCCGTCGAGGAAACAATAGTATTCCTTACCGGCCAATTTTTCCAGCATCTGGTCGATGAAGGGTAGCGGTAAATGATCTTTGCGGGTAGCCTCATTCAGTTTCTGGTAGTCTATGCAGACTCTCCACCCGGTGACCACGCGGGTGGGTAATAATTCATTTTTTTCGTTGACCACCACAGTAATCCCGCCCTTTTTGGGCACCACTTGCACTGGGCTGTCCCATTTGCTGTCGCTGATTGGGTAAATGATACCCGCATCAAGCAATTTTATTACTTATGCCTGTACCACGTCATGCATCTTGGGGTTCAGTCTCCTTTGAGATTGTGCCAACGGTTTGTATTGATCTTCAAGCAGAATCTTGTGCATGCAAAACGCCGGGTTGATCCCTTTTATGTCGGCTAATGAACGTCCAAAAACATTTTTGTATTTCTTTAAGACATCGACCAGGGCGAGTTCGTTGTCGACGGAGAGGGATGCAGAGATGATGACTGGGCACGCTGTGCCTTCCTCTAGGAAAGCGTATTTTAGGGATTCGGGCAGCGGCTTCAGAGTTGTGACAGTGGTTGTGACGGTAGATGTGATGAAAGGTTCTTTGGTTGAATGCGGAGTTCTCGGGACATTAGTGTGGACGGTTGTGTCGGATGCATCTTCCTCTTCCCACACTGGCTCGGCTGGGTCAAGAATCATTTCGCTGCACATGTCTGGTTCGTCTATCAAATCTGCTTCGTCGCAGTTGGTGAGTCTGAGATGTTGGGGAGGTTCGTGGACGTTGAAAGAAATCGTTTCTTCCCCCAGGCTTAGGGTTAGCTCTCCTTGGTCGACGTTGATAATGGCACGGGCTGTGGCGAGGAAGGGCCGTCCGAGGATTATAGGCACTTTGGGATCGGCCATCATGTCGAGAACGACAAAATCTGCTGGGAAGGCAAGGTTGTTGACCATGACAGTGAGGTCTTTCGACTATCCCGGCCGGTTGTTTTACCGATCTGTCAGCTAATTGCAACCTCAGGTGGGTGGGCTGCAGAATCCCAACTCCTAGCTCGTGGAAGATGGAGAGCGGCATTAGATTTATTGAAGCTCCCAAATCACATAATGTGCGTCCTAGTCTGTGGAGGCCAATTCTGCAGGGGATGGTAAAACTGTCTGGATCTCTGCGTTTGGTTGGGGAATAGTTGGCAAGGAGAGTTGAGCATTCTTCAGTGAGATTGATCGTTTTCAGTCCTTCTAAAGATTTACGCCGTGAGATGAGGTTCTTTAGGAACTTGGAATATCCTGGGATCTGAGTGATAGCTTTTGTCAGAGGTATACTTAATTGGACTCCTTTCAAGATCTTGAGGAATTTATGAAATTGTTTTTCAGCCTTTACGTTTTGCAGTCGGTGGGGAAATGGCGGCTTCACGGCGTTCTTCACAGGTTGTGGTACTGCCATGGGTTCTTGCGCGGTCGGTGAGGATGGAGGTTCCTTTATCAAATCGACAATGGGCTCGCAGAGTGATTGTGCGGGAGGATCAGGAGGTGAGGCCCTCTCTAGGCTTTTTCCGCTTCTCAATCTCATAGTATGTACCGTTTCCTGTTTCTGATTGACTGAACATAATAATGTTTCCGTGAGAATCCCTATGACGGTTTGTAGGCGCTGAATGGTGGTGGCTTGGTCATTGAACATCTCCATCATTTTGCACGCATAAGCAAAAAGATTGCTTTGTCTTTGACGAGAGATTGTGGTCGGTGGCTTCATCAGAGACTACTGAATTTATCTCTACCGGAAGGTCGGGAGAAGGCGGAGAGTTCCAATGCCTACTAGTTTGGGCAATGTTGTCTGTAACTTCCCAGACATCCTCGCTGGATTTTTTAAACAGAGTTCCACCGGCTGCGACGTCAAGTAATGGCCGGAATCTGTCTGCGATGCCGAATTAGAAAGTTTGGATTAGGAGGATGTCTGACATTTCCACTCTGCAGCATTCCGTTCGCAGGGACTGGAAATGCTCCCATGTATCGAACAAGGTCTCTTCATTTCTTTGGGTGAAGGTGATGAGCTCCTTGTAATTGTCTATTGCTAGCATCGGTTGTCGGAATTTGGCCAAGAATTTCCCTTCGAGTTGTTTCCAGGATGAGGATATTCCCTTCTGGATATCTTGATACCATCTCTTTGCTTCGTCTTTTAGGGAGAAGGAGAAGAGTCGGATCCTTTGCTGCTCGTTGTTGGCAGCATTTGGCGTACAAGTGTTGTAAATTTCTAAGAATCGCTGCACGTGGCATAAAGCATCTACTTTTTCGTCTCCGCTGAATTGGCAGTTTTCGATGATGTATTCGATGAGGTCAGACGAGATCTCGAAACTTTTATTTCTCGTTTCTGCTCGGTATGTGAGGTTGGTAAGGCTTGCTTTATAAGTCTGCTGCTGAATAGTAGTCATTGAAAGTGTCTTGAATGAAAAGGGGTAGTAGGCGACAAGATCTCTTGTGGCTCGACCCTGCATTCACTGCGGCAAGCACTAGACAAGGAAACAACAGTCAAACACACTAACTCTTATAATAATATTTTCAGTCATCCTGAGTTGCTCTACAGTTGCATTCCCCGGCAACGGCGCCAAAAACTTAATGCGTGTAAATCGGCAAGC
This sequence comes from Platanthera guangdongensis, assembly GCA_039583875.1. NCBI lineage: Eukaryota > Viridiplantae > Streptophyta > Magnoliopsida > Asparagales > Orchidaceae > Platanthera > Platanthera guangdongensis. The sequence goes on along the minus strand of CM077162.1, from coordinate 27,471,927 downwards.
GCACCGGTCGCACAAGTAATAAAGTTTGGGAATAAATCCCCGAGTGTCGGTCTCTTGAGGAATGCAATTAGTATAGAGCGGCAACAGTTCAGAAAATATTATTATGAGGGTTATACTAAGAAAAAGAGTAAAAATGGGACTTGAGAGATTGTGGTTGTTTGATCTAATAAACTAATAAAAGTTATGCGGGTCGAAGGCACCGCTTCGCAAGGTGAGGTGAGTGTATCGGCCGCGATGCCGAACTTCGGTTGGGCGAGTGGACGGAAAGCTAATGGATGGAAGTGTTCTTGTGCAGAGGACAATCGGGTGAGACACGGGTATGAAGTGGATGTGGAGTGGGCGAGGCGCATTCACAAACACTACTCACAAGCATAAGAAAACTACAAATATCCCATTAGATATAGAATAAAATATGTAGTTCATTACAATGTATGTCATCCCATACAACAGAGGAAGAGGAAGAAGGGTAAACCAATAGAGGGTGAAGATCCACCGCAGGTCTTGGCCGGAATAGCGAGTTGTCAATCCGCTTCCGGGCTCAGTCCGAGGAGGCTTCCGGTACCAACGAGCTGTCACCTCGAAGGCCTTTGAGTCCGTTCTCTAGGTTGTCTGCTTCACCAACTCCGGTGGAAAGCTTGGAGTTGAAGTCGTCAATGGCCGGAAGCTTCGCCGGAGAGTTTGAAAAGCTTCGGAATAGCCGGCTATGGACTCCCAATGAAGGTGGAGGTGATGGAGCAGCTAGAGAAGTAAAATGGCGCTTCCCGCGCACTCCCCGATCGCAGAAAATGACGGGCGTTGACCTAAATCGCGGAGCAGGCCCTTAAATACGGAGGCAACAAAATCATAGCGCACGATCAGTGGCGCACGATCAGTGGCGCACGAACAGTGGTCGTGCGCACTGTAGGTCGATGATCCTGCGCCATTTCCAATTAGACCTGCAACTTGGATAGACACATCAGCATATATGCGCACGATCAGTGGCGCACAACCGGTGGTCGTGCGCACTGAATCCACTGATCGTGCGATTGACTAGGAAAGATTTGAAAATAAGGGGTAAACGCGCACGAGCAGTGGCGCACGACCAGTGGTCGTGCGCACTACGGCCAGTGCTCGTGCGATTACCCAGGCAGAATTAGGAAAAATGAGAATGTAATGCGCACGATCGGTGGCGCACGACCAGTGGTCGTGCGCAGTAAGTCCAGTGGTCGTGCGCAGTGTTCCTGTGTCGTCGGGGTCTCCCGAGCGGTTCTGGAGCTTGCACACGACCCATGCACCAGCAGAAGAGGCAGATAGGCCACCAAAAGTGTACACCACATTCTCAAGACACGGCTAAAGAATAACAAAAACACAGAAACAAATAAAGCACACAGAAACGGGCCTATAGTGCACTTAATCATGAAATAAGCACGTAAACAAATATAAGCAGTAATAGCTCTCAAGTGCAGTGCTAAGACGATAAAACTGGCCCAGATGAGTCTAAAAATCAGTGTAAAATTTGGACTCATCAGCCGCTAAGACTTCTTTGGCCAACACCATCCAGGACGCACACCAGTCTGCCCAGGCCGTACAGGACGCTTTATAAGAATAGTCAAGCCACCAAGTCCAACCAGGACAGGTCCCCCAGGCCGCGGACTCAGACCGCTCAAGACGCTCAGACCGCCCGACCTGCCCTATCACCCACTTTCACTTCACAAATTTCAACACTCCTCCTTGAAGTGAGAAGTGGTGATCAAGCCCAGCAACCCTCGTAACCGTTGAAATGGCCCCTTTGACAGTGGCTTCGTGAAGATGTTAGCAAGATTATCTTCACTCCGAACATGCCCGACCATAAGAGATCCCTCCAACACCTTCTCCCTTATGAAGTGGTGATCGATCTCAATATGCTTGGTCCTTGCGCGACACACTGGATTGTTCACCAGTTTGAGAGCACTCTCATTGTCACCTCAGAGTAAAGTAGGACCTTGCACTTCCTCATGAACATCCTCTATAAGCCTCCTCAACCAGATGGCTTCTCGAGCAGCCAAGGCCGAAGCCTTGTACTCTGCTTCCATTGTAGACACAGACACCGAGTCCTGCTTCTTGCTACACCACGAAATACAAGCTGATCCACGAGTGAAAACATAACCCGAAGTTGATCTTCGATCATCCGAGTCACCACCATAATCAGCATCCATGTATCCAAGCAAAGAAAATACTGTGTCCCTACTATAGAGGAGTCTCATATCAGAAATTGTCTTGACATACTTCAAGATGTTCTTTGCCGCTACCAGATGAGACTTCCTTGGTTCAGCCATAAACCGACTTACTCGGCCAACAGCGTAAGCAATGTCTGGCCTTGTAATCGTTAAGTAGATCAAGCTCCCCACTAGAGCTCTGAACACCAAGGGATCGGGAAGAATTCTTCCTTCATCTCGTCGAAGCTTTAGACCAAGTTCTGGAGGAGTAGAACAACTCTTTCCTTTGCCCATACTGAATCGATACACAATGCGATCCGCATATCCTTTCTGGCAAATGAGTATACCATTCTCCTTCCTCTCCACTTCGAGATCAAGAAAGTGATGAAGCTCTCCCAAGTCTTTCATCTCGAAGCGAATAGCTAGTTCAACCATGAGCCTAGCCACCTCCTCCTCTGAATTCCATGTGATGATCATATCATCAACATACAACCGGACCAAGACTTGTAGCTCCCCCTTCTTCTTGATGAACAAGCTAGAATCCGAGTTGGAAGCAAGATAACCGTAGAATTGAAGATACTCTGTTATCTTTCCATACTAAGCTCTAGAAGCTTGCTTCAACCCATAGAGAGTCTTCCTGAGTTTGCAGACATAGTCTGGATGAACTTCAGAAACAAAACCAAGTGGTTGATCCATGAAGATGTCCTTATCAATTTCTCCGTAAAGAAAAGTGTTCTTCACATCAAGCTGCCACATTCTCCATCCTTTGCAAGCAGTCAATGCGATCACCACCCGAACTAAAGTCATCTTTATAACTGGACTAAATGTCTCCTCATAGTCTTCTCCATACTGTTGTGAGAATTCTCGAGCAACAAGGCGAGCCTTGTACCTATCAATGCTCCCATCAGCCTTCTTCTTCAACTTGAACACCTACTTGCAAGTCACTGGAGTAATGTCATCAACCTTGGGCACAAGGTCCTAGGTTTCATTCTTCTTGAGAGCAGCAATCTCCTCCTTCATAGCATCTTCCCACTCCTTGACTCCAGTGGACTCATTGAAGTTTGTAGGCTCTCGCTCATCCAGAGGACCTGCAAAGAAGCAGGAGACAAAACTCACTTCATGCCCATCACAGTACCGAGCTGGTGGCTTAATAGCCCTCTTTGATCTTCGAAGGGTCTGCTCCTTGCTCACCACCTCCATTGCTTCTTCAGGCTCAGCTCCATTCCCAGGCAAGCTTTGATCAATGCTCCCCCTGCTTCGTGAGCCAGAAATCTCAGCACCAGAGCTTGAAGCAACAGGAGCTGCTGGTGAAACAACAAGCTCCTCTTCCAAAACTTCAGCAGCTACCTTCTGCTCTTCATCAACCTTGCTCTCTGGTAGATCAACCGACCCACCTCCATATGGCGTCAGTTCATCAAATACCACATCTATTGATACAACAAACTTCTTCGTCGCAGGATCCATGCATTTCCATCCCTTCTTTCGTTCATCATAGCCAACAAAGACAAGTTTCCTTGCCTTTATATCAAACTTTATCCTTGAAGCATCCGGGACATGTACATAGCAAGTTGATCCAAACACCTGAAGGTGTTCCATGCTTGGCTTCTCCTTCAGTAACATCTCAAAAGGAAACTTCATGTTGATCGGACTGAGCGACATCCGATTGATGACGTAAGAAGCACAAGACATCCCCTCTACCCAGAAGGACCTAGGAATGTCTTTCGTATGAAGCCAACACTTACAGGTTTCCGTCAGATGACGGATCTTTCGCTCCGCTACTCCGTTTTGTTGTGGAGTATGAGTACAAGTAAGCTCTCTTTAGATCCCGTGCTTCCTGCAGAAGTTAGAAAACTCGGAGGAGACAAACTCACCACCGTTGTCTATTCTAAACTTCTTGATCTGCAAGCCAAGCTGGCCTTCCACTAGCTCCTTGAACTCCACAAACACCTGGAAAGTTTCTGACTTCTCCTTCAAGAAATAAACTCAAGTATATCTTGAGTATTCATCAATCAACACAAGTATGTATCTGCTCCCACCAAGGCTAGCAGTGACGGTTGGTCTCATTAAGTCACCATGGATACACTCCAATGGTCTCTTGTTCCTCATTTGTGATTTATCAAACGGAAGGCGATGAGCCTTACCATACTGACATCCCGCGCAAACGTGACCGTCACCAAAGGAATACAGCTTAGGCAAGCCTCTCACAAGGCTCCTGCTTGCCATAACTTTCAATTTATCCATTCCTACATGCCTTAGCCTCTCATGCCATATAACAGCGCGATCGTTTGCTCTCATTCGATCAACATAAGAGTTTGTTGCAAAAACAAACAAGTTCTTAACTCTCCTCCCAACATGAGCAACATCAGTCTTTACCGCTAATACGTTGCAAAGGAACTTCACTTCTGTTGGCCCAAACAGAACGTGATAACCTGCGTCTACCGCATTGGTCACAGAGAAGAGGTTCTTCTTCATGCCCGACACATGATACACACTCCTTAACGTGAGTGGCCCCTTATCACTACCCAAGGACACGACCCCCTCCTTCTCTACTGCATAAACAATATTATCAGCAGTTATGATAGCTTCGTTACCTGAGTAGGCTTGCAGAGAAAAGAACTTTGACTTATCTCCGGTGAGGTGATGACCACACCAGGAGTCCACGATCCACTTGTCATTGACGTCGATAGCAGACAAAGCACGGACATAAGTGCCCGTCATGAAAGCTCCGCCCCATCCAGCTTCTTCAGTACTCAAGCAAGCTTCCTCATTGCCTGCAGTATGCCCAGGCTGTAGTTTGACCTTACAGTCACGCTTGATGTGTCCCCGCTGATGACACCTGTAGCACTTCAAGTTCTTCTTCCAATCCTTCTTAGGAGCAGCGCTCCTCTTTGGCTGATAAGAAGTTGAAGGCTCATTCTCAGCAACGATGTTCTTCTTCTTCCCTTCCCATCACTTCTTCTTCTTGCCCGTGAATAGCGCTTCACTACCTCCTTCAGAGATAGTCACTCCTGCCATCTGTCTTGCCAAACTTTCCTGCGAAGCAAGCAGGTTCTCAAGCTCCAGTAGAGATGGCTGAGTAGCCCAGCCTTGAACAGAAGTTACAAAGGCAACATACTCCTTCCGCAAGCCGCATATTATGTGCCTTTTCAACTTGGCCTCAAAGATAGGCTCATCAGGATCAAGCGCTGATATCTCAGCACACATGCTCTTCATCTTCAGAAAGAACTTCGAGATGGTCAGGTCTCCTTGAGTTATCCCAGCCAACTCATTCTCCAGGAACTGTAGCCTCGCCACATTCTTCCTGTTGAACAACCCATCAATAGTTGTCCAAATATCAGCAGTCGACTCACATCCAATGATGTGATAAAACAACTCCGGTGAAACAGCCCTCTTGAGAGTAAACTCCGCCTTTGCATTAGTTTTCCTCCAGACTCTCATCTGCTCTGCAATCCCAAAAGCAGCAGTAACCTCCTGCCTGTCGTCACCACCGACAACATCCCATAACTCCTCACTAAGAAGAAAACTCTTTATGCACAACTTCCACTTCTTAGAGTTAGTCGTGGTCAAGAGTTCAATACCCAGACCTCTTGCATAGTTCCCTTCTATTGCAGCAACTTTGGTTAAGCTTCCAGAAGCACAGAGCAACAACACAAGTTGATCACCGCTCAAGCAACTGAACCTGGCTCTGATACCATGTTGAATTTTCTCAAAGTGGTCAACGAGATAGCCTAATGTCAAATTAATATCCTCAAAACTATCAAGATCACACCTTGATCGTGCGGAAACCAGGAAAGCAAGCTCAACAACCAAATGCAATCACAGGGGCAAGCAGATCATATATTCTTTTATTTCTTCTTTACAAAGCGAGGTATACATGGCGAGACATGATTTCGCTAGTACACAAGAACACAGGAAAATATAAGTAAAACAATTCGAGCGGACAGAACTGGAGACCGCTGAGACCGCCCAGTCCGCCGAAGTCGCCGAGACCGCCCGAACTGCTGCTGCTGCTAAAAGACGAATAGAACACGGAGTCTGCCAAGACCGCAAGGTCGCGCGGACACACCGTTATTCGCTGACTGTTACAAGTTGCTGTTGAACTGAAGAACAAACCGCCTAGACCGCCGAGTTCGGCGGACAGGTTATTGAACTTGGAAAAGCTGAAGCAGAGAAAACTGTCAAGCCGCAGAAGCAACCTGCTGAGACCGCCGATTGTAACCGCAAAACTTCACTGATGTTGACCACAGTCAAAGCCAAACTCCTGTCTCCTCAGTGTTTGCCGCGCAACCTGTAAACAACAAATAGTTCTCTTCAACCCGCGCGGACAGGAAAATCCAGACCGCAACACTTAACCAAGACTCAACTTACTGTTCACTCAGTTACTATAAATGTGCCAGGGGGGTCTATTTATAGGCGAGGTGAGGAGTGTGGTCACCACCCTAGTGAATAGAGTCACCACCCCAGCCTGCGCGCTAACACAACCCAGTCCGCCAAGTCCGCAAGGACTTGGCCAGACCAATCCTCCAGGCGCCAGGTCAAAAACCAGTCCGCCACCATGCAGACACAAGCCAGCCCGCACAACACAAGGGCAGCGCCAGTCCACCCAACGCAAGTATAGCGTCAGTCCGCTACTCAACATAGCATGCAGATACACTCGCAACTCATGTTGCAGCAGTCCTCAATTCAACACAGCATGCAGACACAACCGCAACTCATGTTGCATCAGTCCGCACACTGTACGCAGACAAAGTGGCAGTCCGCACAGCTCGATAATAATATCATAGCCCGCCACGAGTCCACGACCAGCAGGCAGTCCGCCTGGTCAACAGCGGACTCTGCGGACACCATGGACTTGTCACAGAAAATGATCAAGTCCAGCAGCCCAACAAGCAACAGGCGCGAGCACGGCGGACACAGAAGACTCAGACCGCCAATCAGTAAGACAGTCCGCCATAAGGATGTGAAACATCCATCGCAACATGGAGAGCTCGGCAAGAACAAACGCCCATCTCCAAAACCAGTCCACAAATGCGGACTCTGCGGACACAATAAACAAGCCCGCCAACACACCGCGGATACAACTTCCAATCCGCCCGGTTACCACAAGAGTTGGATAACTGCAAGGCCGCCGATCAAGCTGAGCACCGCCAACACAGTCCGCTCAGGCCGCTCCACTAGATGCCCAAGTCGCTAAGACTTCTTTGGCCAACACCATCCAGGCCGCACACCGGTCCGCCCAGGCCGCACACCAGGCCGCACAGGCCGCTTTATAAGAATAGCCAAGCCACCAAGTCCAACCAGGCCAGGTCCCCCAGGCCGCAACCAGCAGTCCGCCCAGGCCGCGGACTTAGACCGCTCAGGCTGCTCATACCGCCCGGTCTGCTCTATCACCCACTTTCGCTTCACAAATTTCAACAGCCGCGATCATTGTATCTGATCTCCGGCGCCGTAAATGGAACCAAAAACCGGTCAACTTGCGGCGATGGAAACTAATCAATCAGAGCACGGCGATGTCTATGCCTTGTTCTTTCGGCGATTTCTGAGCATGGCAATGTCGGCCAACTCTGAGGTCAGCTTCTAATCTCTTCGGAGCAATGTTGTTGTCGATGGTAGAGGCACAAATGGGTTAAGCGTGTGGTGTGCATAAAACATTCAATTCTATTATGTGTCTCGATTTTTTAGGCGGGCAAGTAGTCAAAAAAAATGTGCACCTAGTTAACCACCTGCCGCCTCCGGCCGCCACCTTTGCCGAGCAACCTGTGTTCTCAAGTCTACTCGTACTCAACTCTCACATGGGCGCTTCAGAAAGCATAGGAGAAGGAACTTAAGAACGCTTCTGATTGATGTTCCAAGACAGTCATTTTCCTCTTTTCCATGCCTTCAAAGCTTGTAAACTGAGAGCTGACATATCATCCTTCTGTGAACTCAAACTCTTGTAACAACAAAGAAATTAGTGGATTTCGACTTGACGCATATTCGGTTACGTGGTTTTTCACTCTTTCCTAATTTTTCACGCTAAAACATCTTGTTTGTCAATGTTGTTGACTTTATTTTGACTGTAAGTGCTCCTGGAATAACTTCTAGTTAGGATGATCCGATTCTCCGGACTCGAGGAAAACCGAGTGACCAACAATAATTACCATTTCCCTTCAACTAGATATATGAATTTAGGTACGCACATCATACCATAGTATAGGTGCGAGACTTTTTTGTAGGCAAATTTACAGTTGTAACAATTTGCAACTGTAATTTTTCAAAAATTAATGATCGTAAAGTTTTGCAACTGTAACTTTGTTTTTTTTTTTCAAGAATTAATGATCGTAAAGTTTTGCAACTGTAACTTTATTTTTTTTCCTCAAAATATATACATATTGTTGCGGTAATTGCCGCCTCTTTCCATATGGGCGGGGGGGCTAATTTTGAAAGTCACACAATTTATGTTGTCATCGTTTTTGGAATCAAATTCTTGGTGACATCCTTTTTGATTTTTTGGAAGCCTTTCAATTCTTTTTTGGACAACGCTCAATTCGTGGCTCCTCCTTTTGGAATTCCTCAAATTCAGGCAATTATGGAGCAGCATTGGTGACAGAATATATTTGTTTTTCAAACAATGTAGGAGATTTTTCCCCATCCTTGATTGGATCCAGCCGGCACCACTTTCCTTTTACTTGATTTATGATTCTTCAAGCCTATATAAAGAGGGGGCCGGTTTTCCCCAAGTATGCAGGATTTCCAACCGCGTGTCCATTTTTTTGGTCGGTGGCCGCCATCCTTGTCGTCGAGCTTCTTCATTGCTACAGCTTTGCCGACGAGCTTCTTCCTTACTGCAGCATGCTCGGCTCTCGGCCACCGACTCTTCTTCTCTTGCCGCTGGTTTTCTTTCTCGTCGCATCTTGTATTGGCGGATCTTAGATGATTCTCTCTCGGTTTATTTTTTCTTCCATTATAGCCATATTATATGTTTAGAAAGAAAATAAAAATTCTCTGCCTGCACAGTGCACGTACTCATTTTCAATTTTGGGCAACCACTTTAAATTTAGTGTTCTTTGTCTGTGGTGTTTTCTTATTGTTTCGTGTTTATCGTTTTTCGTAACCTCTTTTTTGCCGTTAGATTATTTTTTGTATATCTGAAAATTATCTGCCTATACCGATTTTTCATAACAACATATGCGATCTTAAAATGAACGTTTAAGTACATACATTAATATTTTATGATTTATTTTTAAAAAAAATGAATGTATTTTTGGCCAAAATACGATATGCGCACATACCGCATGCTACGTTGCACTGTCCTAAAATTATCCCCCTGAAATAGCGATTTTTTTTTGTGTTCGAGCTCCGGACACAGATCTCTATTTGGGGATCGTCAGATCTTGACACGTACAGTTCCTCAACAGAACCATTTTCTTCTCTTCTTCTGATGGCTTCGCCGCCCTGAGTGTCACAATTTCCTCCTCTCTCGCGTTCCAGTATCGCCACCGCCGTCTCCCCCATCCCCATCATCATTTAGCAGAAGCTCCATTCTCCTCGACGCTCTCGCATCCCCTCCCTTCCTTGCTACCTTCGTCGTGGTCATCTCCGACAAACACAAATAGTGCAGCGGAGCCATTCCAACTTTCATCAAGTGGCTTCATGGCCTTCGCACAAACCTGGGGAGAATGAAGATGATCAATTTGTTTCCGAGATAATTGAGATGTATCAGAGATAATACATTTGACTCTGAGGTTGACCTGTTCTCGCAATTACGCAAAAACATGAATATATTTACATGTGTCAACATCTGGTAAGTGGGCATAAAAAACAATTAAAAGATAACATAATTAATAATAATTAGTTTAAATATTTGTTATTGTAGAATTAATTCATTTTATTATTCAGATATTATGTATATCTGTGTATATAATTCATTTTATTATTCAGATATTAAAAATGAAAAGGTGGAGCCAATAAATCTGAGCTGCAAGCCTTCTTCACGTGTACGGGCTGCTAACTATGGCCCACACAGGAGACAGCTTTATCCGCGCCCTAACGACGTCTCTTACTTTTGATCTCTAGATTTGTGCTCATTTGTGTTAAAGTGGTGACATTCACTCTGTTCTTTTGCATCACATATAATATAAAATATTTACAAATATATATGGTGTTGTTACGTGTACATTATTTTTGGCTATATGCACATCATTAATATGTGCATATTATAAATTTTATTTGTATGCCAAAATATCAAGTAAATATCATAAATTTTATTTGCATGTTAAATTGTTAAATAAACATCAAAATCAAGTTTGAGTTCTTTTCTTCAAATAAAAAAGATTTCTTCCCTTTTATATTTCAAACCAAAAAAAAATCTCAAATCATTTTCACCGATATAACTAAAAAATTGCATGATACATTTTTAAGTTCATGTAGACATTCACGAACATAAAAATATGAATATTAGTTGTCTTAATAAATAAAGAAGGAGTTGGCGAGAGAACACAGAGAGAAGGGCGAGAGGGGCCGGCGAGACGAAAGAATCAAAGAGGCAAGAGCTTGGGTAGCGGCAGGAGTGAAGAGTGCGGTGTCTTTATGATCCCGGGCCAGGTATATTTATATCGGATACAGAGCAATGATTGATGGACGGGAAAAACATAAGGGGAGGGGAAGAGTCGGCGGTTGTTTCTCTCTCCTAAACCTCGATTGGCGCGACCCATCGCAATCACAAAAAATAAATTAAAAAAGAAAGAGAGTTAAAAAAAGGATTAAAAAACCAGCAATAAAAATATATATTCAGAGATCGTCTCGCGTACGGCGGGCACCAAGTTTCTTAATGTTTTGGCGAGACGACGCTACAAGACTGCTATTATTACAACATTCAAATGAAAAAGAAAAGAAAAACAGCGAGACAAACGTCCTTCAATACAGGTGCCATTGCCAGCGGCCACCGCGAGCTCCCTCACAGGGAGGTCTACTGCGCGAGTGGAAGGCGTGAATGGACTCAAGACCACGGCGCGCAAGACGGAGCTGCATATCAGTCTCATTAATGATGGCTTCAGGGTTGGTGTCATCAACATCTATCTCAGCATTGGCTTCGGAGGACAGACGAGCACATTCATTCTCCAGCCATTCGATACGCCTCTCCGCGGCTTGCTTATCTTGCGCCAAGGAATGGATGATGCGCGCGTGCTTCCGAAACAGCTCAGCTGTCTTGCGCTTCATTTCCGCTGGGTTCGAAGGGTCGCCCAGGTAATCTTCAATCCCATCTACAGGAGGAGGCGAGACGGAGAGTCGCTTTGGTTGCTCCTCAACAGGCGAGTTGGCCCGAGAATCTGCGTAAGGAGTGCAGAGACAGGGTGGAAGGGACACTCGCAGAAGGGTGTGAGAATAGCGAAGAGGATTCAAAAGCGCGAGGGAAGGTCTTTTACCAGGAAGGCGAGAGGTCTCGGCGACCTGGGAGGGGTCGTCCCTCCTCTCGCTGGGAGTAGTTGGGGGAGTAGAAGAGGGTTGCGAATCGTACTCCTCACGGTGGACAGCAGAACCATTTCGCGGGCTCTCCGGGTGCTGCAAGACCACGAGAGCTCCCTGAAAAAACCAATCAACAAAAGAGAAAACACACGTTGCAGAGATGACAGGGGCAGAAGCAAGTACCCACCTCTTTCTCCCTGGAAGATACATGAGGAGTGGGGACGGTTTCCGAAACAGCGCGAGACAGATCCGCGGCAGCAGACGACGGACCACCTGCCTTCATCTTTTTTAGGCGAGACGATGGGGGAAGAGGGCGAACTAATGAAGAAGTAAAAGAGGCCACATTGGCCTTGTGCTGCTCTCGCACCAGTGCGAGACGTTCACGGAAGCTCTGGCTGTGCGTCATGACGAAGGATTTGAGCTGGGGAAGAAGGATGTGCAAAGTAGGGCACCCGGTGTGCGGAGTAGGAATCCTATATTTATAGGCCCCGGTGGGGGCCTCATAAAAGATTCCTCATAAATACGTTTTTAAATGCGCTTTAAATAACGAGCCTCGGTTGGACATTCTTTCCGAGCTTAGAATAATCTCGAAAAGAGCGGGGATTGTGTACAACCTCGGGCTCGCGAGAGGCCCTCGAGGAGAGAATAGTCGAGGCAGGTGAGAGGAATAGACAGACGAGTGGGACCAGGTGGGCCCACTCGCGAGAGGCGAGATGAACTGTCTCTGCAATAAGCGAGATGCCCCACTTGGGGGCGAGAAGGCCTCCAGCGGCGAGAAGACCTCATAGCAAGGGATGCCTGCGAGACGGGCAGAAGGGTCCATCTTGCCAATAGGTGCTCTTCCACTCGCCAGGATGAGAAGAGGCCGTTTTCATATTTCCATATCAATAGGGAATTTTACTCTTCTACCCCAGGCTTTTTTACCCTTTTACCCTTAGTGGTCTGCATATAGCTCCTCAGAACAGCGGAGTTTGGCTGTTGGCAGACCCAGCCAGGGGTACCCTGGTAATTTCAGACCAGTGCAGTTTGGTTATTGGCAGTTCAGATTCCGAAATCTATAAAAAAGCCCATAGGGGTTCTTCAGAGGCACACTTTTTTTCACTCCCGGGGATTAGTGGCATCATCTTCTGTGCTTTCTGAGGAGCTCCTAGCCTAGCTTTTGGCTTTGGAGGGGAAGCTCTCAGTGATCTTCCGGGTAAGCGGTGGGACCTCCCTGTTGCGGCTTTGAGCTAGTTTTCTAGTCCATCACGACCGGTCGGAGGTCGGAGCTTGGGCCAAGTAGGTGTCGGCTACGCCCCTATTTTGCGAACATTTGTCGAAGTCAAATTTTGACTTCAACAATCTACAAGTTACTTAAAATTGAATATTAATATTTGCACGACCATTTTGTTTGTTCAAGTTTTCTTTTGGTCGTCCATTTAAGCGGTCCGGAACCAAAGTTTCTACAGTTTGGCTTCCTGTATGATTGGACAAAAGTAGTCATATTGTTTATTTTAAAATTTTGGTCTGCACATAGCTAAATGTGGTGTGCACGTAACATCTTCCTTTATTTTAAGAGTTTGGTGTGCGCATTTTCCTTTATTTTAAGAGATTGGTGTGCACATAGCCAAAATTGACGTGCACATAACAACATCATATGTGTGTGTGTCTATATATATATATATATATATATATATATATATATATATATATATATATATATACGAGGCGTAGGCACGGGCCTCCGGCTCGATGGTCGCCGACGGCGGGCTTCGCCCGCCCCCCACGACGGGCTTCGTCGCCCGCCCCCGTCGGATTGTTTTAATTATTTTAAATTTAATTAAAATTTATATTTTAATTTTAAAATTATTAGAAATTAATAATAATTTATTTATTAATATTTTTTTATTATTTTAATTATATATTATAAATTATATTTAATTTTAAAAATAAAGAAACTGCGTGCGGCACGGCCCGTACCGCACGCAGTTTCTTCCTCGCCGCCGTCGGCGGCCTGCCCGGCACCCACCGGCGGCCTCGACGTCCTCCGGCGAGTCCGCGGGTGGGTGTCGGGCAGGCCGCCGGCGGCTCCGCCGCCGGCCAGGAGGACAAAAATGGTTGCAGTTCGCTGCAGCCATTTCGTCCTCCCGGCCGCCGGCGACCTGCCCGGCACCCACCGGCGGACTCGTCGGCCTCCGGCGAGTCCGCCGGTGGGTGCCGCGCAGGCCGCCGGTGGCTCCACCGGTGGCCGAGAGGTTTTGTGTGTGCGTCAAATTTTTTTTTTTGGGGGGGGGGGGGGGGGGGGGAATGGTGGATCGGGTTTTAGGAGAGAGGGAGGGGAAAGTTTTTTGTGTTTTTTATTTGCAAACCAACACCTTTATTTAGAGTCCAAGATCCAACGGTTGAGGATTAAAAGAGTCAAATCCGACGGCCACCTATTTTCGAACTCACGCTATTGGCAGATCACCATATATCTTTTTAGAATAGTAATAGATATATCATTATATTATAAGTAAGGACCAAAGTGAAATGATGTAATATTTTGTCACTCAAAATACCCTCCAAAAATCTTTTATATGTTTCAAAGTTTTTCAGTCATTTGGGTTTGCCGCTAGACTTCTCTTTCTTCGTTTATTTCCTCTTTTCTTTCTTTATTTCACATCAAGGTACAAGCCGAAAATCTCTGCCTCCTCGACTGTTCCCGCTGCAATCACGCTACCAAAAAACGACAACTTCAAATTGATGGTATCTCCTCCTCCACGGCAGAGCGTTCATCCATAGAGCCTCCTCCTGGACAAGAATCCTCAGCGGGAGCTTCTCCTCGGCAGCTCATCATAGGTATACCTTCTCCTCTCTGCAAGTTTTCTCCACAGAGCCTCGCCAATGTCATCGCTCCCTCTTCTATCGCTCCAGGAAGCGGTGCAGCATCACCGACTTCCAACCTTCTTTGGCACGGATCTGAGAGCATCTCTAACGGGAGATCTCTATATTCTCCAAATATGGAGAACATAAAGAATCAACTCCAACCATGTTCTCCATATTTGGAGAACATGATTTTTTAGTATTATTTAAACAAATTTAAAATATAAATATATGTAAAATATTATATTATATTAATTTTTAAGTTTTTTAATTTCAAATTTAATTGCATAAATAAAATAAAATAAACATTATTACTTCGAACAAAATATTACATTTGAAAAATAATGCTAAAATTCTGGAAGGTCATCATCGGGTTCGCTACGACTTCCGCGTGCGCTTCCCCGTGTTGTTCTCCTCCATACCCGGGAACTCCATAGTCGTTTCCTCCATACTGGCTTCGTTCGTGCTGGTGTCCTCCGGATCGAGCTCCACTATATTGGTCTCCTCTATATAGGCTTCCGCCGTACTGACTTCCTCCAAAACTAGACCCATCAAATTGATATCCTCCAAATTGAGGCCCTCCAATTTGAGGCCCTCCAAATTGAGGTCCTCCATGTGGGTCTCCTAGATAGTGGCTTCCTCCATACTGGTTTCCTGCATGCTGGCCGACTCCAAACTGATGTCCTTCATATTGATCACCTCTATGTTGTGCTCCGCCATGCTGGCTTCCTCCGTGTTGGCTTCCTCTGTGCTGGCTTCTTCCGTGCTGGCTTCCTCCGTGCTGGCTTCCTCCATATTCAGTTCCTTCTACTGATGATGATCCTCTAAATAGGGATTGTTTAATATTTTTATTCATTATTTCTTGTTTTTTCTGCCGAAAATATTGCCGCTCCGGAGTTCCTTTTATGTTATCCAAGTCTATCATCATAATATCATGATCTTATTTAGCACTCTGAAGCTCTAATTTTTTCTTTTCAGTTTCGACCTTTAACTTCAGCAGTTCATTCATGAAAGACCTATCCTTTGCTCGTTGTTCTTACCCTCTTTTCAGAAGCTCTAAGATTTTTTCATTTGCTTTACTTTGTGTTTCCATATCACAACTTTGCCTCCTCCTTTCTTTCTCTTTCTTTCTCCCAGTTGGTCAAGTATTTGAAATTGATATTGGAGATTCTTCATCACCAATGCTATTAGGGTTCATTTCATTACTGTATGTGTTTAGGTCTACACGGCTCCGTTGTGTGGGAGAGTTAGAGTCAAAAGCCTGTGATATATCATCATGCTGAGAGTTCTTACCAGCTGTAGGCCCAAAATGATCTATCCACTTTTCAGTATTTTTCAAGATTGACCAAACATGATCAAACAAGAAACCTCTTTTCTCGTTCGGATTCTCGTCGTACAAAATTTTTGCTTGATTAAGCTACAAAAAATAACAATTATAGTAACATATAAATTCATTCTTCTATTATATAAAAATAACAATTACAGTAAGACTTACAATATCCATTTCAGATGCACTGCTGGGATTTATTTGCTCAATCTGTCGAATGCATCCTCTAAATTTGCTAGTCTTGCTTGCTAACAATGACCAACGACACTAGAGAGATTTTGGAGTTCTCTGTCCTAAGCAAGTAGTCGGTCTTCTGTTGTGAAATATAGCAGAAACTCTTTCTCACATCTTGTGTTCTTTTTGATTGTTACTCATAACTGGGTCTTCAGAGACCTCAAGCCATGCATAGCATAATACTTGATCTTCTTTCACTGAGAATGTTGTTCCTCGACTGGAAGTCATGCTCCACAATGGTTGCTCTTCCTGTTGGTGAGGTACTTATAAAACATGCTGAAGATAAGAATCCAATGCAGGGGATGAGGTGACATGAGAATCATATGTTTGTGATGAAGTGACATGTGATAGATATCCAATGCAGCTGATAACACAAGATAGAGGGGACACAAGCAAGAAGTGGTACTCAAAAAGGTGAGCTCGACCAAAATCGTCGAGCTCTGCTCGACGATTTCGTCGAGCTGAGCTCCGCGATCGTCGAGCTCTGCTCAACGATTTTGTCGAGCTGAGCTCCGCGATCGTCGAGCTCTGCTCGACGATTTCGTCGAGCTCTGCTCGACGATTTCGTCGAGCTCTGCTCGACGATTTCGTCGAGCTGAGCTCGCCGAAAATCGTCGAGCTCTGCTCGACGATCGTCGAGCGCTACTCGACGATTTCGTCGAGCGCTGCTCCACGATTTCATCGAGCTGAGCTCGGCGATCATCGAGCTCTGCTCGATGATTTCGTCGAGCTGAGCTCGCTCTGCTCGACGATCGTCGAGCGCTGCTCGACGATCGTCGAGCGCTGTTCGACGATTTCGTCGAGCTAAGCTCGGCGATCGTCGAGCTCAGCTCGACAATTTCGTAGAGCAGAGCGACAAAAATAGACGAGCATCACTTCTGATGATGATGATGAAGAAGTAACAGGGAATCCAATGCTTGATCTCATACTGAAGGTAAGAAACCAATGTTGATGATGAAGTGACAGGGAATCCAATGCTTGATCTCATACTGAAGGTTAAAATCCAATGTTGATGATGAAGTGACAGAGAATCCAATGCTGGAGAATAATTCAATGCTCTGTTCGACGATTTCTAGTGACATGTGATAGGTATCCAATGTTGGAGATTATAATTCAATGCTGGTGATGACGTGACAGGGAATCCAATGCTGATGATGAAGTGACAGGGAATCCAATGCTTGATCTAAAAAAATCTTATATAAGCATCACTTCTCTTCTCATCTTCGGGCTAACTATCTTTCCCTCATAGAAATAATGAACTACGGAGCAGAGTCATCTCATTTACGATTTTCATCGTCTTCAGATGATGAATTATTTTATCAGCAAATTCAAAAGTGGGAAGAAGAGACATCTGAATGAGAGCAAGAAGATGAAATTTTGGCTTGTGGTTATAAGTCCAACAAAGCTCAACTTCATGAAAATGAACTTTCGTGACGTCGAGGTTCAATACCTGGTCACGTTGTAATCAACCGGGGCAGGATTGAAGGAGATATTAGACTGTGGAATGACTACTTCTCTGATCATCCCACATATGGGAAAATATATTTTCGAAGAAGATTTCACATGAAAAAGAGTTTATTTCTTCGTATTGTTGTCGCGGTGCAGGAGCATGATAATTTCTTCATGCAAAAGAAGGACGGAGTTGGTAAGCTTGGATTGTCCCACTTTACAAAAAATAACAGCAGCATTCCGTATGTTGGCATATGAAGCAGCAGCTGATAATTGCGATGAATATATTCGAATCGTGAGTCAACCGTGATTCAATGTTTGAAAAGATTTTGTAGTACGATTGTACAAGTGTACAAAGAAGAATATTTGAGATATCTCAATGCCAATGATGTTGCTAGATTATTACAGAATGGTGAAGAACGAGGATTTCCAAGGATGTTGGGAAGTTTAGATTGCATGCATTGGCAATGGAAGAACTGCCCAACGGCATGGGCAGACCAATATTCAGGACGCCATGGTGGGCCAACAATTATACTCGAAGCAGTAGCATCTTATGACTTATGGATATGGCACGCATATTTTGGTTTATCAGGCTCGAACAATGATATTAACGTCCTGGAGCCGTCTCCTTTGTTTTCCAACTTAGCACAAGGTATAACCCCTCCTACTCATTATCAAATATTGGGAAAAAATTATGATGTTGGTTATTATTTAGCCGACGGAATATATTCGAAGTGGTCAACACTAATTCAAACTATTTCTCATTCACAAGAAAAAAAGAAACAATACTTCGCAATGATGCAAGAAGCATGCCGAAAAGATGTCGAGCGGGCATTTGGTGCTCTTCAATCAAGATTTGCGATAATTAAGGGGCCGGCCCGTTTTTGGGATAAGAGCGTTTTACACGATATCATGACTGCTTGTGTTATAATGCATAACATGATTGTTGAAGACGAGCGAGATGAAAATGAATATGTCGCTATTTCTACTCCAGCACCAACGCAGAATGTTGAACACTTGAACACAGACGAAGCCGAACGATTTCGTCAGTTCCTAAATCGACATAAAAAAGATCAAGAACAGAGATGCGCATTTTGCACTTTGAGAAGCACTAGTTGAACATTTGTGAGAACGACATCGGAATCAAGCTATGTAATTTTGAATGTATTTTTTTTGTTTCACGAGATAATTCAGTAAATGGATCATTTTATGTTATTTGTATGACAAATAATAACTAAAAAGTATTTAATATTTGTCTCGTTTTGTAGGTCTCGAAAAAATAATTTTATTGATATATTATATGTCATAATTGAAAAATTATTATAGCGGGTATAAGAATTTATAAATTATACGAAAAATTAATAAAACAAAGAATTAACTAATTAAAAAAGTAAAAAAATAATAAAAAAACTAAATGCCGGGCTCGGCATTTCCTCTCCCCCTCCTCTATATTTAAAGGAGGAGAGAGAAGATCTCCAAAAATTGAGAGGCAAATGCCCGGCAAAAATACAGTTTCTGCATTTTTGCAGAACCGGTTGGAGATGCTCTGAAGCTCCCGCTAATCTATAGTGCTGCTGCATCGACACATGCGATTGCGGCAAGACGCACGCCCTCGCTCTCGGCAAGCCCCCTCCCAGTTCATTTTTGAAACAGGTCTGAAGCTCCAGTTGTTCTATATGCACCTTCCAAGCATATTTGTCTCACAGGTCAACATGTAGTACCTTTTCATCTCTTTAAATTTTTTTTTATTTTGCTCAAGAATGCTAGGGGACCTCTCCGACCTTCAGCCCTGCCAAAGTCCCTCCCGATCGTCCTCTCCAAGAAGAGCAAATACATCATCCCTTTTGATTTTTTTCAGGTAAACTCTACTTCTTCGCTCTGATTACCTGCTGATTTTCTTCTCTGGTAAACTCTACTTCAGTTTGACTTTCCTTCTCTTTATTTTTATTTTTGACATGAATTTTAATTTGATGTGATTTGTAGAAGATAAGCCATGTCTCCAGGCAGATGATGTGTGTTTAACTTAATTATAAAATGGGTTCTTTTATTTGTTCTATACTTGCACCTTCACAGGATTTGAACCTTGTATTTTCGGTAACCTTCACATATTTTTGTGTGACAAAAACAATTAGCATGATTATGCTATACGATGTTGGATTCCTTCTGAAGTAATTAATTAAGGCATGATTTGTATAACCTCATCTCATCATTTTATGCATGTCTAGCTTAAAAAATGTAGATTTCTATTCCACCATAATGATTTCAACCTCTGCAGTTTTTCTCGGAATATTTAGTTAAAATTCCTATAGGTTCGTGCAACCTTGTGAATAACATGAACGAAATGCATAATGTCAGCATGTGATCTCAGAACCCGACCCTGCCTCCTGAGGACATGTAAATAACCTGACTCCATGAATAAGATAAAGCTTCATCTGGTATAACATCTATCTATAATAAAGATATACATAATTTTGCATAATTTTCTTCTTCTTCTTTTGAGCTTAGAACACTAGAGGCATGTAGTATTTTGTTTTTTTTGTTTTGTTTGTCTCCTTCGAAGAGACCTGTTGTTGCCAAGAAAAAATTGAGCTTGAAGGGAGGCATGTACTATACTGAAATACTCTCTGAATGGATTCATCGCTTACACACATTCCTGCATCATAGATCGAGTATTATAGCTTAAATTTGACAAATAAAATAGTTATTGGCCCATGCTACAGAAATTGTAGCATTTTCAAATTCTTTTAAAACTCCAACAAACATATATGATTAGATTGTATCTCTTCAGTTTCCTCTTTTGTGTCACCGTTCAATTAAAAAAAATACAATTGGCCCTTGACCACAGGGCCAAACAATTTTGGCAGAGCATAGAAGTCGTTAATTTGAGGATGGTGTAACATTCCCGATCAATGTCGCCGCCCCCGACTAATATCGCCGCCCCCGATCCATGTCGCCGCCCCCGACCAATGCCCCCTCTCCCCCCTACCCCCCCCACCACGACAAATGACGCCCCCACGACAAATGTCCTCCAACACGGGGTCCCTCGTGCACAACCGCTTGTGCGCACACACACACACACACACACACACACACACACACACACTTCGCACGCTTCGCATGCTTCGACGCAATCCATTAGCTCGGCGTCACGCGCACCACTTGCTCCTGGGGGTGTGAGTTGCGGGTGTGACGCCAAGCTGGTGGATTGCGTCAAAGTGGGCGAAGCTCGCTTCTATGTGACCGAAGGCCGCCCGGAGCATCAAGCACGAGCAAAGCCCGTTCGTAGGCGGGCCAAGCCCGCCTAGATGCGGCCGAAGGCCGCCCGAGAGCATCGAGCACTGGCGTAGCCCGCGCGAAGATGCTCCTAAAGCCTGGAATGATGATTTCGTCGCTCATTAATTGACAAAAGAGATATTTGCTCGGTTAATATATTTTTAAATTATTTTAAATTATTTTAGATATATATTTTATATTAATAATTTATATTATATTAGATAATATAAAATATATTAATAATCTATATTATATTAAGGGGATTGTTAAAAGCAACCCTTATTTGGCTATTGTCAGCTCAATATTTTTAATTAAATCCTATTCTTTTTTAGGTGTAATACTTAACCTAATGGCATCCCTTATATTACATTTTTCCTATTCCCCCTTCTTTCCTTCCCGAAATCCCCCGCTCGCCCTAGCCGCTCGACCGAATCCTCTCATCCATAGCCGCCCGACCTCCAACGCCTCCAGCAACTCGGACGCATTCACCTATGTTGCCGCCCGACCTCCTCCAGCAAGTGGATCGCCGCCCGACCTCCTCCAGCAATTGTACAATTTCTTATGCATGCCGATTGCCCGTTACCACACGTATTTTCAAGTTAGAAGCGATATCACACAGATATTGCGAGACAATGAGATCCTGAAGTATAGGTACATTTTGAACATTTCACTTTTGAATATTTCAATTTTGATAAATGTTCAAATTTTGACGTAATTGTTTATTTTTGAATTTCAGGTGCGCTTTGGCAGAACATGAAGATCTTTTATTTTGAACAATCATAGAATTTTGAAATGCTTTTGGCTCATCAAACGAGATCATTTTGTAACAAACTGAAATTTATTTAATTTTGGATAATCTACTTACTATGTTTCAAATTTATTCCCTTCAAATCATAGTATTTAATTTTGTCTCATTCAAAAAATTTATGTTTTTTTTTAAAAAATGGGCTGTCGTTAACAAATTGGTCTGTTTGTGTAAAAACTTGGTTTGCCATTATCACTGAACTGCCACTAGCCAAATAAGAGCTGCCTTTAACAATCTCCTATATTAATCTAAGTGAAAAGCTCGAGCCGCCCCTTGCAGATCCGAGCTCCCCCTCCTGCAAAATCCGATCCGAGCTCCTCCAAGATCCGACGTCAACTCTCCCTTCTTTAGCGCACCAAACCATTCAAAGGCCGAACTCCTCTCCTCCAGATTGAAGCTATGGTCGTCGTCGCCGCCGGTGGCGGATAAAGCAGGGGCCTGACCGGCCCCGTTGTCGGTGTCCGTTCAGCTCGCCCGTGGCGGCACCCTCCAATTATATATATATATATATATATATATATATATATATATATATATATATATATATATATATATATATATATATATATATATATATATATATATATATATATATATATATATATATATATATATATATATATATCTTTATACTATAAGGAAAGGCCTAATCGCTCAATGGTGTAACATTTTATTCCTGAAATGCCCTCATAAAATCATCTTTTGTGAGTTAAATTAGGGGATATTTTGGTCATTTGCCCGGATTAAGACTAAATTAACGGAGACCGGCACTGTTCATCCCGCTCCTCGCTCTTGCACTTCTCTTCAAAATCCCGATACTCCCTTTTCACGCCCTAAACACCTCCCGCGATGACAGCTCCTGCGGTTTCTCATTTCTCCTCAGTCCTCCCCCGTGCAAAACCTCCACAGATGCATCTCCAGCGACGACGGGGCTGATCTTGCAAGCATACGCGCCTCTAACCATCGCTCGCTAACCCTACTCGCGCCCTCACAGAGTTTGCCCTCGCCTCGCAATCCCACGCCGGATCCAGACCTTCCGACGATCGCAAACGTGATGGCGCCTATGGTTCAAAATCAACATCGCGTTATATGCCTTCTCATTTCTTCCTCCCGTGCCCTAGCAAGTTCTTCTCGCTGCAATCCAGGCTGCGCACGATCGATCGATAGATCCTCACACGCAAATGCACGTAGTCAATCGGACCTGTAGAGGTATCCTCCGATTAAATTTTCCGCCCTCCGTTCTCATGTTTCTTCATTTAATTCATCATCGTTCCTTTTTTTATTTTAGTTTTATATCCCAGGGCTAGGCAAAAACAGGGCAAAGGTAGGGCAATGACATTCCAAGTTTATTCTGGGTCATGGGCATCATGGATCACCCTATCCCCACAGACCAATGCCTGCAACTCATTGCCCATGCACAGGTATCCTCCGTTCTCATGTTTCTTCATTTGATTCATCACCCTTCCTTTCTTTATTTTAGTTTTATATCCCCAGGCAAGGAAACGACAGGGCAAAGGTAGGGCAAAGGCATTCCAAGTTCATCCTGGGTCATAGGCATCATGGATCACCCTATCCCCACACGCAAATGCCCGCAACTCATTACCCATGCACAGATATCCTCAAAGTGTTACTGTATGCTCAGGTAATGACTCTCTGGATGGGATTAAGCTTTTTTTTCTTTGACAGTGAGTTTGGCTTTTGTCATTCCATACTTTATTCAACCAGAATAAATGTCATACAATTTTGAGATATCTATTATGGTTTCGAGTCATGTGTTCATCCCCTTGCTGATCTATGTTTATCTTGGTTCGACCTTCAAATAAATATCATCTATAAAGAGGTAGAGGATTTGACTCATTGAAATATAAGTCATGTAGATGATACAAAATAAAAGACACGATCCATTCCCATAACCTGGGTACACTATCTCTTAACAGGAGGAAACCCAAAAACCATCTCTTAATTCAAATTTCCAACTTATGTTTTACAACATGTCGAAATAAATGATTGGATCATCCGCTCCAATTTAAACTTTCAAGAACTAATGTATATTATTTTATGATGAACGTGATCATCTGCTTAAATTTCAAATAAAACTATTGGAAATTACTATTTTTAAGTAGATTTGTATTTGCCGGCCTTCTCACTTCTCTTGATAATGATATTTGAGTGGTTCAAAATATTGTGTTTTTAAATAGTTTTATGTTTGTCTGAGGAATTGTTGGCAAGAAATTCTGCAACGACATCGGCACCTTCAACTCGACGGCCTCCATATTAATTTTTGCTGAAATTTTCAATGTCCTGGTGTGCGTTTCGATTGTTTTTTTGTGCTTTGATTTGCAATTTTGGCTGAAATTAAAATTTGCGTTATTAATTCTTATTTACATGAAATTTCAGATTGCAGATTTCTATTTTGAATAATTTTGACTAAACTTTCTGTGTCATTTCTACACAGCCCATACAAATTCTTCCGAGCAAGAATCAGAAATATGAAGATGATAATGAACCAAATTTCATTTTCTATGTGCTAGATTCGATCATAAAGATGAAGATGATTATGATCCCAGAATCAAAACAGGTTGGATTTTCTATTATTTTTCTAATGGAATTTCTACAGTTTAGGGATCTTTACTATGATTTTGGGTCATGTGTTCATCCCCGTGCTGATCTATTTTCATTATTTATGAAAGTACTGTAAAAATACATCTATTTTCAATGATTTGTCTTCAACGAATGATGAAATAGGTTATAAAATCAATGATTTATATTCAATGAATGATGAACTAACACCTATTCTTCCCTCTCACAGGCCTTTACCTCTGAGACCCTCTTCCAGCTACTACCCTCTGTCACACATCACCATTACCACCAATCAGGACTGCCAATGCGTGCAAGATGAGCCAGTCAATCCTTCTACTCCTCTTTCCCTTCATTTCCAGGTGAACTTTGCTACTTTTTTTTTCATTTCCAGATTTTTCCCTTCATTAAGAAGCATCACAATTCAAATAATAATAACTAAACCGTTAAAATCTTTGAACAAATATGCAATTAATTTGAGTGCGGATTAGAGTCAAAATACCGAAAATATTTCAAATCATAAGATCTGCTCTAATGTTTTATAATATGACTTCTTTTGACAATATGACACACCATTTTCAGCTCTCTTTATCCTCATCAAGTTACAACCTCATCCTCTTAAAATTTCTGCCTTATCTACTTATAGTTTTTAATAACACCAACTATTTTATTTCTTCAAACAATATTTGCACTACATTATTTACCAAGATTCACTGATCTTTCATTCGAGGAGCAGACAGATATCTTTCAATCAAGTTGTTCCCACCACATTGTTCATCTGTTCTCAACTGCCTAGCCACCTTTTACAGCCTACTCCATGGGAATCCCCGCTCTAATGTTTTATAAAAAGGAATAGAGCTTCTCAAACATACTGCCTTTACCTTGGCCAAACGCAAGTTACCCAAAATACCCTTAGGTGTGGTGTAACTTTAATATACCCAAAAATGCCCTCGCCTATTTGTTGCTTCCCTCCAACAATAGCCACCGCTTGATATATAGCAATCAAAGGCCAGAAATCAATTATACGGAGAGGCTACAGATCAAGTTGTTCCCACCACACGATCTATACCAATCACCTGCCACGGATCTGTATAGGCGGGTGCCACAGATCGAGCATTTTCCTATAGCTTTATAGTTTCTCAGTGCTCGCCATTTCTGCCCGCTCCCAATCCCTCGCGAGTATCTGTCGAGCTCCCGCGAGAAGAGCTGAAGGTGGAGATGCTTCGCTGCATTCCTCATTCACGGTGTCCCAACCCCGAGCAATGTCGCTGCCCCCGACCAATGTCCCCGCCCCCAACCAATGTCGCTGCCCCCGACCAATGTCCCTCCCCCGACCAATGTCTTCGCCCCCGACCAATGTCCCCACCCCCAACCAATTCCCGACCGCCAACCAATGTCCACACCCCCGACCAATGTCCCCACCCCCGAGCAATGTCGCCGCCCTCGACTAATTCTCCGCCCCCGACCAATGTCCCCTCCCCCAACGAATGTCGCTGACCCTGAATAATATCCCCTCCCATACCAATGTGTTCCGCCCCAACCAATGTCACCGCCCCCGACCAATCTCCCCACCCTCGACCATTGTCGTAGCCCCCGACCAATGTACGCACCCCAAACCAATGTCGCTGTCCCGACCGATGTCCCTGCCCCCAACCAATGTCGCTGCCACCGACCAATGTCTCCACCCCCGACCAAATTCGCCACCGCAACCAATATCGCCCCCTAACAATTATATTGCCCACGATAAATGTCACTCCCACGACTACTGTTGTCACCCCCGATGAATGTCGTCGCCCACACCATTTGTTGCTACCCTCGCCAAATGTCGTACCCCACTACCAATATCGCTGCCCCTGCCAAATGTTGTACCCCATGACCAATGTTGTCGTTCTCGACCAATGTCGTCTACTATGACCAATGTCGCCGCCCACAACTAATGTAGCTGCATACAAGCCATATTGCCGCCATAGACCAATGTCTCCTCGCCCGACCAGTGTTTCCCCCATGAGAATTGTCATCGTCCCCGACTAATGTCGCCGCCCCTGACTAATGTTGCTTCCCCCGACCAATTTCGCCACCCACGCCCAATGTCGCCCCCACGACCAATGTCGCCGCCCCGCACGGGGTCCCCCGTGCACGACTGCTTGTATATATATATATATCTCACTCCTTCCTCTCTCCCCACCTCTTTCTTTCTCTCTCCCCTCTCTCTAGCTCCCCCCATCTCCTCTCTCCTCCATCACATGCGAGACGATTTTTTTTAATAGTGAATTTTTGACTGACAAAACATTGTAGATAGGGTATTGATGGGATGTAATCCCACTTTTATAAGAGAAATGGGGCGCACATAGCCACACCCCATGATCTCCACCCAAAAGAAGTGGGATCATGAGTTTGACCGCACGCACGATCACAACGCCCGATCCTCCCGCACGCCGATCCCATTATGCGCACCAAGGGAACTGCCACCGGCGCCGCCTCACCAGCCGCCGCCCCGTCTCGGCCGCCGCCTTGCGTCCGAGGGGTGGCCGCCTCCTTGCGGCCAAGGGGCGGCCGTCGGCCGCCCCTTCCTTGGCCGCAGCCTCGGGGCAAAGGGGCAGCCGAGCCAGCCGCCCCTCCTTGGCCGCCACCTTGGGGCCAAGTGGCGGCCGAGCCGGCCGCCCCTCCTTGGCCGCAGCCCTGCGGCCAAGGTGCGGCGAGCCGACCTCCCCTCCTTTGCCGCCGCCCAGCGGCCAAAGGGTGGCCGAGCCGGCCGCCCCTCCTTGGTCGCCGCTCTGCAGCTAAGGAGAGGCCGAGCCGGCCGCCCCTCCTTGGCCGCCGCCTCGCGACCAAGTGGGGGCCAAGCCGGAGGCCCCTCCTTGGTCGCAGCCCTGCGGCCAAGGGGCGACCAAGCCAGCCACCCCTTCCTCGGCCGCCACCTTGCGGCCAAGGGGCGGCCGGCTTGGCCGCCCCTCCTCGGCCGCCGCCTTGCGGCCCAGGGGAGGCCAAGCCGGACGCCCCTCCTCGGCCGCCGCCTTGCGGCCAAGGGGCGGCCAGGACAGACCGACCCAGGCCGCCCCTCCCTCGGCCGCCGGCGCGGCAGAGGGAGTGGACACCCCCTCCCTCGGCCGCCGACGCGGCCGCCCGGGCCGCCCCTTCTCTCGGCCGACGGCGCGGCCCGGGGAGCGGTCGCCCGGGCCGTTCCTCCCCGGCCACCGTCGACAGTCCTTCCCTTGTCGGCGAGTTCTCCGCCTCCCGTGGAGTTCTGCTCCCATCGTCTGATCAGTTGGAAATGTCCCTGGTCGTCCGATTTGCTCGTAAGCACCCACTAACCACCGGGTTAGTGGGGGGATTTAATTAATAATTTTATGATTTATTTAGACGGTCTTCAAATAGTGAAATTAATATCCGAATATGCACATTTAAACTATAATGAAAATAATCATTATGGTGGTTATGGAGTGCGGATAGCCGCGTAACTACCATAAGCCCCCCTGGAGCCTATAAAAGGAACATCAGAGCTCCTCATTTATCACCTTTTTCATCTGAGTCTTCTTCTTCTTCTTCACGTTGAAGCTCTACCGAATTCCTCCTACGAGCAGCAGCTGAGCCGCACCCCAGTCGCACCCGTGCTATACTCGAGCTACAAGCAAGTCAAGTCAAAGCCACCTGACGAAGCCAAATCTCAAGTTCCAAGTAGCCCCCGCAACCGCAAGTTCAGGCACTCCGCTCCCACGTTTAGAATCAGCAAGCCGCTAACCGAAGACCACTAGCGCGAAGCACAATTTGTAACAACTCCTGGTGCTACGGTCTGTCGTCTGTTGTGTGTCAAGTGTTCTCTCACCCCAAAGCTGTAACAAGAGGTGACATGTTATTTAGAACAGTGGAGGTTGGCTATTTGCAGGCCGTTTTCAGTAATCTATAAATAGGACCCAAGGGGTATCTCAGAAGGCATGCTTACTTGTCCATCGGTCTTCTAGCACTTTCTGAGGTATCCTTAGCTTGACATTTGGCTAAGGAGGGGAAGCGCTCTAAGATCTTCCGGGTGTGTGGTGGGTCCTCCACGCCGAGCCCTTGGGTTTGTCCCATATTCTTTTTCCTTAGTTGTCCAGCTCGCAGGAGAGAAGTAAGCGTGTGATCACCCTTTTGCCAAGGGCGAACTTCACAGAGACCGAGTTCTCGGTTTCAATATTTTGGTGTGGTGAGCACCCAAGGGGCCAGAGCTCGGCAGCCCCGACTCGCCCAGGCGAGGTGGAATAATCAGGGGGCGAGTGGAGTTGGAGGGCTCGCACTCACCCCCGGATACTCGACAATATAAGGGGCGAGTAGGGCAGGCCGGGCCCGCACTCGCCCAGGACCAAAGGGAGGCGGCGAGTGCCTGTTCCATCGAACACTTGCTGCCCCAGTCGAGTGGAGGCTTCAGAGGGCTACTCGTCCAGTTCTGTGATGTTTTTTACCATTTTGCCCATGCTGGTCTGCACATAGCTTTCCAGAATAACGGAGTTACGCTGTTGACAGACCAACTTGGGTTGCACATAGCTGTTTTGAACAACAGATGTTGGATATTTGCAGACCGTTTTTAGGAATTTATAAATAAGACCCAAGAGATATTTCAGAAGGCATGCTTACTTGTCCCCCGGTCTTCAATCGCTTTCTGAGGTATCCTTAGCTCGACATTTGACTTAGGAGGGGAAGCGCTCTAAGATCTTCCGGGTATGTGGTGTGTCCTCCATGCCAAGCCCTTGGGTCTGTTCCATGTTCTTTTTCCTTAGTTGTCCAGCTCGCAGGAGAGAAGTAAGTGTGTGATCAACCCTTCCCCAAGGACGAACTCCACAGAGACCAAGTTGTCGGTTTCAACACCTGTCACCCTCGACTTCACAAACAACCTGTAACAACCAGAAAATAGCGAGATTTGACCGGCACAGATCCGGTCACGTGATTTTTTACCCAGTTGAGGGGTTTTCAACGTTAAAACTTCATGTGTACAATCGATCTACCTCATTGACTGTGTGCGCGCTCGACCGTTCCGAGAGCTAAGGCGGTCTAGGTTATTCCGGCCGACCAGGACGTCGAGTTAGACCGCAACACTTACTATTAATGGTGAAACTGATGCGATTTCATGCAGTTTGAACTCAAACCACAATCTTACCAAAGTGGGTCGATTTGGGACTAAGCAAAATCCCACTGGACCAAAACTATGCGGTGTGGTTTGAACATTGCATCAACATTACATGATCGTGATTCTTGAATTTTTGAATGTAGATTGGAGGCCCACGATTCATTTAGCCATCGAAGTCAGGAATTCAAATTCTGAATATTATTTAATATCTGTCAAGAAATGGTCGAAAGGAAAAATAATACTAAAATAGTTTCTAACATGGATACTTGCACTAGATGTCTAGGAAGAGTTGAAGAGGAACCACTAACTGAAGAGGAGATGACAAAACTACGGGAAAATGAAGATAACATGTACTCATTGACGATGATTAGACTGACATGCCCTCTCGAAGAAGTCGGTACGAACGATGACAATGATGTGGCGTGGTTTGTAGATTTTGCAGTGCCAAAAATCACACCGCAAACCATGCAATTTTGCTACGAACGAAACCACTCCACAACTAAACCGTTCTGTGCGCTTTAAAATCAGTGCGATCAGGTGCAGTTTTGTGGTTTTACGATTTAGATTTTTAGCTTTCAGTTCTACGTACTATATTACACAAAAAAAATACTTCACATTGGTATAATGCGAAATTCTTACGTCCGGACTCTAGACTTCGAATTCTCTCTTGCAAAAAAATCTTACGGGTTTACTTTTTCACTCAGGTGTTATATTTTTGACCTCCCTCATTCATTCCGCCAAGTTTGATTTTGGCTTGAGTTAGAACTGATTGGAACCGGGCCAAACCGCATAGAACCAGACCAAACCGTTAGTGGCTGATTTGGTTTTGGTTCTTGTTAAACCGTAACCAGAACCGTTGACACGGCGGTTCCTAAAATTATGCTGGAACCGGAACCGGTCAAAACAAATAAGATTTTGATTTTAATTTGAAAAACCATTAACTTAGCGGTTCGATTCATAGTTTTAGTAAAACCGGAACCGAGCCGGAACCGTGACATCTCTAGTTGTGCTGAAATATCTGATTGAAGATGACTCAGATAACTACAAGTGCGAGATACAAGTTGAGTGAGTTTAATAAAACATGATTTCAAGTTTCGATTCAGTGTGTGTAATTGGATTTGTTTTGGTTGGCTTCAAGACTCACAAGAATCCAATTTCATGCGCTGTACTGTTGTTACTTGACGCACATACACATAATATCTACAATATCAAAAGAACTCAAGTTGCAAAAAAAAAAACTTGAGAAGCGGAAAAAAAAAAGGTGATTGTTAACCGCAACCCGTAATTGGCTAGTACCCGAAAATCACTCAATTTTTCGCGCTTTTTCGAAATATGTCTTGTACATGCAATTTCAGGAAAAGTGTTCAACAGAAAAGTTGTAGATATCGACGAGATCCACAACTTTCGTGTTGAACATTTTTCCTGAAATTGAATGTATAAGGCGTATTTCGAAAAGGCGCAAAATTTGGGCATATTTTCAAAGTACGTCTTGTACATGTATTTTTAGGAAAAGTAATCAACACAAAAGTTGTAGATCTCGTCGATATCTACAACTTTCGTGTTGAACACTTTTCCTGATATAGCATGTACAACGAGTATTTCGAAAAGGTGCGAAAAATTGGAAGATTTTGGATATGGCTAGCAAAATAACGGATTGCGGTTAACAATCACCCAAAAAAAACTCATCAGAGAACTACCAAATGAGATGACGATAAGTAGATGTCAAAGAGATTTGGGAAAATGTAAGCAAAAATAGGAAGTTCTTTTCGGCTTCTGCTTGCGGGTACAACTGCTTCCTGGCGGCGGAAGCCAACAATGTCCGGCAAAATAGGCGGCGATTGGAGGTGTGCTTGAGGACGCGGGCACGGGAACACAGAAAATTCCCGGTGAAATGGGCGAAATGGGATCAGGAATGACGGAAGAGGGCGACGTCCGGCGAAACCGGCGGCGATGGCCAGCGAAATGGCCGGTGAATGGAGGTATAAAGAAGTCGCAGGTATCGTGAAATGTGGGAGATGGGAGGAATGAAAGGGGCGGCAATTAGAGGGTTTTTATTAAGGGTGTTTGGTATAAATTATGTTTATTTTGGGGGCTGCAACAATTTATTTCAGGACTGCAAATATAACCACCCAATATTTATTGCATGTATGATTTTTTTAAAATTTTCAAATAATTATAAGTTTGTTATAAAACTGATACAAACAATTTAATTTTTTTTTATGTCATGCGTAATATTTCGGCCCAAATTAGACACAAAATAAAAATTTAAAACATTTTCATTATTTCCATGATAAACCAACAATGCTCAATAATCATGTTAGAACCGCACCATCACTTTAACGCCACAACTCCATTCAAAACTATTAAAAACTTAGGTTTCATTTGGAGGATTTATTTTCACTAATCAAGCGGTTACGATCGCATGAATCAGATCTTAATTAAAGTTAATTAATTAAAGTCTCTTTCAAACGGAGCCTTAATGAAAGTTAATCTAGAAACCCATTTGAAACATTGTTTAAAATTTTGGGACCAACATGTCACAAATAAAAATTCATAGTCATTTCAAAGTTAGGCTCCATTTAGGGGGACTTATTAATTAAGGTCTGATTCATGCAGTCATAACCGTTTGACCGGTGAAAATAAGTCCCCCAAACGAAGCCTTAGGCTAAAATGAAGGAACTAATTTAAATATTTTAGCTATATATATATATAAAAGTTCATATATATGTTCAAATAACTTTTTGAAAACACTAATTACATATATGTTTGCTTTGTATTCATAATTATATATTCATAATATTCGATTTTTTTAATCTATGATACTAAATATTATTTCAAGAAATTATTTTTACATTATATATAGATTAGAGCTGTCACGGTACCGGTTCGGTTCCGGTTCTACTAAAACCATTAACTGAACCACTAAGGTAACGGTTCTTCAAATTAGAACCAAAAACCTTATTTGATTTAACCAGTTCTGATTCTGGTTTCAGCTTAATTTTTGGAACCGTCGTGTCAACAGTTCCGGGTACGATTCAACAAGAACCAAAATCAAACCGACCACTATCGGTTCGGTCTGGTTCCATGCGGTTCGATCCGGTTCCAATCGGTTCCAACTAAAACCAAAATTAAACTTGGCGGAATGAAATAAAAGCGGACTGCAAATAGTAAAAATTAAAACAGTATCGAAATAAAAATAATTATGTTGCGCACTTCTCGACGGTCTTTTCCACGATCGGCGAGATAGTATCAATCGTCTTCCTACACGTGTAGACTTGTCACGACTTCTAATTGGCTTGCACACGTTTCTTCGGCATGCTCAACCGTAACAACTTGCTACAATTAGTTGTGTTTCATGATTACTAATAAATAGTAATTGTATATCTTCTATATTTTTTAAATAAAATATTTTAAAAAAATATGCAAGTAAAATTGAAAATATATTATATAACTGTATAAAAATCAAAAGTGCATTGCAAAAATTGACTCCAAAGCGCACCCATGTCAAACAATACCACACGGTTTTTATTCGCTGAAGTTTTGTTCGGTCCAAAATCGACCTCATTTAGTGCGATTGCGATTTGGGTTCAAACTGCACCAGCTTCACTCGTGATAATAAGTATAAATATTATAAATAAATTATAAAATAATAACAATATAAAATAATAATCATAATCATAATCATAATAATAATAAATGGGTTGCGGTTCAGTTCTATTTCGATCTGGTTCGGATCGAGTCTAAAAATCTTGAAACCGCTTGAGACTTGTATGTTGCGGTTCCGGTTCCGGTCCGGATAATAAAATGTAAGAACCATACCCGTACCAATGTTGTTCACGGTTCCAAAATTCAAACCGGAACCCGAATAATTTGCAAACGGTTTGGTCTGGTTCTTTCCAGTTCCGGTTCAGCTTACGGTTTTCGGTTTTAAGTGACAGCTTTAATATAAATGTATGATAAAGTATGAATTTGTTAAAGATATTAAAATAGCTATTATTACCTTTGTCAAATTGTATTTAGTAAGGGTACATTTATTTAGGCATTTTTGCTTCATCTCCATTGGGAAGAAAATGTCCTTTTTAAAAAAAAAAAATGTTTGGTAACCCTTGAATTTCCACCTCCGCCACTCCAAAACGCTATTTTTGTTCTTTTTTGAGGACGCAACCAATCTTCATTCCTTATCATTCCATTGTCAACGTTCTCATTCTCACCAACTCTCACGGCCGAAACAAACAGACCCTAAAATAACTATTACTATCTCATTTCCTTTTACTAGCACGCCCCCCACTAGTTTCACATAATTGCAGGGTTCTCCGCTCTAAGTTTATATTATTAACATATATGAGCACAACCTCATGGAAAACCCAAAAATGCAGCGATAGATATGCTATCATGCATCTACTTAGGTTCTGTTTGGGGAACTTATTTTCACCGGTCAAGCAGTTACGACCGCATGAACCGGTCGTAACCGCTTGACCGGTGAAAATAAGCCCTTTCAAACGAAGTCTTATTTATTGCTCTCCAGCTTTTTTTGGTCTTGTACAATGACGAAGTAAAACTTCGGGAAAATTTTGATAATTTTAAAAGATAGAGGGAGAAGTACATGTAATCATGTAAAGTTAGAGAAGAGTTTTTCGTAATTATTCCCTCAAAAATCTTGGATATCACAACTTGAGACCTCACACATTAATTTGTCTCCTCATACCTTCCACTGCCCACAAGCTATCACTAGAGACATTGATTGACTTTAGGTTCTCACATTAACTCTTTGGTTCTACTTCTACCCACCCTTTGATTTGTTGTGGGCCGCCATTTATGCTCATATATCCTTTGTCTTGTTCAAACTCACATTGCTTACTATGCAATTATGGTGTTAAAAAGGAACCGAAGAGTAGAGAATCGAGTCGAAATCGAAGTAAATTGATCAATTCGAGACAGTTCTAATGATTCTCAAATTGATTATAGTTCTAAAAAAGATAAGAACCAAATGCTCAATACTTATCGTATAAATATTATATTAAACTATTAAAATAAGGTAATCTAATTTGATTTTTGATTTAAGTTTGTAGTCATATTCTATACATTTATTGTTAAATATAATGAACATAATAGAAAATAAAATTTGTGAAAAAAAAATCATGTAGCAAGATAATGTTTTTTTATAAATTATATAAGCATTTTTCAGTTATAAATATGCCCGAGAACCAAATCAAACCTTTTGGTTCGGGTAAGGTTCTATACTACGAATATATGGGTCGGTTCTAATTTTCAAAAGATGTAAACAAATTTATATGGGATCGATTCTAATTCTCAAAAGGTGGCAACAAATTTATATGGATCAATTCTTGTTTTTTTGGTGAAACCGATATGAACTAACTTGAGCTGCACCCTTACTATGCACCGAAGGAGCTAGCAAGCACATTATTATGTTTATGGGGAGAGGTATACCGTATACATCCCAATCCATGCCCAACTCGAGTGAGACCGATCCATGCCGGTGGCACCAATTTGGAACCACCAACCCCAATTAACATTGCACAAACCCAACTGGGTTGGACCTAGTGGTAAGGAAGGGTTCGTTAAGGTGCAGCCATCTCAATTTGAGTGTCCCTCGAGCCATGTTCGGCTCAGATTAGCCTACTAGGAATCGATGGAGCCAATTGAGCATCACTAGCTCAATATTAGAGGCCTTGCCCAATCAGACTTGAACATAGTTCCTCCCTGCAAGCTCAGGTTTTGGGTTGAGAGACCGACTATCGCTGTCTTAGGCACTCTCATCTCTATCGACAATTAGAGCTGAGCAATTATTCGAAACTCAAAAGTCGCTCAAAAATCATTCGAATATTGAGCCGAATCGGAATCGATTAAAATTGATTCGACTAAATTTGAGTTTATTCAATTCGTCTTGAATTTGATTTCGAGTCGATTTCGAGTCAACCCTGAATCGTTCGAAATATGATTCGAATCAGCTCGAATTGATTAAAAATATTATGTATTTACTAATATATTCTTACTTTAAAATTAAAAAACAATAAAATTTAAACTTAAATAAAAATAATGAAAACTTAAAGTGTTTCATTTGCTAAATTAATAGGTTACTCAATTTAATTTTGAGCCAACTAAGAATAAAGAGAAAAATTGCTCAACTTCGAGCCGGCTCGATTCAATTTCGAGCCGACTCGGAATCAAGTCATTTTGAGTCGAACCGACTATACACAAAATCGATTTGGATTTCAAGTCAATTTCGAGTTGTAAATTTTCTTTTTAAGCCGAGCAAAAATCGTTGGAACTCGACCTGATATTAGCCCTATCAACAACCTATAATTGATGATGATTTCATTATCACTCTTTTCCATGAAACAACTGTTTTTTACTTTAATTTGCATAGAAATACTTTTCTCAAACGGGTTTGTTGAAAATTGGGACAAACCACCTTGCACGAGTACTGTCAAGCCCAACTTAGGCAACCGCTCGAATGCATAGAGCCAAATAGGCGACCCAACAGCTGAACTACAGCTCATACACCCTAGCCTTTTCTCCTCCCAAATATAAGGAGGTAGATTGTAGAGGCCAAGACTTTAACTGTCGACCTTCTTTATAAGAGGAGACTCATTCCACCTCTCATACCCAACTTAAAGGAGGTCGGTGATTCAAGTCTTCTTGGCCGGAACAACCGACCTCCCTGTATTTGGGAGGAGAAAATGTTGGGATGTACAAACTACAGCCCGACTGTTGGGTTGCCTGTTTGACTCTATGTATTCGATTGGTTGCCTGAGTTGGGCATCACTGTACTCGTGCATAGTGGATTGACCCAACTTTCAACAGGGTTACAATGCACTTGATTGTTGAAAAGGTTATTGTGATATGTTCGTTTGGTGATGTGTGGTCACCAATACTGACAGGAAAGATTAGCCATGTTTGGATATTTAGGTTCCGTTTGGTTGGGCTGTTGCTGATGGAAAGCTGCTGATGAACTGTTGCTGATAGAAAAAGTGCTGATTCTGGAAAACAGAGTTTTGTTAAAAATTTGTTTGGATACAAAACGGAGTTTTGAGTGAAATTTTTTTTCTAATGCAATTTCGTTCATCCTGAATTTTCCTGTAGTTTTCAGATCTGAAACAAACTGTAATCTTCCTGTAATTTTCAGATCTGAAACAAACTGTAATCTTCCTGTAATTTTCAGATCTGAATTTTCCTGTAATTTTCGTTCATCCTGAATTTTTTCTAATGCAAATGTTAAGCAATTTCGTTCATCATCGTGAATTTTCCTGAAGAAGAAGAACCGGCGGTTGCGGCGTGCGGAGCTCGCCACGGTTGCGGCGTGCGGAGCTCGCCCCGGTTGCGGCGTGCAGAGCTCGCCACGGTTGCGGCGTGCGGAGCTCGAGCTCTAGGGTTGCGGGAGAACGCCACGGTTGCGGCTGAACGCAACATTTTACAGCGGATCGTGATCAATAGGAAACCGCGGAATTTTAGAACCGGCGGTTCTTGAAACAGCAACGTCAAACATAACTTATGCATAAAATTGAGGTGCGGTTCAAACGCACCGGAGGCAAAAAGCTCAACCAAACGCTACCTTAAAGTCAATGTAACAAATGTTTTTTTTGCTTCGATCAGTTTGGACAAGGCGGTTGACCGCCACCAAGAAAACAAAACTACTTCTCTGTTTTGCACAGCGGCGGCGGTTGTGAAAGCGGTAGTTATGAGCCATTGTTCGTGAACGCCCGACCTCACTCAAGAAACTTCAACCACATTTATGTTCAAAACTAGTTATCTTTTCTTAGTGATGGTCATAACTATCGTCATACCAAACATACGTATTATGACGGTGTCATTTTTTACTTCAAAAACCTTTGTATTAGTTGTGTGTGCATCTACTTTTAAGGCTTTAGGCCTTAGTTTTTTTTAACATTTGCATCATGTAATTTAGGAACCGGATCCTCTCCAATTCTGACAAAATGGAGAGTATCCAACTGTCCATGAAGGACAAGAGTACCTTGAAATAAATCTAGTGGTGCAGATTTTTTTGATCAAAAGAAATATATAAAAAGAAGAGATTACTTAACCCGCCAGATCATCTTGCAATACATCTAGGCCGCGAAATGGATAGTTTCTATTTCGTCAGAAATGGAGAGGATTCTGATACGTAATCTTACATTTGCACGGGCCGGCTTTTCCATCATAAGAGACATTAATTCTGCATCCTTCTTGCCGCCTTCTCGCACAAGTATTGAATTGACTAAATTCTCTCCCACCACCCTGATATGGATCAGGATTCTATTCATTTGGAGCTTCAAATGGAGGTCCATTTCATGATGTTGATGCATTCTCATTTGATCCAATTGTGCGGGATTTTTTGATTAAAGAAAAATATAAAAGGATGATATTAGTGAACCCGTCGGAAAAGTCTGGAATAGATCTGAACCATGAAATGAATACTATTCATTTCACGTATCCATTTAGGATCCTCCCCCCAGATATAGGAGGGAAAGGCTCCTCGAACGGGCCTTACAATAGAGTGACCAAGCTTAGTTGTTGCTGCTTTGTCGCATTCATCCTTAGAGCCTTACAGACAGGCAAACATTTTTCTCCCAACTTCGAGATGAAGTGACTTGATTGATTTCCTTATGACCTTCTGAATCTCTTTCACGCAATACATGTCGCCGTTTGTAGAAGTAGGTCCCATGATTGTGGGGTCAGAAATGCCCCAAGAACTTTCTCTTGTTCGTCTCGAAGGCGCATTTCTCTGTGTTCAGCTGCATGTTGTTGTCACTTTAAGGCTCCGTTTGTGGGGACTTATTTTCACCGGTCAAGCAGAGGTCAGGTTCATGTGGTTGTAACCGCTTGAACGGTGAAAATAAGTCCCCCCAAACGGAGTCTAAGTGTAGAAAGTCATGCCAAGGTCGTGTAGAAAGTCCTGCCATTCTCTGATTTGTCCGATCTTCAATGCTCAAAAGACATTCTCAGCCCTCATCGGATCATCCTTATCAGAATTAAACCAACTATCACTTGGTTCTTCTTGAACCGCACATTGCCTTGCATGATTTCTGACTCTGATATCATTTGTAACAAGTAAATCGACATTATCTGAAATATTATCGAATTTATTTCAGCCACCTCATACTAAGATTTACATGATTTTATCTTTTTCCTAAAGTGCCCTGGGAATACTCTTGAGGTCATCCATCTCAGAATTACTCCTACATGGAGCTTACTTAACTATGGAATTCCTAACATAATTGTCATTTGTTCTGAAAAGATGTCCTAGATGTGTGTAGAAGTTGCCTTGTCTAGAATTCACTACCCTTAAGACTAGAGCTGATACGGTTACAGTTTCATTAAAATCAAGAACCGAACCATCAAGATAATGACTCTTCAACTTGGAACCATAACTTTATTTAGTTTGACCGGTTCCGGTTTCAGTTCCAACATAAATTTTTGAAACCATGGTATCTACAATTTCGATTTCGGTTCAACGATAATCAGAATCATGGACGGACCCACGTAGAAACACGCCCGGGCACGTGCCCGGGCGTAAAAATCGCAAAAAAAAGGGAGGGGTTCGTTCTTAGGCATTCGCCGGCTCCCAGATGGCGCGGAAATCTTGATTCATCCTTTACGACGATGTTGCAGAAATCCAGATGCTTCCAGGGGTTCGTGCCTTTACCGTGATGCTGCGGAAATATCGATTCATCCTCCTCTTGCCGGTGCGAGACGAAGCATCCACTACAGCTTTAGCCGCGCAAGAGTTGCCGAAAACGAGAGAAAAACATATCAGCGAGCCTTTCATTTGCTTCTCTCTTAGCCTCATTTTCGTCCTTGTCAAACCCTAGTCCTTTTCTTTTTCACAGCAGGCGACTTTCCTCCCCCCCCCCCCCCCCCCCCCTACTTTTTTTTGTGTTTTGATCATTCATCAATCTACTTTGATTCAGTAAGGTTGAGATATACTCGTTTGGTGCTTTGCATAACTTCAAGGAAACCTTCGAATGACAATGATCTTACTTGAAATAGAGGTTAGATTGTAGCTCTTATTCTTTTGATTTTTAGATTGTAAAGTACTTGGCCATTATCTCAATTCTGTAAGCCTATACTTCTATTAGGAATCAGCACAAATGCACAATGAATGGCATTTTTGTATGAGTATCATAATTGATTAATTAGTTTTAAAGAAGAGAAAAACTTCTGAAAGTTTATTATTACTTATACTTAAATTTCTATTGGTGACAAGACAAATATTCTAGTTCCGCCACTAATCAGAACTAAATTATTCATTATTGATTCAGTCCAATTTTATGTGGTTTCTATCCGGTTTTTGTCCACTTCCTATTCCTAATGAATCAACATAACTAGACATTGATAGGGATCATAGTTCACAGGCAAGCCGATTCTTATCGAAGCCCGTCGAGATTTATGTGCATACATCACTAACTCTCGACTTCCAAAAAAACAATCAGACGGTAAAGTGAGAAGGTTTGTCAAGCAAAATGCTTCAAAAATAATGAAGAAGAGGCCTTACCAAAGGCAGTGGATAGGAATTTCGAGGTCTCTGAGACCTCGCCCCGCCCCGGTATTCAAGAGGCGGAACCTCAACCTCCTTGACAACAGCGTGAGATATTGTTGCTCCACCCTAGCACAAGTATCGGCGACCAGATCAAAAGGATTCACAACTACCTCTTGAAACAAAGGACCTACCAAAAACATGATCTGTAGGCATTATTTGATTGGACCATTACGAAAAAGAACAGTGGAGAGTCACTAGAACCCGCTTACCTCTTTCAATGGAAGCCTCGAGGACCTACGGGTTTTCATGAGAAAGAACAGTGTCAGACCCAAGATGCTTGGGCGCCGAATGAAAAGGCATCCCACTGGAGGGGAATTGGATAATTGTAATAGGATGAGTACCAATCAACTTAACTACTGTTAAAAGTGAAGCTATGTTTTTAGAACCTCATTAACATAAGATTAAAGGAGGGAATCTACCATTTTAGAATTTTGAGTCGGCTTTATGAACCGGTTCGAAATCAATTAACATGCATTTCAAGCTGTCTTGAATTGATTTCGAGCCAGATCGGCTAAAAATAATCCATTTGAGTCCATCTCGGGTTGAGCTGAAGTCATAATTATTGAATTCGAGTTGAACTAAACTTATTCAAACTCAGCAAGCCTCAAAACTCCCTAAAAATGACCATTTTAGTTTCACACATAAAATTGGGACCTCCGCTGTAAATTTGCAAAATTATAGTTTGTACCCCTCTATCTTCTCGTATTGCAAAAACTTCCCCTAAAAGTTTATATTTCATAACATGCATGGTATTTTTGTGCATGCATGTTATGAAATGTAAGCTTACATGAGAGGTTTGTGCAATTTCAAAAGATAGAGGGGTGCTGCCAGTAATTATGCTAATCCCAGTGAAGATTTTGGTAATTAATAGTACAATTAATGACAGATCAAAACATGATCTCTAAAGTGAATGTATGAAGCTTTTTTCTAAGCTGATACTCATAAGGAAACAAGGAAACATAAAAGCCTAATCACTGCTATAGAATGCTTCTGTAGAAAATTCAATGAAGCATAACTCAGATAATCAAGAATGGGCACTATATTAAAAGTTCATTATATTTATACCAAGGAAAAAAGTCAAAATTATAACTTCAAAAAAAACATCATACCAAGAAAGAAGACATACAGTTCCAACTGATCATCATGTGTGAGGGCATTGGCGCCACAAATCGCAGCACATCAGGCTTACTTGATGACCATGAATTTCCCTCATCAAACCACTCGTCAGACTTGCCGAGGAATTTAGCGATGTTAGGGATGACCAGTTCCCGGCAATGGAGATGAAGAAGTGGAACCTTGGAGAGGACGCTCCCCTTCTGAACAGCAAGGCCCTCAGGCCGCCGGAGTTTATAGGGAGCTCCGCTAAAGGGATCGTAATCTGATCGAGGCATCTGCTTCCATTTCTTGTGGACAAACCACCCGTAATTATAATCCCCGACGATCGGCGTACCTAACGCTTCGGCGCAATGCACTCGAAGCTGCAAGAATGCGAACAATCGTCAAAGATATGAATTGTTTTAAGATTTTCATTAAAAATGGAATTGATGAAAGTTTGAGCAAGAAAATAGTAAAAATGAGAGTATATTATAGCCACAAAGTGAACTAAATAATAGATTTTTGATTACATAATTAAATATTTTATGAATAACTAATCTGTATTAGTTAGTAAAGACGTGCATAGTTAATGGAAATGCCCTTGTTTAATATTCCATTGTTCAGAGATTATCTTTTAAAGTTTAGGATTTAAGGTTTAGAGAAGTAAACACAACTATTGTAGGAGAAGAATGCCAACTCAACGATTCTAGCCACATCCAACTAGGGGTGCAAATAAAGCCCTGCGGGCTCGGGCCCCCTGGGCCCGGGCTTTTTTCTGCCGGACCCAGGCCGGACCCTTCTCAAGCCGGGCCCAGGCCATAGTAAAAAAAAGGAGCCTATTGAGTCTTTTCGATCGGGCCCAACCAGGCCCCCAAACAGGCATGCTAGAAGCATTGCCAGCATTTAATGTTCGCAAGAAATGCTGGCAAGACAGCCAGCATTTAATGCTAGCTCTTGCCAGCATTCTGGCAAGACAGCCAGCATTTAATGCTAGCTCTTGCCAGCATTCTGGCAAGACAACCAGCATTAAATGCTGGCTCTTGCCAGCATTAAATGCTGGTTGCAGCGGGCTTTAATGCCCGGCCGGGTCTGGGCCTGGACCGGGTCGGGCATCAGGCCGGACCCTAATCATATTTGGGGGTCTGGTGAGCCTCTTTGGGTCTGGTCTGGGTCTGGGCCTGGCCCGGGCCTCACCGGGCCCAGACTTAACCGGGCTCAGATCCGGGCAGACCCGGGTCGGGCAACCGGGCCCAGGCTAAATTTGCACCCCTACATCCAACCATTCAAAGAGACAAATACAGTGTGTTTATGATTAAAAATTTAAGCTTTCGAGTTTAGATTTTAAGGTTGGTTTATGATTGGTTTCGGATTGGTTTATGATTGGTTTTGGGTTGGTTTATGATTGGTTTCGAGTTGGTTTATGATTGATTTAGGATTTGAGATTTAGAATTTAGGGTTTAAAATTTAAGATTAAAGATTTGGCGTTTGGAGTTTAAGGTTTAGAGCAAGGAAGAGATTGCAAACTCAGTGTCTCTGCC
The DNA here is from genome assembly GCA_039583875.1 of Platanthera guangdongensis. Taxonomy (NCBI): domain Eukaryota; kingdom Viridiplantae; phylum Streptophyta; class Magnoliopsida; order Asparagales; family Orchidaceae; genus Platanthera; species Platanthera guangdongensis. The sequence continues at coordinate 27,429,514 of CM077162.1, read as the reverse complement.
CGCATCCAACAAGCAAAGAAAGACAAAAATATCCAGAACAAAGATACCATCATAAGTAATGCTTCAATGGGTCTCACAGCAGAACAGTGTCAGTACCCATAATGATTAAGAATTCCGTGTTATTCATCTTCGAAATTTAGTTTGACGAATAAATCGCAACAATCCGAAGTTACTTTGGTGCCTAAAAGATAAAGATCGGTCTAAAACTAATGATGCGAGAATTTCGTTAAGAGAAATTATAAGAAGCAAAGTAATATAATAGTTTGCCGAACTCTACAATCAGTTGTTAGAATCTGTAGAAAGCAATGAGCAAACCTTGTAGATACTTCTTCGTTAATTAAATACAAGAGAGAATACAAGTATATAGGAGGAGAGATGAAGGAAGAATCCTATACAATAGATGTGGGAATAAAGGAGGAGGAGGAAAGGGGCCTATAAATTGGCCTTTACATCATTTTTCCTTGTCTTCCAACACTCCCCCGCAAGCTGGAGCGTACAAGTCGTAGGCACCAAGCTTGGACAAGAACTGGTAATACAATTTGCGAGGTAAAGCATTGGTAAGGATGTCAGCAACTTGCCCAGACGCAGGAACATGTTCAAGCTTTAGCACCTTTAATTGAACCTTTTCCCGAACAAAGTGACAATCAACCTCAAGATGTTTAGTCCGCTCATGTAACACAGGATTCTTCACAATATGTATTGCAGCTTGACTGTCACAAAACAACGTCGATGGTGAGGACAATTTAACTCCCAAATCCATTAGAAGACTTTCCAGCTAGGTTAGTTTTGATGTAACGACTGCCATCACACGGTACTTAGCCTCGGCAGACAAGCGAGCAACCACCGTCTGCTTCTTACTCCGTCATGCGATAAGATTTCCTCCAAAGTACAAAAACCAGTAGTTGAACGTTGATCATCCAACGAGCCCGCATAGTCCGCATCAGAGTATGCAATAAGAGAAAGGGAGGAAGATGGCTTATACACAAGTCCTTGCCCAGTAGCAGTCTTCGGATATCTGAGAATCCGTTCCACTGCCTGAAGGTGAGAACCCTGTGGGGTATGCATGAACCGAATAACCACTCCAACCGCAAATGATATATCTGGTCTCGTAACGGTTAGGTATATCAGTTTTCCCACAAGACGACGATAGTATTCTGAATTTGGAAGTAGAGAGTCAGCCTCAGATCCCTGAGAACACAACTTATGGTGGACTTCCATCGGGGTTTTCGCTGATTTGCAACCCGACAGACCAGCATATTTCAGAAGGTCAATGCAATACTTACGCTGGGATAAGACAAGGCCATCAGGTCGCCGTGCTACCTCTAGTCCAAGAAAATAATGAAGATTTTTCAGATCTTTGATTTGAAAGATAGAATTTAAATGTTGCTTAACATGTATCCCAGCAGAGTCATCACCAGCGATCAGAATATTGTCCACATAAACCAGAAGTATTGTAGTCCTCGTTGATTGGTGACGAGTGAAGAGAGAGGAATCTGCTGAGCTTTGTTTGAAGTCAACCTCACAAACAGTCTTGCTGAATTTGTCAAACTGCGCCAGGGGAGACTGTTTGAGAGCATAAATGGATTTGCGAAGTAAACAAACACAAGACTCCCTCGTGGTCTCAAACCCGGACGGTTGTTGCATATAGACAATTTCAAGAATTTCGTCATTCAAAAAGACATTCTTGACATCCAGCTGGTGGAGGGGTCAGTGGCGATGAACAGCTAAGGAGAGCAAGACCCGGACCATATTTAATTTCGCGACTGGGGAGAACGTTTCTTCATAATCAAGCTCGTATTGTTGAGTAAAACCCTGTGCCACAAGCCGAGCCTTTAAGCGATCAACGGTCTCATCTGCGGCATATTTGATGGTAAAGATCCACTTGCAGCTAACACAATTGTGGCCAGGAGGAGGAGACACAAGATCCCAAGTATGGTTACCCCACAGAGCAGTCATTTCTTCATCCATGGCGGCACGCCATGCCGGATGCTGCAGAGCTTCCTGCATAGAGTCTGGTATAGAGATAGAGGAGAGAGAGAGCAAAGGTAAGAAGAGGTGGAGAGAGTCGATGTAGAGAGAAATAATTGGCCAAGGGATGGGTCATCGAGGAGGAGTCCGGATCAACAGACCGTGAGATCACACCGGTAGAGGGAAGCTGTGGTTGGGCAGCTGGACGAGGAGGACGACGATTGTAAACTTCAATGATAGGAGGTTTGGAGGGGACAGGTTTGGAGGGTACTAGTGGCGTAGAAATCGGAAGCAGAGGAGGAGTAGGGAGAAGTGGTGGAAGCGGATACGTTACGGGAATGATGGGTCGAGGTAGGGGAGGAGGAAGAAGGGGATCAGAAGGACTAACGTGATATGATTGGTATTCATGAAAGGAGACATCAGCAGACACAACCACCTTTCTAGTAATAGAATTAAAGCAGACATACCCCTTCTGAGTGCGGGAGTACCCAACAAACATAGCTCTGGTAGCACGAGGGGCTAGCTTGTCATTGGAAGGACCAAGATGATGGACATAACAGGTACATCCAAAAACACGAGCTGTGAGAGAGAAGAGATTCGTGGATGGGTAAAGGAGAGTAATGGGTGCCACAAAGTTGAGGACAGACGAAGACATGCGGTTGATAAGGTGGCAGGCAGTAGAGACGACAAAGTTCCAATAGAGGGGAGGAACCTGCATTTGGATCATAAGAGATCTAGCCACATCAAGGAGGTGACGATTTTTTCTTTCTGCGTTGTCATTTTGTTGAGGGGTGCAGTCACATGAAGTCTAATGTATAATACCGAACTTAGCGCATAGATTGGAGAAGGTGCGACCAGTATATTCTCGAGCATTGTTTGTACGAAGAGTTTTGACGCAGGTAGAGAACTGAGTCCGAGTTTCCGTAAGAAATGTACGGAACGTGGTTGTGAGTTCGGTACGATCACGAAGTAAATACAATCAGGTTACTCGTGAGTAATCATCGATAAAGGTAACAAAGTATCAATACCCAAAAATACTAGGGACCTTATAGGGCCCTCAGATATCAGAGTGAAGTAAAGATAAATGAGCATCGCTCCGGGTACAGGAAGGAGAAAAAGTAACACGGTGATGTTTGCCTAAAATACATGATTCACAAAAGAACTCTTGAAGAGAGACAGTAGGAAGAGCTTTCTTGAGAATTGGAAGAGGGGCATGCCCAAGAAGACGATGTCAATCAGTGGTGGAGACAGTAGTGAGAGCAGTGGGAGGAGCATCGCTCATTAAACAGTCGCCCTCTACCAAGTATATTCTGCGTTAGTCGATCCTGCATCACAAAAGAAGAGCGTGAGAAAGTAACACAACAATCAAGGTCTTGCGTATGACGGCTAACAGAAAGGAGATTAAAAGGAAAACCTGGAACATGAAGAACCGAGGATAAGGAGAGAGGAGTAAGAGGCAGATGAGCAGCGCCAGAAACCGGGATCCTGTCATCATTGGCCACGGTGATGTGCTGGGGGTAAGCGATATCTAAGAATTTGAACGGTTGTTGTGGGGAGAGATGATTTGTAGCACCCGAGTCCACAATCCAGTGAGGCAGTGTGAGAGACATGATATACCTTCCTGCAAGATCGAGGCTACAGAGCCAGAGGAGCGACGAACCACCTCTTGAAGCTGATGGAGTTGAGCACGCAACGCAACAATATCATCAGCAGCGGTGCAGGCAGAAGCCATAATCCCAAGCAGCGATGTACAACCACGTATTCGATGAGTGGGTCTTCTCCCCCCCCCCAAGGGACCATTGCTTCGCGGGATCTCCGGGAGCGAGACCCTTCTGGTGTTCGCCGAGTGCACTCAACGCCTTCTGCTCTTTAGCGTTGAGTGGAGCCGAGTGCATTTGGCGTCTCCTGTTCCTTGGCATTGCATAGTGCGGGACCACTCCAGAATCATCCGCAGAGGAGTGCCGCAGAGGCGAGTGTCTGGCTCACCCAGTACTCGCCCCTTTTAGGCGAGTGGTGCCCCCACGGACCACTCGCCCAATGAGGTGTCGAGGAGGCGAGTGTCTGGCTTCCCCAGCACTCGCCCCTTGGGGCGAGTGGTGCTCTCATGGACCACTCACCTAGTGGGGTCCAGAGGTGAAATTACCCGGGTGCCCTTATAGGGCTGCATATAGTCGTTTAGAACAACGGAGATTGGTTGTTGACAGACCCAATTGTACTGCATATAGCCGTTTAGAACAGCGAAGGTACGTTATTTGCAGACCGTTTTCAGAAAACTATAAATAGAACCAAGGGGGTACCTCAGAGGGCATGCTTACTTGTGCCCTGGTCTTCTTGCGCTTTCTGAGGTATCTTTAGCTCAGCACTTGGCTAAGTAGGAGAAGCGGTTTAAGATCTTCCGGGTGTGTGGTGGGACCTCCGTACTGGAGCCCTGAGTCCGTTTCTTGTTCTAAGTCTCTAGTTGTTTGAGTTTGTAAGAGAGAAGTAAGTGCGAGATCACCCCTTCCCCAAGGGTTCGAACTCCACAGAAGCCGATTTTCGATTTCAACAAGCGACTAGCCACGGAAACCGGGCGGCAAGAAGGCATGTGGCTTGCCGGATAGATCCAGCGGCTACTTCGGAGGAACAAGCAGCAGCGAGAACAAGTCGAAACGGCGAGAACAAACTGCGCAAGAAAGGGCAGCCGCGCGAGAAGAGGCAGACGCGAGAGAACAAGCAGCGGTGAGAGAACAAGTCGCAGCGACGAGAGAACAAGCAGCGGCGATAACAAGTCGCAGCGGCGAGAACAAACCGCGCGAGAAAGGGCAGCCGCACGAGAAGAGGCAGCGGTGCGAGAACAAGCCGCAGCGGCGAGAACAAGCCGCAGCGGCGAGAACAAGCCGCAGCGGCGAGAACAAGCCGCAGCGGCGAGAACAAGCCGCAGCGGCGAGAACAAGCCGCAGCGGCGAGAACAAGCCGCAGCGGCGAGAACAAGCCGCAGCGGCGAGAACAAGCCGCAGCGGCGAGAACAAGCCGCAGCGGCGAGAACAAGCCGCAGCGGCGAGAACAAGCCGCAGCGGCGAGAACAAGCCGCAGCGGCGAGAACAAGCCGCAGCGGCGAGAACAAGCCGCAGCGGCGAGAACAAGCCGCAGCGGCGAGAACAAGCCGCAGCGGCGAGAACAAGCCGCAGCGGCGAGAACAAGCCGCTCGAGAAGAGACAAACCGCAACCTGAAGAAAGCGGAGCAGAGAAAGGAAGCCGCCCGGTCTCGGTGTTAACACACCAGCGATCAAGAGCCCGCGACCAAGAGACGGAGCCCGCAGCGGGTAGAGAAGCCGCAAAAACTAAGAGAAGGTCGCGCGAGAAGGGAAGCCGCAAAGATTAGTCGCCGCGCAAGAAGTCCGCATCGGTCACGGTGAGCACACCAGCGACAAAGGACGATGACGCAACCAAGATGCGGAGCTCGGAGCGGGTAAGGAACAACTCGCGGCGAGAAGAGAAGAGAAGTCGCGGCGACTAAGTGAAGTTGCGGCGAGCAGGGAGTAAAGAAGCGAGAACAGAACAGAGGAGGCCGTAGCGGAGAGAAGAAGCCGACAATCTGGCAATCCGGAAGAACATATTGCGCGGATAAAGAGACCGCAGCGAGCAGCAAGGCGACAGAGCGGAAAAACGGCAAATCGGCAAAGAGAGGATGAGGCCGGCGAGAAGAAGAGAATGGCGAACGGGCCAAAAAACCAAGTGGTTAGAAGGCTAACGGTATGGAAGTGGGGTCCACGAGCAAGAGAGAGGAAGGCTATAAAATAGCGGAGGAGTAGAAGAGGAGGTGGATCCACGGGAGAGAAGAAGGTGGCGAGTAGAAAAGTAGAGAAGCCGCAAACCGAGCGGTAAGAGGAAGGACCAAGCCGCACGGTTAAAAAGAAGGATCGAGCGGTTAGGGAAGCAGAGAACCAAGCGGCTAGGCACAGGCCAGACCGGTTACCTCTGATACCATGTAGAAAGCAATGGGCAAACCTTGTAGATACTTCTTCATTAATTAAATACAATAGAGAATACAAGTATATAGGAGGAGAGATGAAGGAAGAATCCTATACAATAGATGTGGGACTAAAGGAGGAGGAGGAAAGGGGCCTATAAATGGGTCTTTACATCATTTTTCCTTATGTCTTCTAATAGAATCAATGGGTGTTCAAATCGTTCATTTGAAGAAATTGAAACCCTTCTTATTGGATGATCATGATACTTCCTAAAGACCTAAATTCTCGATCAATGGAGGAACAATATTACAATTTATGTTCAAAAAAAAATACCAAAGCGGATGGATTGACTCATTCCATGCTAGAAAGAATCACGGGAAATCCTTTGATAACATGGATTTTTATTTCTCGATGATATCTCATGATCGAGACAATTGGCTTAATCCCGTGAAACTATTTCATAGAAGTTCATTGATATCTTCTTTTAATAAAGCAAATCAACTTTGATTCTTGAATGATCAGCATGACTTCTAGTTCTATTGTAATAGATTATTTTTCATCTCACAAAAAACTGAGAATTCATAATGTTACTCGCACTGTTGTAGAAGTCGGCTGTCATAAAGATTTTGGGGATAAAATGTCATGACATTGATATATTACGCAAAAATGTCGTTTTATATTTTTTGAAAAGACCAAGCACCAATTAAGGTGTCGCCGTGTGACCTTGAGTTCACGGGTTCAAATCCTGGAAGCAACCTCTTGCAAAAATGCAGGGTAAGGTTTACCTACAATTCACCCTTGTGGTGGGACCCTTCCCCGAACCCTCGCTGTGCAGTATGCTTTGTTCACAATGTTGCCCCTTTTGAAGAGATCAAACAAAAATATTTATGTTTTATTTTGTGCTTCTCTCTAAGTCTAGCGTCGAAGACTTTCTCATCTCGCTCTCATTTGGTGATCTTTATCTCGTTTATTGCAGTCGGCGTCTTTTTCTTATGCAATTTATAAACATATATTATGTGTATGTATGTTTATTGTGTATATTATAAACATACATTATGTATACAATTATTTATATTTATAAAAATTGTGTATATGTATGAATATATTTATTTAAATATTAAAATTCAATATTGTAAAATAACTCTAATATATCTCCCGCAATCCGACATCCGACATTTCAAACACAAACTGATATGAACACAACATCCAACATCTACAACCTTGGTTACTCATGACTCCACCCCATAAGTAGAGATTCAAAACAGGTGGGGATATTGAATGAAGATATTAAATAAACCATGAATTTTCTTGACTACAATTTCAATAAGTTAATTAAAGTAATGCTCAAATTTATTTAAGCTGCCATACCTGATGCTTCCTGCCAGTAAGTGGGCGAAGCTCGAGCCACGAGCATCCATTAATCGTCGGTCCCAACACCCGGTATTCAGTTTTCGCTTCTTGAAAACCATCCATGCCTGAAGGATGGGCAAGCATGACTCTTTCTGTTTTCCCATCATTAAGAAGTACCTGTGTTCACAGTAAGGATATTAAAACATCAAACTTGGTTCATATCATTTCATGTTTTTGTAAAAACAGGTGCCTAGCTGATGTTAAAAACATTAAGGAACATTCATTTGGATAGAATTGGAGCCCTGTAATTAAAACTGGAGGTTCATTTCATTGATTTGAACTTCTAATTCCAATTTTGAAACCTCGCTCAATCCGTCCAACCTAGCAGACCTTAGAAGCTAGGAAGCACCGGTACGGGTACGGGTACCGGATACGATACATACCCGGTACGGCGGTGCGCCAAAATTGAAAAAACAAGGATACGGTACGTCATGAAACGTTATAACAAATATAATATATGTTTATATATCGCAAGTGGAATAAACAATTCTCAAAACATCGAAACATCAAAGATAAATCATAATTTGAAGTACAAGTTCACAAATCAATGCAACATAACATGAAGTTTTCAAACATTAAGCATTCGCAATATTACAAAATTTAACATCTTATATGTTGAATCAAAAGAGAAAAAATTTAAGTTAAGTCTACTTAACAGTCTTTTTTTTAATTGTTGGAGATTAACATCTTTAATCTCCGGTTAGTCTAGAGACAAGTTAGCCGTTTTATTAATAATTTGCGTTGAATCCACACGTTCAATACACGTACTTGTAATAGAAACGCATCGATACCAGAAACAAATCAAATGAGAGAAAAGTAAAATTCATTCATCCTCAAAGGGGAAAAAGGTATATATAGACACAAAAGACACATAGAATAACACGTCAATAATACATAACACGCCAATACTCCCCCTCAAGCTGGGGCGAAAAGGTCAAGCAAGCCCAGCTTGCCACATGTAGAGAGAAGTATGGAAGGCCCAACCGCCTTGGTGAAGGCATCGACAATCTGCTCTGCGGAGGGAACATAGGACGCTTCAAGTGTCCCTGAACGGATGTGCTCCCTGAGAAAGTGAATATCAACCTCAATATGCTTAGTCCGCTTGTGCAGAACTGAGTCGGAGGCAAGCATGAGAGCGGACTGGTTGTCGCACACAAGAGTCGAAGAACCAAAGGGAGGAGAGACAAGTTCGGTCAAGAGGGTAAGCAGCCAAAGGAGCTCAGTAGCGTCGTGGGCCATAGCCCGGTACTCAGCCTCATCAGACGAGCGGTAGACAATATTCTGCTTCTTGCTCTTCCAGGAAATGAGATTGCCACCATAGAAAGTGCACATCCCTGAGGTAGAACGTCGATCAGTAAGGGAACCAGAATAGTCAGAATCTGTGTAACAAGTGAGATCAAGGGCCGGAGATGAACGATAGAAGAGCCCTAAGCCAGGAGAACCCTTCAAGTAGTGGAGGATCCGAAATGTTGCATCTAGGTGAGTAGTCCGGGGAGCATGCATGAACTGACTGACCACACTCACAACAAAGCTAATGTCAGGGCGAGTGTTGGTCAAGTAGATAAGTCTGCCAACAAGATGTTGATATCTACCCGGTTCAGGGAGAGGATCGTCAGACTCGACATGAAGGCGGTGGTTCAGATCCATGGGTGTAGACACGGGAGAGCACCCAAGAATGTCAGTATCACTTAATAGGTCAAGTGTATACTTGCGCTGAGACAAAGAGATCCCCTGCTGAGATCTGGCAACCTCAATCCCGAGAAAGTACTTCAGATGCCCCAAATCTTTCACTTCAAATGCCTTTTGAAGAACCCCCTTGATCTGAAGTATCCCTGAGCTATCGTCACCGTTAAGAATGATATCATCCACATAGACAAGAATAAAGACGCTACGTCCATCCACAGCAATCCGAACAAAGCATGTATGGTCAACATAACATCTGGTGAACCCACTTTGAAGCATAACAGTACCAAACCGCTCAAGTCACGCACGAGGAGACTGCTTCAGCCCATACAAGGGCTTCTGTAAAAGGCAAACACGACCCAAATACTCCCCCTAAAGCTTGTAACCGGGGGGCGGATCCATATAAACTTCCTCAGCAAGGTCGTCATTGAGAAAGACATTCTTCACGTCCATTTGATGAATAGGCCACCCATGGCAGGCAGCGAGAGAGACAAGCAGACGGACAGTAGATAGCTTGGCCATCGGAGCAAAGGTCAAGTCGCAATCCCCAGGAGTCTGAGTGAAGCCCTTCGCGACAAGACGGGCCATGTAGCGGTCAAGAGAACCATCGGCATTATACTTGACAGTGTAAACCCAATGACAGCCAACAGTTTCCCGGCCTGCAGGAAGAGGGACCAAACGCCAGGTGCTCGCCTTCTGTAGTGCGGACATCTCATCCTCCATGGCCGCCACCCACTCAAGGTGCTGGAACGCCTCAGTCATCGAACTCGGAACTCTGATCTGGTCGGTAGATGTCAGGAAAGCCCGGTAAACCTGAGAAAGACGCTGGTAGGACACTAGCTTGCCACAATAACACAAGAACGCTTACCCTTGCGAAGTGCAATGGGTAAGTCAGAGGAGGTAAGAATATCACCTGCCAGAGGATGTGGCACATGGTCCTGTGAGTTGGGTGTAACCAGTGAATCCCGAAGAATGGGGTGGACATGTGAGGGCCCACGTGGGCCACAAGTGTATGTCTGCAACGGAAAAGAGTCGTGCAGCGGAGTAAGGGCAACCGGAGCTGACTGTGGCGGAGCAAAAGGAGCAACAGGGACAGAGGAGGTACCATAGAAGGGGACATCCTCAAAGAACGTAACATCCAAAGAGTGAAAAGTCTTGCGAGAAGAGGGGTCAAAACACCTATAGCACTTGGAAGAGGAGGAATACCCCAAAAATAAGCACCTGATAGCTTTGTCATCAAGCTTTGTCCGAGTCGGACGACGGTCCTGGACAAAACACACACACCCAAACACCCAGAGAGGGACAGGAAACAGAGGGCGGTGGGGAGATAAAAGACTAAGGGGTATCCGACCCGCTAAAGGCTGACAAGGCAGACGGTTGACCAAGAAGGTCCCCGTAAGAAGGGCGACACTCCAAAACGACTTGGGGACATGAGACCCACGAAGAAGAGACCTGGTCACATTCAAGAGATGACGATTCATGCGTTCCGCCACATCGTTCTGTTCTGGTGTATAGGGACAGGAGAACTAATGAAGGGTTTCTTGGGTAGCAAAGAAAGCAGTGAAAGAGGAAGAAGTATACTTCACCCCGCTATCGGAGCGAAGGACCCGAATACGAGAGGAAAACTGAGTCGTAACCATATTAGTAAACTGGGTATATAAATCAAATACATCAGATTTGGCACGCAAAAGATAGACCCAACAGCAACGAGTAAAATCATCTATAAAAGTAACAAAATACCAAAAACCATCATAAGAAACAACCGGGGCAGGTCCCCAAACATCTGAATGAATAATATCAAACGGTGCAGAACTACGAGAAATAGAAACATGATAGGTAGTGTGTGTATGTTTACTAAGCTGACACACATCACACTGAAAAGAGTTCTCAACCGAGACATTCGGAAAACGCGACAACACGATCTGAGGACTCGCATGCCCCAGTCTAGCATGTCAAAGAGCAGGTGAAATAGTAGCAGCAGCGATGGATGAGGGTGAGAGGCAGGGCGAAGGAGGTGGAAGATCTAGTTGGTATATCCCGTCACACTCACAGCCGTAGCCAAAAGTCCTTGTGGTCAGGTCCTGAAAAACATAGTCAGAAGGAAAAATATCACCGAGCAGTGTAACGAATTAGTCAATTGACTAACAAAAAGAAGATTTAGAGCAAGTTTGGGAACATGAAGAACTGAACCCAAGGAGGAGGAGGGAGTCAGAGGAACTGTGCCCCGGTGAAGGATGGGGGTCACAGAGCCATCGGCAAGGCGAACCTGCCGATGGACGCTCGGAGACTCGAGAGAAGAGAACAAGCGTGTCTCACCAGTCATGTGATCTGTGGCCTCAGAGTCAATCATCCAGGGAGAAGAGGACCCCTCTTGATTAACATGAAAGACCATCGGGGTACCTGACAGAGACACTGAAGTCGACGAGAACGACGAGTAGGCAGGTAGCGGCTGAGCAGGAAGAGGCTGGTGTGGAGTCTGAAACGGAGAGTGTAGCTAAAGCTGAGACTAGAGCTGCTGCACATGAGCCATAAGCTGACTCCAGTCGGCGGAAGGAGCCCCGGAAGAGGCACTGGAATCAGGTTGGCCCCCAAAGTCGGAAGAAGTAGGGTTGCAGCACGCGTGGCGGGGGACTGCTGGCGTAGGTGAGGAAAGAGCAGCTAGCATCGGGCCTTCTCATGACCAGTTCGGAGGCAGTGCTGACACTGAACAAAGGTAAATGGGCTGTCGCGGCCACCCCCACGACCCTTAGAGGTAGAAGTATGGCCCCTGCACGCAGAAGAAGGACGACCTGAAGTCAGGTCCATTTGGTCTGGAATAGGAACAGAAGCTGGAACGGGCAAAACAACAGTCAGGCGGGCACAGCGCTCATGCTCCTCCACCATGGAATAAGTATCCAAGATATCATGAAGAGGGTTCATGCTGACAATCTGAACCCTAATATGCTCAAACTCGGGCCTCAAGCCCATCAGGAACTGATAGGTCTCCCGCTTCTGTCGCCGCTTGGCAACAAGAAGATCCTCTGGATGTGGAAAAACATTGAGCGACTCAAGGTCAGAAAGCTCCTGGAATCTCCCTGAGAGAAAGGTAAAGTACTCGTGCACAGAACGGTCCCCCTGACGAGCAGTATAAATCTCCTGGAAGACAAAATAAATTCGTGTATCAATGCGTGTGTGACCGTAGGTACGCGTCAAGGCAGCCCAAAGAGACGGCACATGTCGGAGGATCGAAACCTCCCTCTGATACCAAATCAAATGAGAGAAAAGTAATATTCATTCATCCTCAAAGGGGAAATAGGTATATATAGATACAAGAGGCACATATAGAATAACACGTCAATAATACATAACACGCCAATAAAACATACTCCATACAGATACACAACTTAATTGGACGTACCAACGCTTCTTAGCATAGAGCCAACTTTTGTTTACTCTAGAAAAATATCACAATATGAAGAATGATGTGCTAAGTTCAAGTGTATCCACATAGGTGTATCCGTCGAGTATCGGGTACGTACCGGTACCGGATACGTATCTGGTACGGGTATGCTGCCTTCGGGGAAGTATCCGTGCTCATAGCCTAGAATAAAAGAAAACTAGAAATTTTGAATGTGGCACAAGTTAGCAAATGCATTGCATATGTACAAAGTTTTGTATTTTTGCTGGAGCTGGACCAGTAATTGATTAATGAATAAGACTGCTGGAAAATTATTCCTGAATCCAATGGAGAAGACGACAGGGTAATCAAAATGTTCTAATTCTTTGTATACATTTTTAAATACCGCACTCAAAGTCATATAGTATTGGTTCAGTCTCATCTTATAGGTGAAAAATATACTGATGTTGAAAGTAGAAACACCATTTGTGACCATGATCTTAGGCTCAATCTTTTAGGTTGAATATGAATTTGAACAATAGTATCAAATTTGATGGTTCAAATAGGATCAAATATGTCATGTGGCTTGTGATTCTCTTGGGTCATAGAGCATAGCTCGAGAGTGGGTGACTCCCACGATGACTCTGTGTAGTCTTGGTGGGGGGATGACAGATTTAGAGAGATTTCACATGAGAGGGAGATTGTTAGGACACACCGGAGTATTGCTTTAGGCCCCGTTTGGCCGCGGAGTACAAAAATTCTACCGCCATAGAAAGCATGTTTGGCAATACAATAGTAATGGCCGCCATCAAGAAAAGAAAAATAGTTTTGGACATAAAAATGGATGAAGTTCCTTAGGTGAGGTCGGGTGTTCACGAAAGAAAATTCATGACCACCATATTCACGACTGTCACCGCCATGCCAAACGAAGCCTTAGCCTCATCCGTTGGGTGAATAATATCTTGGTATAGAAATACCGAGTTGTTCACATCCATGGGATTAAGTTTATGAATTGAATTTGAATACTAGTGTATCTGGTCCAATTTTGATCACCTTTGGTTCCACCGCCATAACAGCTAGACTTGGAAGAATCATCTTTAAACTTCGATAAATAGACTAGTAACTGTGCATGTGTAAACAACACTATAGATTTGGATGTCGATATAACTTTTACCCGGAATGTTTTTTCCCCTATCAGTCATCACGCATTAATAAAATGCAATATAATTCAATTCAAGCAAGAATTGGTTAGTGAATAATTATAATGATATAAATTATAATAGGAGGAAAAACCCAGTTATACATACCAAACTTAAGGAAACAGGTCATTGAAGTAGAACTGTACAAAATACCTTGGAAAGTGGAGTAGAAATAACACCCTCCTTTTCTTTGGGGCACCCTATGACCAATGCCCAGTATCGTTGCATTGTTCTTTCACAAGCATCATTCCACACCTAAACCAATCACAAGGAAAATATGAAAATTTAGAAATTTAAATTCCTAAAAATAAGAGAGATAAGGATCACTATTTTCCTCAATGAAATACAATAAATCGTCCCAAACTATCCAAGTTTTTCTATCACATGAATAGAAGATTAATTGCAAGTAGATTACTCAGAGAAGTTTAAAACATAGCACACTCCTCAGCCTTCAAGTTTAAAGGCAAATAAGAATTGAGATTACAAGTACAAAGAAACATTTAATTCACTGCTATGCTTTCGCTTAATTCCCATGGTCATCATTATCATATAGTTGTAATATTAGAGTGATCGTGCATACCTTACAAATAGGAATTTATTATAGTCAAAACCTTTAGTCTACAGTAAAACGAACTTTATGTCAATTGGTTATAAACTTATAATTATGTTTTTCCACACAAAGAAGAGGAACAATCAATAGCAATTGTAAGCATAAAGAAGAGCCGAAGAGATAGAAAAATAATCTGGATTTTATTAATTTCTCGTACTTCTATATTCATGGGTACAGTACATGCATGCATACAATTATATAGGAAGAGAGAGGAGGAGAGAACTCCAATCCTATGATGTGGGGGAGTAAAGAGAATGTACATGGGCTCTAAGAATGGGTTTTTCATATTGGGCTTTTTCATTTCGTCTTAACACTCCCCGCAAGCTGGAGCATACAAGTCATAGGCACCGAGCTTGGATAAGAACAGATGATATAACGCTCGAGAAAGGGTTTTAGTTAGTATGTCAACAACTTGTCTTGTAGCAGGAACATGCTCTACTTCTAACTTCTTTGATTGAATTTTTTCCCGAATGAAGTGACAGTCAGCTTCAATATGCTTGATGAAGTGACAGTCAACTTCATTATGTTTGATTCGCTCATGGAATACGGGATTCTTGACAATATGTATAGCAGCTGATTGTCACAAAACAGAGTTGCCAGAGATGAGAGTTTAAGTCTCAAAGCATTAAGAAGACTTTCAAGTCAGGATCAATACAGTACTTTCGTTGCGCTAGAACAAGGTCATCAGGTCGCCTTACGACCTCAAGCTCAAGAAAATATCAAAGATTCCCAAAATCTTTTGTTTGAAATGTTGAATTTAAATGTTGCTTGATTTGTTGAATCCTCGTGGCTTTGTCGTCCGTAATTAGAATATCATCAACATACACAAGGAGAATTAGAGTGCTCGTTGGTTGATGACGAGTGAAGAGGGAGAAGTCGGACGAGTTTCATGTAAAACCGACTTCTCGAACAACCTTACTGAATTTTTCAAACCAAGCTCGAGGAGACTGCTTGAGGTCATATATAGACTTTCGGAGATGACATACACGAGACTCCCTCGTGGTCTCAAACCTGCGAGGTTAGTGAATAAAAACAGTTTCTTGAATGTTGTCATTGAGAAAGACATTTTTAATATCTAGCTGATGTAAGGGCCACTGACGATGCACCGCCAAGGAGATCCGGACTCAAACAATATTTAATTTGGCAACCGGTGAGAAGTTTTATCATAACCAAGGCCTTGTTGCTGAGTGAAATCCCGGGCAACAAGGCGAGCTTTTAGGCGGTCAACAGTCCCATCCGGAGCATGTTTGATAACAAAGACCCACTTACAACTGACTCATGACTGGCCGGGAGGAAGAGGAACCAGATCCCAGGTCTAGTTAGCCCAGAGAGCAGTCATTTCGCCATCCATGGCCGCACGCCACCCCGGATGTTGAATAGCCTTCAGAACAGAGTTAGGAATAGAAATAGAGGAAATAGAGATGACAAATTTAAGGAGTGGCGGAGAGAGGCGATGTAAAGATACACGATTCGCCAAGGGATGAGTCGTAGAGGTTGATGCGGGATCGACCGGCCGGAGGATAACGCTGGTAGTCGGGAGCTGCTGGAGGGCATCAGTCTTGGAAGGACGACGAGTACAGAAACGAAGAGGCGGTTTAGTTAGAGCTGTCACCGGGAGTGGTGGAGGAAGAAGTGGAAGAGACAGAGTCGTGACAGGGAGAGTCGGACGAGCAATAGGGGACGGGAGAAACGGTGGGGAGGGAGAGGAGTAGAACCGTTGATCCTCAAGGAAAATTACATCAACCGAAATGATCAGCTTGCTATTAGTAGGAGAGTAGCAGAAATAAACGTTCTGAGTGCAGGAGTAGCTAACGAACATGCATTTGGTGGCGCGAGGAGCAAGCTTGTTAGTAGGTTGACCAAAAATGTGGACATAACATGTCCAAAAAAAGACACGAGGCATGAGGGAGAACGGAGACTTGGAGGGAAAGAGTAGGCCAAACGGAGATGCGAAGTCGAGCATGGAGGAAGACATGTGATTGATGAGATGACAGACAACAGAAATGGCGAAATTCCAATATTGTGTAGGCACCTGCATTTGAAACATGAGTGATCGGGCGACATCAAAAAGGTGACATTTTTTCGCTCGACCACACCGTTTGCTGGGGGTATAGGCACACGAGGTTCGATGTATAATTCCAAACTCTGTGCATAAATTTGAGAAGATGCGGCTGGTATATCCACGAGCATTGTCGGTGCGGATTATTTTTAAGGTAGCAGAGAATTGTGTGCGTGTTTCAGTAATAAATGCATGAAAAACAGAGGTAAGTTCAGGACGATCAAGAAGTAGATGTAACCAGGTGAGACGTGAGTAATCGTCAATAAAGATAACAAAATTGCAATATCCAAAAACACTAGGGAGTTTATAGGGCCTCAGATATCAGAATGCACTAAAGAAAAAAGAGTATCACTCTGAGTACACTTAAGAGAAAAAGAAATACGATATTGTTTGTCATAAATACAAGATTCACAAGTAAACTCTTGCAATGAGCCATCAGGAAGAGCCTTCTTGAAAATCAGGAGAGGAGCATGCCCAAGGCGACGATGTCAATCAACAGAGGAGACTGCAGAGAGAAGGGTATGTGGAACATCTAACAGATAAAGCCCATTTGACATCTGCCATTTACCAAAGGTATTCCACGTTTGACGATCCTGCACAACAAATGAGGAAGGAGAGAAGGTTATACAACAATCAAGTTCCTGAGTAAGGCGACTAACTGATAACAGATTGAACGGTGACCCCGGAACATGAAGAACCGAGGAGAGAGAGAGAGTGAGGGTAAGCTGTAGATCAGTAGCGCTAGAAACTAGGGTGGTGTCGCCATTTGCTATAGTAATGAACTTGGGATAGACAGACTACATGTACTGAGGTGGTTTCTGGGAGGTAATATGGTGAGTAGCCCCCGAGTCCACATTCCAGTGGGGGTTATGGGAGAGACAGGATATACCTTCAGTGGAGAAAGACGCAAAAGAGCCAGACGAGCGACTAATCACTCTTTGGAGGAGTTGAAGTTGGGTGCAGAGAGCATTGATGTCTTGCCGGGTAGAAGAGTCAGAATCCTGTGAAGCAGCAGTAGTGGGATGAGGAGCAGCTGTAGTAGAGGCAGTAAGATGTGGAGGTAGATCATGTTTGTGGTAGCAGGTGGCTTCAAGATGACCTTCTCGACCACAGTAAGTACATTTGAAAGTAGAACGCCTAGCACGTCCTCGTCCCCGAAACGTGAGGCGACCTCCTTGAGCTGAAGAGCCACGAGCTGAAGTAGGAGTAGGTAAAAAGGGCTGCTGGAGGAGAGTCGGAGAGAAATTTTCAGGGACCTCGGATGGTGGGGTAACCTTGAGCAACATAGAACAGACATCAGACAGAGAGGACGTTGTGGAAGAGGAAAGAATCTGAGCCCTGACACTGTGAAGATGGGGAGAAACACAGACCATCATCATAGCAATCTCAACAACTTCCTTTTGTGCTCGTTGTGTAGCGAGATCCGTGGAGGGAGGCTAATGTTGTATCCAGGCCTCCACCGGAGTTTTGTCCTGGGCAACGAAGGAGGTCAAATCTCCTGTTGGGTCGGAATCCAGTGTTTGAAGTGCAGAGATGAAATCAAACAAATGCAGTAAGCTGTCTTTGCGAAAGTAGAGAGAGTGAAGCTCCATCCACATCGCCTTGGCCGTATCATGATACATGGTCATTCAATATGCCTCAGTGTCCATGGAATTGAGGATCCAGGATTGGACCCGGCCGTCATCACGGAGCCATTCGTCGGTGGGGACAGTGGGAGCATCCCGAGTAAGATGATGAAGAAGACCTTTGGTCTGGAGAACGCGACGAACAGAATGCACCGATTCCACAAAATTCTATTTCCCGCTGAGAGAGATGGGGGTAATCTTAAGTTCATCACGAACTTCAGGAGAAGGAAGAGCGACATGAGCGGGAAAAGAATAAGCAGACGTTGAGTCCATACCGGCAAGAGAAGTGAGGGGCGGTCTGGCGAATAGACGATTGTGGACTGGCGAGAGAGCAGAGAAGAGAGAACAACAAGGTCGCAGAGAAGCTCGCAGCGGGCAGGAGGCACGCGACTTGAGAGGAGTCCGCAGGAGGCACGCGACCTGAGAGGAGAGCAACGGGGAAGAGAGAGCGGCAAGGTCACAGAGAGCCCGCAGTGACTAGAGAAGAAGGAGCAGTGCGCGACCTGAGGAGAAGAGGTCGCGAACAGACAGTCCGCAACGAGAAGAGAGAGCAGCGGCCAGACCGAAGTGGGGACAACAGAGAAGGGTCGGGCAGTAAGAGCAAGTTGCGGGATGGCAGTCAATACAGGCGAGTAGCACAACTGAGTTTAGAAAAGACCGCGAATAGAGCAAGTCACAGCGAATAGAGAAGAGCTCGCCCGTGCAAATAGAGAAACTGTGATTAGCATAGTCCGTGAATAAAGAATTCGCGGCGGACAAACTGCGAGCAGATCGCAATGGGGAGGGAAGAATTTTGGCTACTCGCGCGGACAGGCGAGCTAGTTTGTTAACCGCAAGGGCAAGCAAGGGGACCCACCGAGAGGAAAAACTATAAAAGGCTAGTTGAGGAGCAGCAGAAATAGGGAAAGGAGAGCTAAGAGAGGCCGCACACGGGCTGCAGGTACATATTTTCAATCCGCCCAGTACCAAGGGCTCAAGAGAGGCGGGTAGAATTGCAGAGTTCGCAGGGGAGAGCAACAAGCAACAAACAGAACAGGGAGACTGCTCCTTCTGATATCATGTAAAGAAGAGCCGAAGAGAGAGAAAAATCTGGATTTTATTAATTTCTCACACTTCTATATTCATGTGTACATGTATGCATATAATTATATAGGAAGAGAGAGGAGGAGAGAGGAGGAGAGAACTTCAATCCTGTGATGTGGGACTAAAGAGAATGTACATGGGCTCCAAGAATGAGCATTTTCATTTCTTCTTAATAGTAAGAATAAAAGTACTCGACTAAATGTACGAACAAAATACTCGCCATTTTCATAAAAGTACTCAACTAAATGTACGAACAAAATACTCGCCATTTTCATAGTTCTCGCTATTTCCATTGTGAAAGACCGAAACAATAGACAATTTTCATGAAAATACTAAGGGTGTGTTTGGGAGAGGTTGATTGGGAGCGGTGCAACTGGACGAAAACGGATGTTTGGAGAAAAGCTATGTTTGAGTGGTGTTGAACCACAAAACAGCCTAATTTAAATAAGTTGCTTGTAGTTCAACTCCCAGCCGCAGAAATTTTCTCCAGTTCGACCACAACTTTCAGCTTTTCATTCTTCTCCCGCTCCTCGTGCATGAGGAGAGCACCAGTCATCTTTTCACAAGGTCGCCGCAACTCATCTTCTCGCTGCCCCTATCCTACAAGGTCTCCATCTGTCATCTTCTTGCTGCCCCCATCCTGGAAGGTCGCTCCCATCCTGGAAGGTCGTCAGCCATCTTCTCGCCCCGTAAGGTCGATCCCATCCTGGAAGGTCGCCGCAAATCATCTTCTAGCCACTCCCATCCGGTAAGGTCGGTATCTTCTTCCCCTGCCATTTTTGTGTGCTTTTTCTTCATTTGCCATTTTTATTGAGCATCTCGAATCCCTTGCAATAACCTGAGATCTAGATCGACATCGCTGAGTCATCTTTTATCACGAAACCCTTCCTCGAAGTGGTTTAAAAATATGCAATGATTTCACGGCTCTTCCTCCTTTAAATGTTTATGATTAGTTATGAGTTATTTGGATTGTGTCCTTTTTAAGAAGAAAATTGAGTAAAATGTGTTTAGTGGTCATGGGATTAGGGTCGGTTTGAATAGTTAAATTGTTTGAAAGCTCTGCCATGATTGTTTATAGTTTGGGCATATATGCGCAATTTGACACAACAATTATTAAATTACGTGATACTCGTATTATATTCTATACCATGAAGGAATATATTGGAAATGTTCTAATTTTGGGGTGTCTATGTTTCATCTTTATTTTTCTCACCTAACAAAACTCCATTTTTGTCAAACCAATTTTTGGAAACAGCTTCTTGAACAGCACTGCAAACTTCATTTCATACAAACAGTTTATTGTTGGTGTTACCATGATGATCTAGAAGTGGTCAAACGGGTAGTTTCACTGCCAACGCAATATGAGCCTACAGGGTCGCACATAAGAACATTTGGAGAAGTTTGATGAATGGATTGTGTTGGTCTTACTCATATATGATATGAGTGAAAGACCAAGCACTTGACTGAATTGGAATTCGAGAAGGACAAATCAATTCGTCGAGTTATCCGGAGACATCTCAACGAATTCGTCGAGACATCTCGTGTCATCTCAACGAATTTGTCGGATTGTCTCGTGTCATTTTGACAAATGTGTCAAAGTCATCTCGACGAATTCGTCAAGTCATCCTGAGTTATTTCGATGAATGTGTCTCAGGTCATCTTGAGGAATTCGTCGAGTTATCTCGTGTCATTTCGACGATTCGTCGAGATATCTCGTGTCATTTCGACGATTCGTCGAGACATCTCGAGTCATCTCGACGAACCTGCTTCGAGCAAATTCCTTTAGTTACGGGTCTGCCGATAGCGACGTTTTTCAGCTGTTTATTCCTTTGCGTATAAATAGAAGATGCCTTAGGGTTTACAGTACTGCACTGTGCTAAGCCCAAGCGGATCACGAAGAGCCGACGGAAAACATTTCTGAAGATTCAGATCCTGGCGTCGTCGTCGTCTCTCAGCCCGTTTCCGACGCCCGTCGCCGCCGCCTCTTCTGGAGCAGACCTAACAGTCTGTGAAGACGCATAGTGCTTTCCATTCTCCTTCCTGGATTTTGTTTGACGAAGTGTCGGCGTTCTCCCGTTCGTGTGGATCACTATAGAGCCGCAGATTTGTTTTTGTGTGGACTCACTTGCCGGCCGGAAACCTACCTCTTAGAGCATCTTTCTTGAGTAGTGACTCAATCCCGCTAAGGTATACTTTTATTCAAAGTTATTTTACTTATTGATCAATGATCATCGCAAGATCCATTTTCTTTTGGGTTTTCTTGATTCCTTATTCCGCTGTGCATGTGATGCGCATTCATAGAAACCCAACATTTATAGCAAAACTCTATTTTTCAGAAACAGCTACTTTTCATCAGCTGTATTCGATCAACGGCTTTTCTATCAGCAACAGCTCTCCCAAACTGATCCTAAACGGATGTGGCAAAACTAAACAAGATAAATTCAGCAATGATTATAATATAGATACAGTGAGAGTGATATCTCTCGAAGATAAAATAATAGATTAGAGTAAGATGGTTAGGGCATGTAAAATGAAATTTAAAAAATGCATTAGTTAGATGAATAGATAGAGTCAGCATCGAATGATTATGTAGGAGAATGAGTATACATGAGGTAACATGGATGAAAGTTGTGAAAGATGATTTGCATAGTTAGCCTTAACACCTAAAGCCGCACTCGGCAGACTGCAGGATTGAATGAAAACGGAGTAATAAAGCAAACCCAACTAGTTGGCTCAAGGTTATTGCTGATGATAATGATTAACGAAAGAAAAAAGCTATACATGCAACTGTATTTCAAATGATTGCTCAAGTTTGTTTTGTCAATTTGTTCCAGATAGTTCATTTCACTCGGATAATTATCATTAAACTCCACATGTGATCATGGATTTCCCTCTTTCTACACTTGAATTTGGCAAGTAGTAGTTGGTTGACACCAACATCAAGATGATCAAAAAACATCTATGGATTTTTTCTCGGCTTGTTGTACATAGCCAGCCAAAAAGAGTGATTTGAAAAATTTTACATGAGGATTATGACAAAATTCTCAATAACATGTACCTGAGAAGATGTCTTGGCATGCATAACATCAGTAAACAGCCAATGAAGTTTAGCAACACTTTCTTTTTTCCTACCCAATAGAAGCAGTCCACTACTCTCCTTGTCGAGCCGATGCACCTGATACGAACAAGAAATTGAGATGCATATATATATATATATATATATATATATATATTATAATATCCCTTTAAGACTTTGAAACAAATATTCAGACTGCTGTTATATCAGAAAATCCCTAGTCACAAAAAACAATACAAATTAATAGCTCATAAGTAGCACCAGACATACCAATTTGGGTCCTTCTTCACTGCCATTGGAAAAAGCTGCTGCAGCCAGTATATCGATGCTGTTATGAACTGGTAAGTGCCCCTAAAAAATAGCATGAGCGCAGTTAGAACAACACAATTTTATAATTGGAGCGAGATCCAAGGAGTATAAATGTTTATCTGAGCTCATATAAGTAAATGAAAATGAACCTTCACAGGGACTCTAGGAGGTTTGTTTAATACAATTATAGCTGAATCCTGAAATTTGATAAAGCATATATAAATGTTAGGAATAACTGCGAAAAACTCCCCTCTAACTTTGTCTAATTAAGAGATTTGCCCTCTATCTTCAAAATTACAAAAATCTCCCCTTTAAGTTTACATTGTTAGCATACACGTATAGAGGGAAGATCCTTGTAATCATGCAAAGTTGGAGGTAAAGTCCGAATAAATGACCAAAATGTTAATAGTGAGAAAATGATAAACAACATTTACACCTATAACAAAGGGCCCAAGCAACAAAGAAAAGAGATTATGCCTTGTAGATGACAAGCCTCCTTAAGTATTCTATTTCATCAGCATTTGGGTTTAAAGTGGCTGTTGGAATGGTATCATATCTCTTCAATATTCTTGACTCCACCATAGATACCGAAACATGAATCTTCATGCCTGCCTTCATAGCATGATTGTGTTTAATCTGCATATGGACTGTAAAAGATAATCACTGGATAAGGTAATAATTACAGGAACCTGGCCACTATCTCAGTAGATAAAAATTGTGAATGTGTATGAAATTTGAAACGATAATCCTAGAGAAGCAGTTGAATTTAATTTCCTACTTTATGATCAAGGAATATTTCAGTTTTAAAATGTTTAATTTGTAAAAAAAACTTGTTTGTTCTATCCAGAGGTGAACAAAAGGCTTGACAGACCCGGGCTTTCATGTGCCCAGGCACAGGCTTCTGCCCAAGACGGGCCTAGGGTCTGGGAGGACAGGCTTTTGCTAGGCCCAAACCAAGCCGGGCCTAGGACCGGTTAAAAACTACTCTATTAAATTTACTAATTAACAAAATAATAAATAATTAAAATATATATATAAGAAAATGCTGCCTGTGGGCAGGATTTACAGCTGTAAATTCCGCAAGAGCGGGTGGGATTTACAGCTTTGTAAATCATGCCTGAGCGGGATTTACAAGGTGCCTGCGGGCTGGCGCAAAGCCGGGCCTAGTACCCGGGCAGAGCACCATAGGCCCCTAGGCTTGAGCCGGGCCCGGGCCTAACCAGGTTTTTGTCAGGCCGGGCTCGGGAGAGCTTTCCAGGCCCGAACCTTTTGCTCACCTCTAGTTCTATCCCAACTTTACTGTGATGGGCTGGGATAGATTAAGCTATTTAAGCGTAGGTTCGACAAAGGAAGCTAGGCATGCTGGTTTTGGTCTTGAAGTAACATACTAGGGTGCAGACAATAATGAAAAGCTCCACTTGTACGTATCACCATATCTTTAGATTTTAATGCAATCGAACTCTTCATTTCTCCCTTTCTCCACCTCTTCGCAACTTAGTTTGACCTAACGTGTTGCATGTCGCACAATGTGAATCTAGCCCACTAGCTGCGCCACACCGTCAAACTTCATCAATCGTGCGAGCCTCTCTTCTTCTTCCCCCTTCTTCTCTTCTCCTCCCCCATCCTCTTCTTCAACCCTAGCATCTAACATTTGGTCTGACCTGCCATTTTTAAGTTGTGATTTCCACCGCCTGAATCGATCCAGCCACAGATCACGCCGCTCCTTCCAACACCTTTCGAACACACGTCTTCCGCTCGGCCCCTTGTTCCACGTCTGTTGGATGCCTCCTCTTGTGCTCGTTTTGTCTTGCTCGATCGGAGTCGTCCATGCCTTCGCTTCTCGCAGACAGTGATGTCTCGCTTTTCAGTGATGATCTTCCCTTCTAGAGCTCAATCTTCCCAGTGACGCCTTCGCTCTCACAGCCACTTGTTGACAGCGTCGATCTAGCAGCGAGCCCCTACCGGCGTTTATGCAGCTACTTCGAACAACTGCTCCATCCCACGCCGCCTTTGCTTCTCGCCGACAGTGTTCTCTTCCTCCATGTTGTGCCCTTTCCTTTTCACGATATTTGTGTGCCTCTGTTTCACCTCACTACCCTCCTGAATCACTCCCATGCATCCAACAACGGTTTTTACCGCTCTCTGCAGCATTGCTTTAGCTACATGTACTGCACCCGCCCTGCTCCCGCGTGCATGGGCCCTCAGTTCTGTATCATGGCGCCCTCCGACACACCTGCACTTTCGCCTTCTATGGCTGCGTCCATTTCCAGCCGCCTCGATGACCATGAAGCATCCATTGCCTCACTCCAAGACCTTATGCTACGGATGGAGGCTAGGTTTAACACCCTCCTCGACCTCCAACGTGGAGTCTCAATCGCTTATCGGTGCACATCCGGACCAACAATGGGATCCTGTTCAGTCGTTGGCTGGTGTTATGGGCTTCGGGCTCAATGACTATGTTGCATCTTTTATTATGTTTTATTATTATGTTGTGGTCCGATTTTTAGGTTGCATCAAGATTTATTAGATTATGTCGAGGTTTTGCGCAAATACCCTGTGTATGCTCCATTTAAGGGACCACTGAGGTCTTGTATGTTTGTGAATAAAGTAATCTATTTCATTACCCCTAAATGAGATTTTGGAAGCTCTCTCTTTCTCTCTTTCAAGCAAGACCCGCTTAGGCAGCCGCGATTTTGGCTTCATTGTATCCTCCGTCATCGTCATCCCCTCCTCTGGTCACTCCTACTACATCCTCCTAGCATAGAACCATAACATCTTGGTATCAAAGCCCTTCCTTCCCCCTCTATTCAGCACGATCCAACTTTGCACTCCTTCAACCAATAAATCACTCATCTGTCGATCATAAGGACAACGCATGTTCTGGGACATCCGCACACCCAGTAGCAGTACGTTCATTTCCACTTCGACCGATCGCTTCCAATTTTTGCACGACCAGCAAAGCAAACCCTTGTTTTCCCCTTCCGCCGATCGATGTTGTATCTTGTCGAGCCCAGCAACGTCTAGTCCACAGTCACCCGAACAGCACATCTGCATCCCTCGACTTCACTAACGTGACCTGGCGCCTCTCTTTACGCGTCGACCCGGCCCCCTCAAAACAACAAATAGAAACAGCCATTTGTAGGCTCTCGACACTCCAGCCAGAACCTCCAGCACCATCGTCTATAACAGGGCCACACAACTTCCACTGCACGAGCCCCACATGCCGCCTCTTTTCGAGCCTCCTGACACTGCAAGCCTCTGCATTGAGGGCAACACGTGCCTACGTTTTTCGCAGATAACACACTTCTTTAGTCGTCTATTCTTTCCTAGCCTGTCAAGACCACACAGATATTTTGAGCCCCCCTCCAAGCAACAGACTACTTGTTTCTCGAGTCCCGTAGAGCAGTCCCATCTTCTTTTTTTTTAGCCTCACGCATCACCCTAGCAACCTTATAATGTATACAATTATTAATTAATCCTCTAAAAAAATAATTAATTTTTTTCCCAAACTTTATGTTTTAAAATTGGTTGGCAAATTTGGGAGGCATCGCGGGTCTCGTGGCAATTCGCATAATCAAGACGCCGCCGCAAATTCAATCCGACCAGACACCCACTCCATCTCTCGGTGAGTAATTCACATGGAGGAATAGCCAAATTTCATGACTGCTCTCCAAGACACATTGCAGATCTTCATGGCCTCCATAGATGCATACTTTTGGGATGTCAACGCACGTACATCGGGACGACATGACCGCCCTCACCACCAAGCTTAATAAGATGACCGTCGCCCTTCCCGTTGTAACTACCTCACCTACGGATCACGCCAGCAGTAGTCAAGCACCACCACTCATCTACCACGAGCCACCGCCACCGGTCATCATACTCCCTGAGGTTGTTCCGCTACCGCGCTACCCCGGGTTAGATTTTTCGACTTACGATGGGAAAACAAACCCATTGGGTTGACTCACTAAGTGCAAACAAATTTTTGCCCACCGGCAAACACCGATAGTGGATAAGATTCATCTAGACTCCTTCAACTACTTGACTCAACCCTGTTTTGGGCCACTTGTGTCTCCTCACCGACCAACCAAGTCTGACTTATGACCTGTGTTGGTGGAAAGGTAAAGGGACTCTCGTTTGAGAAAAGCGCATCGTCAGGGGATCCCAGTTGACACCATGATGATGCACTTTTCTCAAGCGAAAGTCCCTTTACTCTTGGTGGAGGATGTGTCCTTTCCACATCCGGCGGTGGTCCTCCATCCTCCTCCATGGCCAACGGCAGTGGACTTTGTCGTCTACTTATGGCAAGACGTCGAGCTGACACGCTCGGCCGACCCCCCTAACCACCTCAGTTGCAGTGCGTCCAGGAAGTTTCTTCTTCCTAGAGGGCAAGGAGAATTTTCGAGGTGGCGGCATTGTTACGAACATGGAAGAATGCGAGAGACAGGGAGACATGGACACAACGGATATGTCAATGTCGAGACTGAGGAGAAGAGGACACAGATGCCAACACGACAACGGACATTCACTTGCAGTAGTGTGCACAGGCATAACGCATCCATCAACATTATATTTTATTATCGCACATGTATTTAAGACCGTGTAACTTGTTGTTTTCCTTTGCATATTTTGGAACTTATGCACTACATAAGCCTAGGCATGTCTCTCATTTGGATTATCTTGGAGTAAGATCACTTTTGGGAAGTGCCTTAGGGGCTGATTCTATTCTCTTTTTCTCTTCTCCTCTCCCTCCTCTTCTTCAACCCGAGTATCCAATAGACGACCTCACCTTTCAGGTCACCATATCATCGTACAGACTGACCACCATAATCTTCACTACATAATGGAGTATTGCATCACAGCACTGAATCAACGACTATGGATTGCCTAGCTTTTGGGGTACAAATTTTCTACTGAATACGCGCAGGTATCTTCAACACCATTAATTCTCTCTCGATGGTATAGAAAGAGGTGTCTCTTTGAGCGATCTCCCATCCATGTTGGCTCGATGTTGATGCCTTATCGGCCGAAGTAGGCCATACTACACAGTACTAGGACATGATCGACAGCATGCAAGTCGACACATCTTCCAATCCACCATTTAGGCTATTGGGTGACTGATTTCACTACAAGTACTGATTTGTAGCCACAGAAGCTCCAAATTGAATACCATGCTTCAATAGTTTCACTTGATAGCATTTAGGGGTCATGAGGGCACACCATACATTGTCGATTAGATGTCATATGCTCTATTGGCGCAATATGATGAAAAGGGTTCGGAAGTATGTTGCAGAGTGTCTAACTTGCCAAAAGGTGAAATAGAAGGTCACGGTACATGGGCGTTCACTCCAACACTTAGTTATTCTTTAAGGCATCTAGGAGGGCATTGAAATGAACTTCATTTTGCGTCTTCTGAAGTCTAAGGCTTCGATTGTTTTCTCGAGGCTTTGATTGTTTTATAGTGTTCATATACCTCCTCTCGCTGCATGTTCATTTGTAACCTATTATCCAACCATACATGATGTTATCGTTGGAAAGAGCGAAATCGCGAGACTAAAGGGATTTCTGCATTCCATGGTCAATGACATCAACGGCATCTTCATGGGCTCGCATTGGCTTGAGATTTTCAAGGTTCATGGGAATAAGGGCTCGTTTGGCGGGGTGGATCCCGCATGGACCGCCCCGTGCGGTCGCAGTCGCCACTCGTTTGGTGGGGCCGCTGTAGCGCGGCGGGATCCGCCCCGCCCTCACAAATTTCCGCAGTGGCTTCCACGCAGATTTCATCCGCGGGAAATAAGCCCCGCCAAACCAGCCCTAAGTTGGATGGTCAAATGAAGATTGGTCAATGGCAACCTTTAGATATACTTATGTTGTTTTCCTCTTACCAGACACATCACTGGACCACCTAGCATCTTTGGGTGGAGTTCTCTTAAAATGACTCATACCAATCAGTCGTGGAGACTGCTCCATTCCAAATAGTTTATGGCCATCCTCTACCTCTGATTGTTCATTATATGCAGAAGAATGTAGATTCATGGAGCCAGCTTCATGCATGGAAGATCACTACGAAACTTTGTGCATATTAAAGCATAACTTGCAGCATGCTCAACAACATATGAACTGTCATGCAAATAAAAGTCATCAGGATGTGACATTCGCACATAAGGGAAATATCTTGGTCAAGCGTTGCACATAAGGACAATATCTTGGTCAAGCACTGCACATATCAACAACCTTCATTGATCACATGACCGCACTAAATTAAGCACTAGATATTTCGAACTTTTTTCCAGTATTGAGAGAATCATGTACCACTTTCAAATACAAAGTCATGGTCATATCCACAAATTTTTCATGAGTCCTAACTCAAGTGGCTCATTTGCACCCCCACCATATGGAGGAGTCCCTGCCTACGGGCTTAACCATGGAGGTCCATTTTTATAATGAGTTGGGTCCATATTTGACTCTCACAAGATCACCCTAGAGTGTCATTTGGTTTCCAGATACCTCAAAAGTTCACAGGATGAACATCAATAACTTGCATTCTCAGTTTACCCTTCTTGACCTTGGGGATAAGGTCAATTTTCATTGGAAAAGTGTTATTACGAGCTCAGGACCAGGGAGCCCCTTAATGGAAATAGGGCAAGGATAATGACGCACATTTAAACGAGGAGGGCGATGCCAAAGTGGGACAACGAAGCACGAGCTAATTTGAATGATCAACTTAAGGGCATACATGTCATTTGGGTAATTTCATGATTAGGTCACTTTGCGCACACCATATATAGGGAAGTTGTAGGAAAATTAGGCCATTTTGGTTTTGGTCTTGAGAAGGAACATCCCAGGGTGTGGGTAAGAGGTAGAAGCTCATCTTGTATTACCTTAGTTATTAAAGGCGCATCAAGGTGCAAAGTAGTCTTGGAGCCTATGTGCAAGGCTCAAGGTGCAGGCGTGCACCTGACGAACGCAAGGCGCAACCACATCCGTTTTAAATAATCAGCATCAAACATCATTTCATCTTCTCGTTCAAATTATTCATATATTCTACTAATTAATCATTCATTGTTATTGTTTATATCTCTTAAAAAAAAGAAACAATGTAGTTACTTACATCATATTTAACTCCAAATGCAATATTATTTTTCACAAACACTAAATCAATTAAAAATTATTGAGTTCTTAACATTATTTTTTTCTTTATTTTTGAAAAACAAATTACAACAAAAATCTTACTCAGACACACTTTTTATGTTCCAAAGGCGTAAATAAGGCGCAAACCATTGAGCCTAGTGGGTCTTGAGCCTCAGGCGTGCCTTTAACAACATAGTGTATTACATTATCTTTCAAATTTAATGTAATTCATCTATTCATTCCTCCTCATCTCCACCTCCCAATGTATGAAGTATGTGACTTGGTCTTTGTTTTCAAGTCTTTTTTACTAAAGCAAAATGCAGTATATAACAAAGGCTTTGTTGGTTTTTGGTGTTTTTTCTCTGTTGTGGCTTTGAAAAAATGCAAACTGCTGGAGCTAGTGGAGACCGGACGGTCTTGTCTCTAACCGCAGCGATCTACTGGTCTTAGCGGCCTGGCAGTTTGGTCCAGCGGTCTGGATTAAGTCGCAGCAGTCTGGAGGTATACCGCAGCAGAAGCGTCGATGCTAGTCGCAGTGGTCCGCAGCGATCTGGGGTTAAGCCGCAGCGGTCTGGTTGGTGTCGCAGCAACGGACAGATGGTTAACCGCAACTGCGGTCTGATGGCTACCCATGATTGCAGTCTGATAGCATGCAGGAGCTGCGGTTATGTGTACAGTCGCAACTGTGGATAGGTGTCAACCAGCAGTTGCGGTCAGGCAGCCTGTTTTAGCGGTCTACCCTAGTTGTTTGGCGGCTTTGCTAGAAGCTGGTTGTTGTTCTAGTGTTGGTTGTATAGTGGACGGTTTGACAATGTCAAACCGCGTAGTCCGCCCGACTTTTTTTAGTCTCACATCGTGTGTTGTATTCTCCTTTTTTCTGCGACATCTTCTTGGCCGGTTTGTTCTCGCGCTTCGTTCGCGCGAGTTGTTCGCAAGTTTTTGTCCGCGCGGTTTGTTTATTCAATCGTGCGGTTTGCAGTTGTTCTCTATGGCCACGTTTTCTTCTTCTCTTGCTACTTTTGCTGCTGCTCAGTTTGCTTCTACAGGATGGTGGCTCATTGATTCTAGTGTTACGACTCATATGACTGGAAATTCTCGTCTATTCTCGTCTCTTGATACGAGTATTCAGTTGCCTCCGGTTCTTATTGCTGGTGGATCTCTGTCTCCTGTTTATGGGTCTGGCACGGTACATGTTACCAATTTCCTTGTGTTTCATGCTACTCTTTATGTTCCTAGTTTTCCATGCAATCTCCTTTTTGTCCCTGCTCTTTGCAACCAGTTGAACTGTGAGGTTGTTTTTACTGTTTCTGCTCGTGTTTTTCGGGACCCTCACTCCAAAGAGTCAATTGCTACGGGAACTGAAAGCGGTGACTTGTTCTACCTTGATGCTGCTTCTGCTTTTGCATCTTCTTCCTTACTTCAATGGCATCTTCGTCTTGGGCATCTTCCTCCCCGAATCCTTTATCAGTTTTTCCCTGATTTACCTCGCGAAGATTCTTCTCTTAATTGTGAGGCTTGTCCATATGGGAAACATCACCGCGCTACTTTTCCTGCAACACATGCTCGTAGGTCTTCTCAATCGTTTGATCTGGTTCATTCAGATGTTTGGGGCCCTGCTCCCCTTCCGACTGTTGGGCGCAGTAGCATGTATTTTGTTACTTTTATTGATGATTTCTCTCGGTGTATGTAGTTGTATCTATTGTGTGATCGCTCTGAAATATTCTCCATTTTTACTACATTTTATAATGAGATTCGTACGCAATTTGATACTCCTATTAAAATTCTTCACACAGATAATGCTAAAGAGTATCTTAGTAGTCAGTTCACGTCATTCTGCTCAACTCAAGGTATTGTTCATCTGACAACTTGTCCTTACACTTCTCAGCAGAATGGTGTTGCTGAACGAAAAAACCGTCATCTTCTGGATGTGACAAGGTGTCTTCTGACTCAGATGCATGTTCTTCGGTCTTATTGGGGTCATGCAGTTCTTCTTTCTTGTTTTCTTATTAATCGAGTTCCCTCTTCTGTTCTCGGTGTCCAGACTCCCTTTTCAATACTGTATCCTGATAAGACTCTGTTTCACTTGCCTCTTCGTGTCTTTAGTTGCATAGCGTTTGTTCACTCTCCGTCTTCTGGTCGTGACAAACTCTCTCCTCGATCTGTTAAGTGCATCCTTCTCGGTTATTGTCCGACATAGAAAGGATACCGGTGTTTTGATCCTCTTCTCTGAAAACAATATGTTTCTGCAGATGTCACTTCCTTTGAGGATACTTCATACTTTTTTCTCCTTTTATTCTCCCTTCTTCCAATGACTCTGCTTCTTTTCTTATTATGTCAGCACCTCCTCCAGAGCCAGCTCATCTTCCTTCTCCTTCTATTTCTGATTCTTCTGTTGACCTGCTATCCACAGCTCTAGAGCCAGTTGTCTCTCCTGTGGGTGGGACTGATACTGTTGACAGAACAGATCTTGATCTTCCGATTGCTTTACGGAAAGGAGTTCGCTCATGTACGCAACATTCTCTTCGGGATGTGGTTTCTTATGCGCAGCTCTCTCCTCGGTCTAAGATCTTTGACCTTGCTTTATCGGTGAATGTTCTTCCCGCCTCCTATCAAGATGCTCTTTTTATTTCTCATTGGAAGTCTACTATGGATGAAAAGATGGCAACTCTCACTGAACAGGGCACTTGGACCCTTGTTCCTAATCTTCCGGGAGCTGATGTGTTTGGCTGTCGTTGGGTCTTTGTCATCAAGTTTCTTCCTGATGGTACGATTGATCGGTACAAAATACGGCTAGTGGCCAAAGGGTTTACGCAAACCTATGTTGTGGATTTATTTGATACCTTCTCTCATGTTGCGCGGATCACTACTATCCGTGTTCTCTTTTTTGTGGCTGTGAACAGAGATTGGGAAATGTCTCAATTAGATGTCAAGAATACATTTATTTATGGGGATTTGAACGAGACAGTTTATATGAAGCAACCTCCTGGGTATGTTGCTCAGGGGGAGTCTCAGGTCTGTAAGCTGCGAAAGGCAATCTACGGTCTTAAGCAGAGTCTCAGGGCCTGGTTTGACAAGTTTAATGAAGTTATTTTTGTGATTGGGTTCTCTCGTAGTGCTGCAGATCATTTTTTTTTCATCCGCAAATTTTCGGCTGGTCTGGTTATTCTTGCGATTTATGTGGATGATATTCTTCTTACAGGGGATGACAGAAGTCGTATTGATACGACAAAAAAGCATCTGCTTCAGCATTTTGTTACCAAGGATATGGGGTCTCCTAAGTATTTTCTGGGGATTGAGATATCTATGAAATTCGGTTCTATTGCTCTTTCACAGCGGAAGTATGCGTTAGATCTCTTGAAAGAGACAGGCCTTCTTGGGGCTAAACCCGCTCGGACTCCTATGGTTGTTGGAGATGATAAATGTTGCAGTGAAAATTCTCATGTTCTTGAAGATGTTACTAGATACAGACGTCATGTGGGGAAACTCATTTATCTGACTGTTATAAAACCAGATATTTGCTATGCAGTAGGGAAAGTGAGTCAGTTTATGCAAGCCCCTAGAAAATGTCACTTGTAGTCAGCTCTAAAGATTTTAGAGTATGTAAAAGGTGCACCAGGAAAAGGGCTCTTGTTTTAGAAAAGAGGGCATCTGAAGGTTGAGGCTTTTTCTGATGTTAGCTACGCAGATGATAAAGAAGATAGGAGGTCTACATCTGGCTTCTGTACTTTTGTTGGAGGTAATCTTGTCAGCTGGAAGAGTAAGAAACAAGTTGTAGTTGCCCGTTCAAGTGCAGAAGCTGAATATACAAGCATGACTCAGACTGTTTGCGAGTTGAAGTGACTACAGACACTCTTACTTGATCTGGGAGAATTTTATGATCATCCTCTACTCATGTTCTGTGATAATAAAGCAGTTATATATATTTCGAGAAATCCAGTTTTTCATGAGAAAACAAAACATAACGAGGTGGATTGTCATTTCATCAGAGATGAGATATTGAAAAATCAGATCTGCACACCATTTGTTACCTCGGAGAAAGAACTAGCTGATTTCTTCACCAAACCGGTTACTTATTTTGAGGAGGTTTGTAGCAAGCTGTGCATGGTGGATATATATGCTCCAGCTTGAGGGGGAGTGTTGGAGCTAGTGGATACCGGGCAGTCTTGTCTATAACCGCAGCGTTATGCTGGTCTTAGCGGCCTGGCAGTTTGGTTCAGCGGTCTGTATTAAGCCACAACAGTCTGGAGGTATGCCACAGCAGAAGCGTCGATGCTAGTCGCAGTGGTCCGCAGCGGTCTGGGGTTAAGCCGCAGCGGTCTGGTTGGTGCCGCAGCAACGGAAAGATGGTTAACCGCAACTGCGGTCTGATGGCTACCCGTGATTGCAGTCTGATAGCATGCAGGAGCTGCGGTTATGTGTATAGCCGCAACTGCGGATAGGTGTCAACCAGCAGTTGCGGTCAGGCAGCCTGTTTTAGCGGTCTACCCTGGTTGTTTGGCGGCTTTGCTAGAAACTGGTTGTTCTTCTATTGTTGGTTGTATAGTGGGTGGTTTGACAATGTCAAACCGCGTAATCCGCCCGACTTGTATTTAGTCCCACATCGTGTGTTGTATTCTCTCACCTCCCCCGATTTCTATAAATAAGGGGGCATACCTATGTAATCTTTATCGTTTTGGAGCAATAAAATTTGTGATTTATTTAGCTCTTTGTTCATTTTTCACACAAACAATATTTGTTTGCACCTTTGGATACCTCCTTTTGGAATCACAAACAACAACGTCGTTTTATGTCCAATTCTAGATACATGGATGGAGCCACGTTTAGTTATTCCATCTCCATCTTCAATTGTCGTTACCTCATAAACAAACCCTCAATAAACTGTTCTAGGCATGCAAGGATTGGGGAAATATTTTCGAGCTATATGAACAAAGCATAGCATGAAAGAGAAGATGTCAAAATAAATGTGACACTCGTTAACTTCGCAAAGGCATAATGAATGAGTTAAAACAAAAACTTCTCATGATTAATTTTCAAAAAATAGCAATTCATTTTATAATTGATAAGCAAGCGTGTTACAGTTATGGTTTACGAATGCGCATTTGAAATGAGACAAATTATTTGCATCAAGAAAGCTCGGAGCTAGAAATTAAGTACCATTTTCAAATTAAGTAATTGGTGACACGGCTTCTCAGAAGGACCCTGATGATCCAAGATTTCCAAATGAACCTGATTATAACAAAACGACCATGATTGGGTTAGTTGTTACAATATCACGAAAAAACTATCACCACTAAAGTATTCCAATAGAGTATCATGTATACAATTCCCATGAATTTACGGCATAGCACGAGAAAATTTCAGCATTTAAGAGAATAAAAATGACACCGCCATAATTTTTATTCTCAGTGTGTGTAACTGCTGAACATTATTCCGCTTATGATAATTGGTATATTAAAAGAATAGAAACTTTTTGTAGTGCTGCTCTTAATCTTATTTTATGATACAGTTGTAGTTGGGTTTCTAGCATGACTTCGCATTTAATTGAGGCACTTAACAGGTTGAGCTTCGGTTTTCCTAATTTATTTCAGCCATAGGTGTACAGAAGTTGTTTCCTGGGCTACAATATCTATCCAGCTGCGGAGCGAGCAAGTCTTAGAAACAAGGTGTAAGAAAAGTTCTCCAAAGAACATGCACCTAATATACAGAAATGTAGGTGCATGTTACAGTACTAGCTGGGATTCTAGCATGACTTTGCAATTAATTGAGACACTTTACAAGTTAAGCTTCGGTTTTCCCTAAACCAAGAAATCAAGGAATCGAGGAGGGTAATCAAGAATACTGGGGGAATCAATAACTCATGATAAAAAAAATAGAACTCATGATTAGAAAAAATAGTACTAAATAAAACAATTTTTTGGGGAAGTAAACGCCATTCAAACCAAACAAACTAGGAGCAAAATCACAAGAAAATAGCATGAAGTCAACCCAAACAGCAATGGCATGTAAAGAAAAAAAATCAAGAGATCAATACGAATAAAGTTTGTTCAAAAGTCTTCGTTGGGAGTTGGAGAAAGTTCAACTATCCCAAAAGTAGTACATCAAATCATTTTCAAAAAACACTTGCCACCTTGAGTGGTATAAAAAGGATAGGAGAAAGAATAAAAATATCACCAATCACATAAAAAAATATCAAACTCAAACTCAAACTCACTAATAATTAAAGAATCTCACAGAACAGAACAGCCCAAGAGACATGGTGAAAAAAATAATTAAAGAATCTCACATTAGCAGCCTAAGAGACACTCAATCATCCTTTTCTTCCTCCACTTTCACATCCCAAATAACAATTGAGAGTCATCCGTAATGCGCCAACAGAAAGGTACATGTGTTGATCATCATTTGGTTTCCCTAGCAAAAACATGATCCCTTCCTCTCCCTTCCAGCAAGCAATAGATATACAGTTTTCAATTTATATCATCCCTAAATCATAAATCCTATACTCATTCAACTCGTTTGGAATTCCAAAGGATGTGACAGACGCACAATGAATGCACCAAACATATACTAACAAGTGTACAGTGTTAACTCTAGCTTAATTAAATATTTGTCTATAGTTTCAACTCATATTACCTGGTTTAACAGCTTTCATGCATAGTTCGTACATCTTAACTGTAGCAACCTCTTTAATGTGGCCACTTTTGCACCGCCTAGACGAAAAGTATAGCTTTAATAATCTTTTCTTCAATAAAATGATACTCCAATTAAACCATTAACATAATTATTTCACACCCCTAATTTGCCCAATTTTCAATAGATGATCCATTTTTTGCTAAAATTTAGCCCCGTCGCTAACCCTAACTCTCGGTCGCCACATGCATACATCCAAAGCTATTTACTTGTTATTATGATCCATTTACCATTTTGGAACGTCTCGACATGGTAGCGTGATGGTTGTACTTTCTTGAGCAGAGTTGGATATAAAAATTATCTTATTATAATGTATTCTTAATGTTCTTGTAGAAATGGAGAAAGCCAACCTTGTATATATGTCCACTTAATACAAATACAAAGAATGAGTACATATATATAGAAGAGAGAAAGAGAGAGAAAAGTCCTATACACAATGTGGGACTAAAGAGAGGAGAGAAAAAGCAATAAATGCTATACAAATGGGCCTAATGTTAAGTGGGCTTTTCCAACACTCCCCCGCAAGCTGGAGCGTATAGGTCATATGCACCCAGCTTGGACAAACATTGGTAGAACAGAGTGCTTGATAAGGCCTTTGTGAGGATGTCGGCAACTTGATCAGTTCCTGGAACATGCTTTAATTCAAGTTTCTTCAATTGAACCTTTTCACGAACAAAGTGACAGTCAACCTCGATATGTTTTGTGCGCTCATGAAAGACCGGATTCTTTGCGATGTGTATGGCGGCTTGACTATCACAAAATAGAACAGCAGAGGAGGGGAGTTTTACTCCCAGGTCAGTAAGGAGACTTTCAAGCCATGTGAGTTCTGAAACAACTGAGGCCATCGATCTGTATTCAGCCTCTGCAGAGGAACGAGCCACCACAGCTTGTTTCTTACTCTTCCAAGTAATAAGATGCCCACCAAAATACGTACAGAACCCACTAGTTGACCTTCGATCGTCCAGGGAACCCGCATAGTCGGCATCAGAATAGGCAACC
The DNA here is from genome assembly GCA_039583875.1 of Platanthera guangdongensis. NCBI lineage: Eukaryota > Viridiplantae > Streptophyta > Magnoliopsida > Asparagales > Orchidaceae > Platanthera > Platanthera guangdongensis. The sequence goes on along the minus strand of CM077162.1, from coordinate 27,392,349 downwards.
AATGCGGGAGCAGAGTCGGAGGTTTTGTAAACCAGCCCTTGGCCTGGAGCTCCCTTAAGGTATCGGAGAATCCGTTCAACCGCTTGGAGATGAGAAGCCCGGGGGGCATGCATGAACCTACTGACAACCCCAACTGCAAATGATATATCTGGCCTTGTGACTGTTAGATAAATCAACTTGCCCACAAGGCGTCGATAGTATTCCGGGTTCGGAAGTAGCAAATCGTCATCCGAAGCATGAGCGCATAATTTGTGATTTGCCTCCATCGGGGTACATGCTGGCTTGCAACCAGACTGACCAGCATCTTTGAGAAGATCGAGACAGTACTTTCGTTGGGAGAGTACCAACCCGTCCGGCCGCCGGGCGATCTCGAGACCAAGGAAGTAGCGAAGTTTCCCCAGATCTTTAGTCTGAAAAACAGTGCTCAGGTGTCGTTTGACGTCTTGAATCCCCTTTGAGTCATCCCCAGTGAGAAGGATGTCGTCAACATAAACCAACAGAAGAATGGTGCCAGTGGCCCGGTGTCGGGTAAAGAGGGAGAAATCTGCAGAGCTCCGAGTGAACCCCATGTCCCGAACGACCTTGCTAAACTTGTCAAACCACGCCCGTGGGGACTGTTTGAGACCATAAATTGATTTTTTGAGAAGACAGACCCGAGACTCCCCCGTGGTCTCAAACCCGGGCGGTTAGCGCATGTAGACAGTTTCCTGAAGGTCGTCATTCAAAAAGGCGTTCTTGATATCAAGTTGATGAAGAGGCCAGCGGCGGTGTACCGCGACGGAGAGAAGAACGCGGACAGTGTTAAGCTTGGCCACCGGAGAGAATGTTTCCTCATAATCGAGGCCCTCCTGTTGTGTGAAGCCACGGGCCACAAGACGGGCCTTCAGGCGGGCAATAGTGCCATCCGGAGCATGCTTGATGACGAAGACCCATTTGCATCCAACAGGGTGCTGACCGGGAGGTAAGGGAACCAAGACCCAGGTCTGGTTGGCCCAAAGGGCCGTCATTTCTTCGTCCATGGCAGCCCGCCAGCCAGGATGGTGAAGCGCCTCCTGCAAAGAGTTAGGGACTGAAACAGAAGATAAGGAGGTGGCAAAGTGAAGAAGAGAGGGGGAGAGGCGATGGAGCGAGACGTAGTTCGCCATCGGATGAGCGGTGGAGACGGGAGCCGGAGCAGCAGGGAGCAGAGCACCAGAGGGCGAAGCCGACTACAGAGGAGCCACAGAATGAGGAGAGCGACGAGAATAGACCCGGATAACCGGAGGTGGTGGACGGACCGGAGGCGGGGAAGGGAGAGAGGCTGAGGAGTGAGGAGCAGGAATGACAGGACGAACGACGGGAGCGGGAGCCAGAGCGATATCCGGAGCAGGGAAGAAAGGAAGATCTTCACGGAAAGTTACGTCAGGCGAGACAGTAACCTTGCGGGTAGTAGGCGAATAACATACATAGCCCTTCTGAGTGCGCGAGTACCCAACAAAGATCTGCTTGGTGGCACGAGGGTCCAACTTGTCCGTGGAGGGACCGAGGTGGTGAACGTAGCAGGTACACCCAAACACCCGTGGCGGAAGAGGAAAAGGCGAAGTTGTGGGAAAGAGGAGGCTGAAGGGAGTAGCATACTGGAGGACGGAAGACGGGAGGCGGTTGATGAGGAAGCAAGCCGTGGAGAGAGCGTAGTTCCAGTACGGTTTGGGGACCTGCATTTGAAGCATAAGCGAGCGAGCGACATCAAGAAGGTGACGATTCTTGCGCTCGGCGACACCATTCTGTTGCGGAGTGTACGGACATGAGGTTTGGTGAAGAATGCCGAATTCAGAGCAGAGAGTGGCAAACGTATGGCTGGTGTACTCCCGCGCATTGTCAGTACGAATAGTGCGAATAGGCGCAGAGAACTGAGTGCGAGTCTCGAGGATGAAAGCCCGGAATACGCGGGGAAGTTCAGAGCGATCCCGAAGGAGATATAACCATGTCATGCGAGAGTAATCATCAATAAAAGTAAGAAAATAGCGATAGCCAGAAATACTAGTAACTTTGTACGGACCCCATATATCGGAGTGTACTAAAATAAAAGGAGCGGAGCTCCGAGTACAATGAGGGGGGAAAGAAGAACGGGGCTGTTTGCCCAAAATACATGTGTCGCAACGAAAAGCGGGGAGAGTGACATCAGGAAGAGCCTTCCGGAGGACTGGAAGAGGAGCATGTCCCAGACGGCGATGTCAATCCGAAGAGGAGGTAGATGCGAGGACAGTAGGAGAGTCGTCAAGAAGATAGAGCCCATTCTGCAGCCGTCCTCTACCAATGATAGTCTGCGTCTGCTGATCCTGTATGAGAAAAGAAGAAGAAGTAAATGTCACTGAGTAATTGGAATCAGTAGTAAGGCGACCGACAGAGAGTAAATTGAAAGGAGAGCCCGGAACATGTAGAGCCGAGCGTAGGAGGAGAGAAGAGGTGAGAGAAATATCAGCACATCCAGAGACGGGAACCGACGCCCCATTAGCAACAGTAATGTACTTCGGGTGAGGTGAAGACAAGTACTGTGGTGGCTTAACAGAGGTGATATGATGAGTGGCACCAGAATCAAGGATCCAGCGCGTGCCAGAGGATAGGCAGGCGATACCTTCATTGGAGAGAGAGGCAGCAGAGGCAACCGAGGCAGGCGGACGGCTGAGCAAGCCATGAAGATGCTGGAGCTGAAGACGAACCTCGTCGAGCTCAGTACGAGAGGAGGCAGAGTCGGTAGTAGCAGCAGAGGCATGTGGACGAGGAGGTCGGCCATGTTTGCGAAAGCAAGTGGCCTCAAGATGACCAACTTTACCACAGAACGAGCATTGAGGCCTAGACCGGCCACCGCGTCCCCGGCCGCGAGAGTCAGAGCGGCCACCACGGGCAGAGGGAGGAAGAGGTAATAAGGGAGCAGGTGCCTGTTGAACAAGGGCCGGAGAAGGAAGTCCGGGAACATCCGGAGGCGGGGAGACTTTGAGAAGCATTGAGCACACGTCGGAAAAGGACGGTGTAACAGTAGAGGAGAGGATGTGAGCCCGGACACTGTGGAGATGAGGGGGTACCCGGGCCATCATCATGGCGATACCCACAGCTTCCTTCTGGGTACGTTGAGCAGCGAGATCTAGAGTGGGAGGCTGATGGTGGATCCAAGCCTCAACCAGAGACCGGGCTTGAGCAACAAAGGACGTCAAGTCGGTTGCGTCACTGCTGTCAAGGGCCTGGAGAGCGGTGATGATATCATAGAGATGGTGGAGACTATCTTTGCCGGAGTAGAGGGTGTGTAGCTCGTCCCACATGCCTTTGGCCGTCTCATGATACATGGCCAGACGATAAGATTCTCCATCAAGAGAGTTGAGGAGCCAAGTCTGCACACGCCCATCATTGCGTAACCACTCCTCAGTAGGGACACCAATAACGGTCTGGGTCAGATGATGAAGGAATCCCTTGGACTGAAGGACACGGCGAACTGAGTGTGCCCATTCCACAAAGTTCTGCTTGCCAGTGAGCGAAATCGTAGTGATCCGGAGCTCGTCGCGGACTTCCGGTATAGAGGCCGGGCGTTCAGGAGGAACTGTCGTACCGACGGAGTCTGCAGATGTAGACATGGAGGCCGCAGCGAGCTTGAAGGAGGCCGCAGCGAGCTGGAAGGAGGCCGCAGCGAGTTGGATGAGACCGCAGCGGGCTGGAGGCCACAGCGAGCTGGAGGAGACCGCAGCGGGCTGGAGGCCGCAGCGAGCTAAAGGAGGCCGCAGCGAGTGGGAGGAGGCCGCAGCGAGCTGGAGGAGACCGCAGCGGGCTGGAGGCAGCAGCTAGAGGAAGCAAACAGACAGCGGACTGGATGACGACGCGGCGACCTGGATGAGGTCGCGGCGAGCTGGAGGATGTGGCGGGCTGGGTCAGGTCGCGGCGGGGCTGGGTCAGACCGCGGCGGACAGGAGTGAACTGAGAAGAGAAGACAAGCCGGGGCTGACTTGCGGGCTGGCGGGCTGGCGGGCTGGCGAGCTGGCGGGCTGTCGAGCTGGCGAGCTGGCGAGCTGGCGAACTGGCGAGCTGGCGGACGCTGCGCGAACGGCGGATGAAGGAGATCAAGGAGAGAGGTCGCCGAGGTCGCGCCGGACAGGAAGAGGCCGCAGCGGACAAGGGGAAGCAGTGGACCCCACAGGATGGTTATAAAAGGAGGGGGCCAGAGGAGGAAGGGAGAGGGGGGTGGGAAGAAGTGGATCCACGGGAGAGGAAGCGGACAGGATAAGTGAGGCCGCAGGAGAGATGCGACTAGAGGGTGCGGACTGGACAAGGGAGGCCGCAGAGACCGCAGGCTGCAGGGCGGACAGAAGAGGGAGTCCGCAGGAGATTCGAACCTGGCTCTGATACCATGTAGAAATGGAGAAAGCCAACCTTGTATATATGTCCACTTAATACAAATACAAAGAATGAGTACATATATATAGAAGAGAGAAAGAGAGAGAAAAGTCCTATACACAATGTGGGACTAAAGAGAGGAGAGAAAAAGCAATAAATGCTATACAAATGGGCCTAATGTTAAGTGGGCTTTTCCAACAGTTCTTATGGTTTATTCATAACTATTACTCTATGTTGTGTCATCAAAATCTCACGTGTAATCACGCTACAGTCTTTCTAAGAAGCTCTACTTAAAAAAAATTGTGATCTTGTGTCTCAGCTTCTGTAAGTAACTAAATATTCTTCTTCTTTTTAAAAATAATAATTCGTTATTACAAGATCATAGACTACAGAGAAATGAAACAGCTACTATCATTTTCTATTTCCTTCTTGAGACTCATTATGAATCATCGTAGCCCATAGTACTAGAACTTATATGGTCATTTAAGTTGCCGCCAAAAATTATAGTTTCTTTCTTAGGTATATATTGCACTAATTCATCAATCTCTTCCAAGAATTAATCATTTATTTTTTTCATCTTGAAGAGCATAATGTCACAATTTGGAGATTTGACTCAGCTCTTCGTGATTAGTTCTAACCATCATGGTTAATTTTGAGATCTCAAAAAAGAGTCTAGCAATGTGTAGAGAATTATAAATTAGTGTTGAGTCTTTTAGAATGGTGTAGAAAGGTATAGAATTGTGTGGTAATTTCTAGAGTAGTCTAGAATATTAATGAAGAGTGTAGAGGATGCAAGAGTTAGAGAAATGTGAAGTTTAGAAGAGTATGGAAGAATCTAGTCTCCTCCTTGTATGGAGAAGTTTAGATTCTTCCTAGCTTTGGAGGGAAAGGGGGGAGGCCTATAAAAGGAGGTCTCTCCTCATTTTTATCATCCATGGTTTGGAGCTTGTTTTGAGAGTGAGTCTCCACTTGTGAGAATTGAATGCACATGTTGTTGAGTTTTGTTATATGTCTTGATCTTTGTACATTTTGGTCAACTCTCTTTATAAATTGTCATGTAACTTTATTCAGAAGTATAATAAAAGGTTATCTGTTCATTATGTTGCATTGTTGGAGTAAGACTTACTTTGTTAGCATGCGTTTGTGGAGCAAATTAGTCAAGTGTTGCATGTGCCTTATGTTGAAGCTCTGTGCGCCTGACATAAGCATAAGCTAGATTTATAATGTACAACCTCGTGTTCGTCGAGTGGATTCACCAGAGAAGTCCAGGTGCAAACGGACTCTCAGGACCAGGAGAGTGGCGAGTGGGGCAAGCAGGCCCGCACTCGCCCAAAGCAGCAGGTGAGCGGGTGAGTGGGGAAAGCAGACCCACACTCGCCTAAAGCGGCGAGTGTGCGAATAGCTAGGTGAGTGGGGTAGTCGGTCCGCTCTCGCCCCAGGTAGCGAGTAAGAGGCAGGCGAGTGTCGGCTTCATCAGACACTCGCCCTCAGCTAGGAGCGAGTGGGCGGTTGTCGTACCCATCTAGGCACTCGCTACTTCAGGGGGTATGACATCATGGCCGACCTGTCCTATAAAGATTATCCATAGGAAAATATGTTTTGGTCTACCAATAGCCCCTCCAAATAGCGGAGTTTGATTGTTGGTCGACCAATTTGGGGTGCATTTAGTAAAATCAAAAGGCGGGATTCTGATATTAGCAGATCAGACTTGGGAAACTATAAATACACCTCGTGGACACCTTTGGAGGGGATCCAATTTTTTTGGTTTCTTCCTCCTCAGGATGTTTTTGGTCGGCTTCGAGTGCCCTACAAGGAGCCCAGCTCAGCTTTTGGCTTGGGAGAGGAAGCACTTTAAGATCTTCCGGGTGTGTGGTGGGACCTCCTCGCTGCAGCTCTGGGTCTATTCCTTAATTCTTAGCCACTAGTCAGGTGTTCAGGCTCAGGAGAAGTAGGTGTGGGCTACACCTCTTGGGTCCGGACTCTTCTTGAAACCAAGTTCCGGTTTCAACATATAGTATCATCATTGAAAATTATCATATTATAATCACGCTATCACTAATCATATTCAGATCAATAATTCTCTTTAAATTCTTTATCCAACGGGATCATCACCATATTCATATCATCATTTTTTTCAACATATAATAACTTAAAAGTATCCCTAATGATTTTAGAATTTTCTCCTTTCCCCTTAGTTATAGCATCCAGAAGCTTTGGCACCACTAACAACTTACTCCACCCAATATGTGGATGGGATAACAGACTTTAAAGAAAGAAATAAAGCGTAGTGAAAGAACAGAGAGAGAATGCAAGAGAGAACAGTGATTGCAACAGTGAGCAATGAAGGAGCAGAAAGAGTGGCTGAAGATCCTGAGAAGATTCATGCATTAGTGTTCTCATGAGGTATTTGATGCTGGGTGCAGTAAGTTGGGATAAAGGCTTGAATGCTGCAACTTTTACCGACCTGCAATTAACCAGCATGGCTCTACGGTTCTGAGTGTGGTACTGAATTATGTACATGAGAAGAAAAAAAATGTAGGTTGTGGTGATATGAGAATGCTTCGGAGAATGTGTAGACACATGAGACAACAAAATTATGAAAGAATGTATCAGGAATAAGACATGAGTGACACCAATTATAAAGAAATAACATGGTTTGGACAGAGACCATTAGAGGCACTTGTCAGGTATTGTGAGAGTTTAACTAGTAGGCATGTTAAATAGGGGAGGGGTAGACAAAGAAATGACTTGGAATAAAACTATAAGGAAAGACATAATGTACTTAGGCATTAGGGAGATTATGACTAAGGCTTCATTTGATTTAGCGTTTTTGGGAGGCGTTTGGAGCAAATGCCACCGGACGGAGGGTAACAAAACGAAGCTCCATCTACGTTTGCTCTGTTTGCACCCGCATCAAGGAGGAAACACCCCCCCCCCCCCCCCCACCGCTCCGTTTCGACCCCCACCCCCCCCCCCCCCCCCCCTCTTGTTCGAAAGCTTCGTTTGGACCCGCTTGCTCCTCGCCACCGCTCAATCAAACAAAGCCTAAAGATAGGGCGCAATGGAGACAAATGATCCACATAGCAGACATTCTATGGTGGCATAAAGGCTTGACTGTCTTGTTGCAATCTCTTCACAAGCCTCTTATGTTTGTTTCGTAAGAAAACCTTATATAAATGTAAACAAATCTTTGCCACAGCTACAGCACACAGTTACTAATATTAGAGGAGCCAAACTAATTTGAGCACCCAAAAATCGGGTAAATGTATATGCATTGCAATCTGTGGCTCACCATCCCGTCCCTGAAATGGCTCTGAATGACATCTGGGGCGACTTCGTGGAAATAGTGCTTAACCCACGTGATGGCGGTGATCCACCGGGGGAACAAACTTCCGTCGAGGGGGTTTGGCGGGGAACACTTTCGGCCGGGAAGAGGGTCGACGCCGGTGTGTGGGAACGGCGGAAGAGAGAGAAGCTGTCGGGGCTTCGGACCCTCCTTGGGCGGGCCGAGACGGGCCAAGTTGTTGCACACGCGGATCACAGGCTCGGCGAAGGTGACCGGAGGAGGCGCCACTCTAGAGAGACGACGTGTAAACGCCACCGCCGGCGTTGAGATGCGAGTGCTCCGGAGCATGGCGCGGTGACTGCGGACCTACTGAGGAGGTTAACTTCGGCGCTCTTTAACCAATTTCATTGGGTCTACGGGTCAAAAATTAGGCTTTCTCCACTTTGCATTTCAGATTTATTTTATATTTACACTTTTCATCTTGAAAATTTTAAATTAGCACTTTTCATTTCCTAATTTCAGATTTTTGACATTTTGTAGCTCGAATTATCTTATTTTGGGGTATTTACGTGCCAAAATGACTATTTTGTGTAGTGTCACATCCTAAATATCTCTTAAATTTCAGCTTTATGATGTAAAGTACCAAAATTCTGAAATTATGTATTGCAAAGTACCAGTTTTAAAAATTATGATGCAAAGTGCCACGGTAGAGTAATTTCGTAATGAAAAGTGCCAAAAAAAATCTCAAAAAATATTTTGGTACGCGTATTTAAGCACCTATTAATTTGTGTGAAAGTAGTAATTTTACCAGTATGAATTCGGAATCCACGTGAAAATAAGATCTTATTTTCAAATTTCAAATATGTCGTGTTTTTGTCATATGTACAATTGAAATTTCACCTGTATCATATGTTATACGTACCAAAATAATTTCTCCGTCGGATCCAACTAGACTTCGAATTTGTCACGTCACATTAAAAAACTTGTTTTGCTGCTGTTGTCAAATTAAAGGTTTCAGCATTGTAGTTGTAATTTTCACTGAAAACAGCTTGAATCCATATACTCTTCAACTATTCATGAACAAATCCTATGTTTTAATTTCAAATATGTTCGTTTTTTTGTCACATATACAATTAAAATTTCACCTGTATCATATGTTATATGCACCAAAATATTTCTCCGTCGGATTCGATCAGACTTCGCATTTGTCACGTCAAATTAAAACTTGTTTTGATGTTGTTGTTGTCAAATTAAAGGTTTCAGCATTTTTGCTATTGTTTTAATTTTCACTGAAGACCGCTTGAATCCATAAACTCTCAATTATTCATGATCAAATATTTGGTTAATTTTCTCTGAAATTTTTGAATCTGGTACTAAAATGACAGTATCAATGACCTCATTAAGCAGCAAGAAACATTAATTTATGTTCAGTTTGGACAGCTTATGCTGATAAATAATTTCTATTTAAAATGTAAACGTGGTTTTATAACTGTTTGTTTGTGCAGCTTATAGAAAATCACTTATTTTAAAATTAATGATAAGATTTTTCATAAGCTACTGGGGTCCAACTTATAGCATCTCATAAGCGATTATCTCTTTAAAAAGTTATTCGCGTGATTTTTTTGTACAAATGTGATTTTTTAATCTGGAAGCGATTTTTTCACCCGTCCACGAATTTCTCGTCCGGGACGGAATTTCTCACGTGAATGCGATTTTTTCGACCAGGCGAAATTTTTTCGCAAGGGAGCAGTTTCTTCGCCCGTGAGCGATTTTTTCGCCCGGGCTCAATTTTTTCGACCGGTCTGGAATTTTTTCGCCTAGGCGCGATCATTTCGCATGTGCGCGATTTTTTTGCCCTAGTGCGATCTTTTCGTCCGGACGCAATGTTTTAGCCATAGCGTTCTTTTTCGCACTGGAGCGTTTTTTTTCGCTCGGGTGGGAAATTATTGCCCCGTGCGAGTTTTTTTTGCCCGTCTGTGATTTTTTCGACCGGGCGCAATTGTTTTCTCTCCGTCGCATTTATTTCGCCCCGGTGCGTTTTTTTCGCCTGGTCTTGTTTTTTTCGCCCGGGAGCATTTTTTCGCTCGTGCTCGATTTTTTTGTCCTGACGCTATTTTTTTTGCCCGGACACGATTTTTTTTCGTCCGGACGTGATTTTTTTCCAGGAAGCGATTTTTTTCTGGATGTGGTTTTTTCTTCCGGGCGCAACAGGGAGATTTTTTTGTCCACGCAAGATTTTTTCGCAGGGATACATTTTTTTCATTCTCCCGGAAGAAAAAATCGCAACGCTGTGAAAAAATTATGTTTGGGAGAAAAAATTGGGTCGGGGTGAAAAAATCGCGCTAGAGAGAAAAAGAATGTGCTCTTTCAAAAAAAAAGTACATGGGCAAAAATATTGCGTCCGGGCAAAAAAAATGTGTCCAGACAAAAAACGCATCCGAGCAAAAAAATACGTCTGGGTGAAAAAACGCTCTCGGTCAAAAAAACGCGCTCGAGCGAAAAATACGCGCCCGGGCGAAGAAAATGCGACCTGGCGAAAAATACGCGTCTGGGCGAAAAAAACGCGCCCGCGAAAAAAAAATACGTGACCGGGTGAAAAATTGTGACCGGGTGAAAAAATAGCGTCCGGGCGAAAAAAACCGCGATCGCTCGAAAAAAGCACTAGCGGGCGAAAAAAACACGTCCGGTCAAAAAAAACCGCTCAGGCGAAAAAAACCGTGACCGGACGAAAAAAAACTGCGACCGGGCGAAAAAAACGTCCGGGCAAAAAAATCGAGCTTGGGCAAAAAAAATCGAGCTTGGTGGAAAAAATTGCGATCGAGCGAAAAAATCGTTTCCACGCGAACAAAATGCACTCGTACGAATAAATCGCGTTTGGGCGAAAAAACCGCATCCCCATCACCGGCGTGTCGTCATACCAGAAGGAGAACTCCCCAATGCGGATGTCCACGGTCGTAGAGCCCGTTTAGACAAAGGATCTGAAGTTCAGCATCACTACAATCACCAGAAGCAATAGGCATCAGACCAACAGAAGTTAAAGGGCTCACACGCGAAGAGCTTCTCAACTTAATCACAGAAGAACGCGGGCGGGCCAAGCAATATGCCGCTCCCGCCAGCCGCCCTCTCCATCATTACTCGCCATTTGCACCCGAGGTTTGAGCACGCTCAATCCCTCACGGTTTCAAGCTCCCAAAGATCGAGGCATATGATGGCACAACTGACCCGTCAGAGCATGTCAGACGCTTCGCAATCATGATGCAACTTTGCAACGCCCCAGATCAACTATTGTGTCAAGCTTTCCCAGCAACTTTGAAAGGTCAAGCTCACACATGGTTCATGTCCCTGAAGGAAAAAGAAATCAAAGATTTCGCCGAACTAACACAACAATTCACGGATCAGTTTATCGTCAACCGTCGGATATTCAACGATCATTCCCACCTGTCTGGTGTCCGTCAAAGTGAAGGGGAAACCCTTAAAGATTTCTTCCGTAGTTTCACCACTGAAGCACGACAAATCCCTGGAATAAAATCGGAACTCATACGCAGATTTCTTCTTAGAGGGCTCCGCCCTGGTGGCTTTCACTCCGCACTAGTACAAGAAACTATACCGAGCTATTCTGATCTTGTTCAACGAATCAATGCCCAGATCGCCGCTAACAGTGCAATCGAAGCCCACCGCCAACAATTCAAAAGCAATTCAAAGAGACAACGAGAGCAGGGGTTGACACCACTGTCAGTTCCCAAAAAGAGCAACTCGCACCATGTCAACTCTCGGCGGGCTGGGGGGCATCACCAACATCAAGCCTTCACTCCCCACAACTCTTCGCAAGCGGGAGTGTTGCTCGCCATATGCAACCATCCGTCTCTCCAAAGGCCAAGGGCTCGTACTCCAAATTCAGGGGACCAATCTAAGTATTGCAACTTCCACCAAGGTCACGAGCATAAGACAGAAGATTGTTCAAGACTGAAGACAGAAATTGAACTATTTGTTCGCCTTGGGTACCTCGAGAGTTCTCTCCAAAATAAAGGCTCTGAATCTACATGTCAAGAATGATCCGGCACTGAGACGATCCCCAGGATGAGCATCTCAAAGAAGAGTTTGTTTGCTGTCAAATGAGCATCCAGAGCTCTATCATCACTGCTTGTATTTTGTATTTTTAACATTCGTGAGACGAACAACATGTGTTATTTCCAATCTTATTCATGACTACATTATAGAGTGTTCAGTATTCCCAAGAAGAGACTCTGGCCTCTCCTCTTCCAGAGTGTTCAGTGCTCCCAACAAGGGACTCTGGCCTCTACTCTTACAGAGTGTTCAGTGCTCCCAACAAGGGACCCTGGTCTCTCCTCATACAGAGTGTTCAGTGCTCCGAACAAGGGACTCTGGCCTCTCCTCTTACAGAGTGTTCAGTGCTCCCAACAAGGGACTCTGGCCTCTCCTCTTACAGAGTGTTCAGTGCTCCCAACAAGGGACTCGCGCCTCTCCTCTTACAGAGTGTTCAGTGCTCCCAACAAGGGACTCGCGCCTCTCCTCTTACAGAGTGTTCAGTGCTCCCAACAAGGGACTCTGGCCTCTCCTCTTACAGAGTGTTCAGTGCTCTCAATAAGGGACTCTGTCCTCTCCTCTTACAGAGTGTTCAGTGCTCCCAACAAGGGACTCTGGTCTCTCCTCTTACAGAGTGTCCAGTGCTCCCAACAAGGGACGCTGGCCTCTCCTCTTACAGAGTGTTCAGTGCTCCCAATAAGGGACTCTGACCTCTCCTCTTACAGAGTGTTCAGTGCTCCCAACAAGCGACCCTGACCTCTCTTCTTACAGAATGTTCAGATATTCGCAAAAGAGATTCTGGCCTCTTCGGCTCATAGCCAACTAAGTGGCGAGCAATCCTCGTGCAAACTAAGCCACGAGCAACCCTCATGCAAATTAAGCCCCGAGAAACCCTCGTGCAAACTAAGCCCCGAGCAACCCTCGTGCAAACTAAACCGCGAGCAACCACCATGCAAATCAAGCTGCAATTACAACCCACTCAAACCAAGCCATGAGTCAGCCTTACGCAAACTAAGCTGCGACTACAACCTATGCAAAGTAACGCACAGAAGTCAAACTTACAACGGACTCAACACAAGCTGGCACATGAACCACGCCGCTCATTGCCTCTGAAGAAGTAGACATCCTTAGGGCAGTAGACTCCGGAAGAGAAGGCCCGAGCGGCAGGAGATCCCAATGCCATCACACTTTGCCCAGCTGGGACAGTAATGCCAAGAGAAGCAGTGTGCCCCCTTTTCAGACCATGTGTACAAGGTACCCCGATGGCACACTCGGGGCCCCAGAAACTCCGCGTCTCGGCAACCTCTTCCCTTCCGCAAAAGAGCACTCAATGCGTCATACATATTACATCTTGCGCACGCTGCACGCATCACACACTTAAACAAGCTTCTGAGTAAAAGTCCCCTGAACGGGTTCGGCTGAACCGCGGGTCCAGTGAACACAATCGCGGTAATCTTCCGCAAAGAGCGACCCCACGACACGACTGCCGAGGCCGCTCCCTTGGGGCTTCCCGGGCGGTGATCACCCTGCGCGACAGAGGTCATGCATGGGAGTTCCCGCTAATCCCGCGCACCGTGCGTGCGTGATTAATTCCGAGGTTATCGCGCGGGATTAAATTCCCATGCAGGCAAATCCCGCGCGGGATTAATCACGTCTGCGCTGGATTAATTCCGACCCCACGCCGTAAGCAGAACGCGTGCCCCTCTCAGTGTGCGCTCTCGCATGACTTGATCAGCGCGCCTCCTCGCGTGCCCGTGCACTGGCTGCTCGCCGCCGTCATAGTCAAAGATAATGAGAGGAAATCCTTGCTCTCTTGCTTGTACCAATCTTCGACAGCAGAAGATTTGAGGTGCAATTGATGGGGATGGAGCCTCATTTATATAAGAATGAGTGTGCACTTAACCATCTCTCTCATGATCCCTCCAATTGTGGAGATCATGGGTTTGACTAGTCAACCCACTCCCCCCATGATCTCCATCATAGTAGGAGAGATCATGATGGCCTCCTATTCAACAACTACCGCCGGCCGCCACCGCCCGCCGCCGGCCGCCGTCGACCGTCGCCGCCGGCCGGCCGCGTCGCCTGCCGCCGGCGTCGCCGCCGGCCGCTGTCGCCCGCGGCCGCCCGCCGCCTGCCGCCGCCGCCACCCGCCGGCCGCCCGCTGCCAGCCTCCCGCCCCCCGACCAGCCGGCCGCCGCCGGCCGGCCGGCCGCCCGCCCCCGGCCGCCGCCACCGGCCGCCGCCCGGCCGCCGCCGTGAACCGCCACCGCCATCGTGGCGGCCCAACGCCATGGACAACCTCCCCACCGTCCGATCAAGGGGAGGCTCTCCTCGTCGTCCGATGAAGAGGGTAACCACCCACGAGCCCACTACTTTAGTGGTGGGGCCCGCCATGATCCTCCCCTGGAGGCTATAAAAGAGACCTCAGGGGCTCTTCATTCTTCACCTTTTCTTTTCTCTGGGTTGCCTTCTTCTTCCTCAGGAGAGAGCTCGCCTGCCTCCTCCCTCGAGTCGGCCTCCTGTCGCTGTGAACCACCGGCGGCCACCATCGGCCACCTGCGGCCACCAGCGCTCCACCAACACACCACCAGCAGGAAAACGCCCAAGTCTCCAGAGAAAGCCAAAGGAAGAAGACAACCGTCGCTAGCAGGTGTGCGCGACCGCATGCGCCAGAGCACCCGGGACATCCCACGCATTTCAACACTCAAGTTACTCCTGCGGCGCAGTTTGTTGCCCGTCGGGAGCCGTAGTCTCTCTCTCCCCCAAGTTGTAACGGGAGCGGCTTGTCGCCCCGATTCTCCAACACACTGTAATCACCGGAATCTAGTGGAATTTGATCGGCACAGACCCGGTCACGTGGTTTTTTACCCATTTAAGGGGTTTTTCCACGTCATCACATCTTGTGTCAACTTTCTGCTTTCATTAACTGTGTGCGCGCTCGACCGCCTCGTGAGCTAAGACGGTTTGAACAAATCCGGCCCGACCGGAGCATTGAGTTAGTCCGCAACAATATGCAAACGATTTATCTTGTTCTTGGTGATGAGGCCATTCACATTGATGGCCTATGTCTAGTGATTTCCACGAAATTCTATATGTTGTCTCGATGCCGAGCATGATTTGAACTCGGCATTGTTAGCAGACGACGGGTCAGGTAATATATTGGTCCGTCTAGTATTTCTCATCCTCAAAATTCTTGCAAATTGGAAAAAAAATGTAAATGCGTTTCTCCCACCAAGTTTTAGGTGTGGGATCGGTCGTATGATCTGATATTTTATGGCTGAGTTGTTCTCACGGAATACTGACAGTATTTTAAAAATAAAGTCAGTATTTCGATCCATCGTCTTGTTTTTCCAAAAATCAACGATTTGATGTGCGTTCCCACGATAATTTTTGATGGGAGAAATTCAACTAAAATTTTTTCTGCACATTGAATGGTCGGGAGTCGGGACCTACAGAATTTTCTAAGTCAAAGTTTTCTCTATACAAGCTTGAAATCTTATGGGGGTGAGAAAATTTTTAAAAGGAAGCAAGAAGAAGTACAATATGTTTATGAAACTACTCAAGTACTTCATTTTATAGTTTTTCACAAAGGTAAGGAGGAAAATATAAGTTTCTCACTTTCTCTATCTCTTGTTTTTTATGTGATTGTTAATCGCAACTTGATTTTCATTATTAACACCTCATTATTAATCGCAATTCGAAAATATCATCGTACACCGAAATTTATCTTGCCGCACCCCGATATCTTTTTGGCCGCGCCCGGAAATATCTCATAGTGGTGTGCATGAAACGGCTAATAGAGTAGTGTTGGGCGATGATTTATCTCAGATATTATACTTTTAGAGTACCCAAAAATATCTGCGTAGGGCTGATATCGAGTCGAGTTCAGCCCTACCCCCCCCCCCCCCCCATATTGCAGGTGATTGCTCTCTTGTTCACCGGTTTATCAGCAGATTTCACGCATCTCCTCTCCAATCAAGGTAAAACTTGCATCTTCTCTCGTGTTTCACTGCATTTCTGCTTTGGGTTGTTCCCCAATCTCCCATTTTCTTTGACCGGCCTTATGTGTTGTAATAATTGGATAAAATGCTTCAGTTAATTCTATGATGTTGAAAAGTCTACTTTATTCTTCCACTCAATTTTTGTGGAACGAAATACTCTTTTGATATATTTTTTCCATTTTTAGGTTAGGGTACCTGAAGAAATCACTGTTAAACGGAGAGGAAGGTGACGTGAGGAAGATGCAACAGGTGGGAGCATCAGTGCTAGTAGGGGAGATGAGAGCGGCGCGGCGAAGAGGCAAACACGGGCGTCAACGGAAGGAGCGTGCTAGAAGGAGTGCTGATTTGTTAACTAGAGAGGAAGATGGCGCAAGGAAGATGTCGGAGACGGAAGTAGCTCGGCGAAGAGGGAGACGGGGTGCGGCTTCCACGAAATGGGGGAGAGTAAAGTTTTAGAAAAAAAAATTTGAAAACAAAATGGGGTACGAATAACTATATGAGGGATGCGGTTAAAAATCACCTTTTTTTTGTCCAATTTTAGTATTTACCCCTGAACTTGAGGACCAGGATCCTCTCCAGTTCTCATGAACTGGATAGTATCCAGTTCACAGTCACGATTTCATCTCGCAAATCCGACGGCGAGCACTTGCAGAGTTGGCGAGTGCAGTTGCTGAGTTGGTGAGCTGACTTTTGCGAGATAAAATCGGGACCGTTGGATCATGAACTGGATACTATCCAATTCATGAGAACTGGAGAGGATCCCATTCCGAACTTGCGGTTTAGATAACTAAAACAATTTGATGAGGGCGGCTAGCTAATGAATGGAAAAAAATTCATTAAATTATTTTATGTCTAATTATGGTTGAAAGATTTTACATGGTATAAGATGAAAAATATCTAGGTTTCATTTTGCTGTGTTTTTGCTCTGATGAGTTTGGACATAAACCCTATCGTGTTTGACATGATTGTGAATGGAGTTCATTGGGAGAGGTCATCGAGTGTATGACCCATATTCGTTGATGATGAGCTCATCTAGGTCACACAAGCAGAAGAGGTCAAAGTCAATTCAAAGAGCAAGGGCGAGTATACCATGCAACTTGCATGTACCGGCGAGTAGCCCTCGCAATTTGTTGTATGCGAGTACCCATTGCAATTCGCTATAGGCGAGTAGCTACCTTTTAGTCTCCATGTAGTCATGATCTTCTCCAAGTCGCACAACAGCTATATCACGAAGGTAGGGTATTCTCACATCCATACCAGTCCTTTAGGATTAACTGTCTATAAATAGAACCACTGGGGTACCAAAAATGACATCTTTAAATCTTGACACCCCTCCCTGTTGAGATAATTTTCTCCTAAATATGAAAGAGATCAGCCACCATTGATCATATTTTTCAAGCATGTGTTTCATGACACGTGTTAAAAGGAGTAGCCGTCATTGACTTTAAAACAAACATATGTCTTGCGGCCAGGTGAAACTTCATGGAAGCTTCAATCACATGTCATCTACCACCTCTACCTCCTTTATTTTGGCTCTATAAATAGGCGTGAAGGAGGAGGTGCTGGAGATCGAGCATCACTTCGTTCGGGGGAAGGTGTTGGAGGAGTCTCTGATGATTGAATATTTATAGAGTCAGGACAAATATTGGGGATATTTTCACGAAGTCGTTGTTGAAGGGACCGTTTCTTCGGTTACGGGATTTGATCGGGCTGGTTTCCACTTCCCAATTCAAGGGGGAGTGTTGAAAGTATTGAAGTTGGAGTGAAGCGAAGTAGGGGATGTTTGATATGGCAGACCACACAGGCTGCAGAGACCGCCACAGACTGGTAGCTAGGAAATGGCGGTTAGCCAGTTTCGACTTATACCCTTCCTACCCGTGGTTTGGTTCAGCAAGCACCCTAGATAAGTAACCTGGCGGTTAGCCTTATCTAACCGCGGCTGTTGTGTTCTGGATTATGAGACTGCACAGTCCGCTTAGAGCTTATCAGGATCTCTTGCTCGCAAGAAGGCATACGATTAGCGCAGTCTGTGAATGCTAACCACACAGTTCACTAGAGCTTTCTCGTGCGGGTTGATAGCCAAGTTCGTTGGTCGTGGACTTAGTCACGAGTCTATGACAAGTCCAGGTTTGTTTCCTAATTCGTCGAGACCGCCTGGTTGTGCGGTCTACTTCTAGAGTTCGCCGAGACCTCCTGGTTGTGCGGTCTGCTTCTGGAGTTTGTCAAGACCGCCTGGTTGAGCGGTCTACTTCTGGAGTTTGCCGAGTTCGCCAGTTCGACTAGGCTCGGATTCTATTCTAATTGTTGGCTGCAGTATGCGTAGACTGAATGCAAAGACCGTTGCTAAGTGCGGTCTGGTGGCTGAGTTCGGTATCCCACTGTAAGGTCCCCCTTTCAAAAACTAGGAGGACCTTATGCCCAAAGCGTTTGTCCCACCAAAAGGTTCGTGTTTTGGTAGAGGACCCACTCCTCTCACCCGACCCACGACCCAATTGGCAAGAACCCACGAGGGGTTTATCACATAGCATAAATATATCATCATGATAGAAATAGGTAACCATAACAAGAACCCACGAGGGGTTTAGGTGTCCAAAATGATCATCAAAACATGAGATGACAAAACATAGAGTCTACGGAAGAAAACTACTTATCCTCTCTCCTACTCGAGCTAGTACCCTAAAATCTTCGTAGACTGTCCGAACTGGCTCCTGGAACTCCTCATCAACAGGATCACGCCTACGATCCTCCATCTGCTCCTGCTTCGTGGGTAGGCGCGTCGGACCCTAAAATGATACGTATAAAAGTACGTTAGCCACATCATGACCAAGTAAATCTCACGCTCCTCCCCAGCCCCCTAATCGGTACAAGGAAGGAAACCTGCAAAGAAAATTAGTATAATAGCCGAAGCAACATATCTTGTAATAACAATTAGAAGGTAGTAGCGGGAGAAATAGAAAGTTAGTACAATAGCTGAAGCATCATATCTTGTATAAACAGTTAAAAGATAGTGTCAGGAGAAATCAATGATTTATAAAAAGAGTACTGAAGTAATAAGTTTACCCGTCATCGTATAACTCCTCCTGACGGTGGTATACGATGACGGACCAGGATAATAGTGTGTCACACCCCAAAGCCCACTTTGGGTTTCAGGTTAGGTGACACGCCCTGGGACACGGGCGTGTCCCAGGGCGTGTCATGCTCGGGTTGAGCAGTTGGGTGTGTGGTCGACGAATTTTGGTCAACGATCGTCGAGTGCATAGTACACGGCCTATGACACGGATGTGTCATAGGGCATGTCCCTTGCAGGTTTCAAGCGGGACTGCGTGTACTGGTGGACACGGGTGTGTTCTGGTGTACACGGCCTGGGACAGGGGCGTGTCCCATGGTCGTGTCTCGCTCGGGTGAAGTGGAGATTGTGCTGTGTGAGTACACGACTACTGGTCACGGGCGTGTTGAGCATGACACGGGCGTGTAGGGTGTGGCACGGGCGTGTCACACGACCGTGTACTGGTTGGATTTGAGTCGGTTGCCTACCGCTTAAGTGACACGGCCTGTGACACGGACGTGTCACAGGGCGTATCAAGCCGTGTTCAGCCTATTCTTTGGCAAATCTGAGCCGTTCGTTTCCCTTATCCTGGATCCAAGGGCCAGGCTTCTTCCATGTGGATATAAGGCCGAAAAATAAGGACTTTTCTCTTCATTTCATCATCTTCTTCTTCTCACTTTCCAAGAGAGAGAAAGAGAGAGGGAGAGCTAAGGAAGGAAAAGAGGAAGGAGAAAACCAGCTGCTGGAGGAGCTGCGGAGTGCGGATTCAAGATCCGAGAGCGGATTCGTGAAGGCAAAGCTGAGGCGGTGAATTCCATCTGGCTACTTCATGGCGCCTGTTGAAACTGAAAAACGGTCTCTTGTGGAGTTCACCCTTGGGGAAGGGGTGATCACGCACCTACTTCGCTTTTGCAAGCAAAACAACAAGGGAAACAAGAAAGAATTGACCCAAGGACTCGGTGGGGAGGACCCACCACATACCCGGAAGATCTAAGAACGCTTCCCCCCCCCTTAGCCAAAGGCCGAGCTAATGTATCCTCGGAAAGCACTTGAGAAATGGAGCAGGTGGGCACTGACAGCATGCTTTCTGAGGTACCCCTTGGGTCCTATTTATAGATTTCAGAATTCGAACTGCTAATAACCAAACTGAACTGGCCTGAAATTAACAAAATGCCCTTGGCTGGGTCTGCCAACAACCAAACTCCGCTGTTTTGAAGGGCTATGGACAGACCAGCGGGGGCAAAACAGTAAAAAGTACCTCATAGATCTGGGCGAGCTAGGGAGCTCAGCCACCCCTGAAGATCCGGCTCGCATGTTGTTCCTGAGCCTCGTTGCGCGAGCGCAAGCTAGGATCGTGAGATCGCCCATCGGTCGGCCTCCATTAGTCGGGCTCAGCTCGACGAATCTTGACTTCGCTCGGCGAATGCTGAGCTCGCGGTCGACGAATGCCGAGCTCGGGCTCGGGTTTCTCTACGGAGCTCGCTTGGGGCCTGGGTGATCTGAGCCGGCCGGTCTGGTTCATGGTTCACCCCACTCACCGGATACGGGGTTGTACACAATCCCCGCTCTTTTTGAGCTTGGAAAAGCACAGAAAGAAACATCCAACCCCAAATGTTCGGCGAGTGTGGGGCGGATTGGAGGGAATCTTCGGGTGGGATTCACCTGCGGCTATATATATACACACCTGCCTGACTTTTTCCATTCCCTTTGTTATAGCCCTGCCGAGATGCCGATCCCCAAGGAGATCCAAGAGCGCCTTAACCGGGCTCGCTAGGTCTCAGCTGCTCGCAAAGCTGCCCTGACTGCGGTTCCGCCCGCTGTCCTGCAGGACGGCTCTGTCGAGCCCAGCTCCAAGAGGGTGAAGTCGTTTCCTCAAGCGGCTGAACCTATTTACGATGATCTGAGAACCACCTTGGAGAACGGGACGGCTCGTCCACTTTGCCTGCCCCAGAAAAGGGCAAGAACATTGTCATAATCTGTGACGGCCCGGACAGCCGCCCTGATGGCAGAAGACTACACCTAAGGACTCGCTATTCAGAACTCCGGAAAATCGCCCGCGGGATCTGTCACCTCCCTTTGGGACCTTGGGGGTGACGTCTCCTTCCCGGCTCCTAGATGAGATAGACGACGACCTCTTGGTGGCGCAGCGGAATTCAGGGAGGATTCGCGAGCTGCTCCACGCGCGGTAGCCTGGGGGACAGGGGATGCGAGGCCGAGGTAGATAAAAGGCGACTCCCTTGTCGAGCCGACCGATACTCACCCCCTGGTTCTCCCCTTGCCCGCGCGCCCCGCTTCTTGATTTCTGGACTAGATTGCTATAATAAATAACTTCAAACATTCTTAGATGTGTTCCGTGTTTGAATAATAGTAATTATATTGCTTCTTATTTGACTTAGCCTAGGTTGGGACGCGCCGGAAGTCGGCGAGCTAGGGGTTGGCGAGCTGGGATGGCGAGCTGGGCCGGTTGGACAGCTTGGCCCCCATATTACTTTTTCTATAAATAGCCCCCCCCCCCCACCAACCCCCGTACTACTGCCTTTACTGCTTACTCTTTCTCCCTCTTCCTGCGCTTTTATCTTTCTTACTCGCTCTCCACCCCTTCTTCTGCGAGCATGGGCAAGACCAACCCTGATGCCGACGGCCGCACCAAGTGCGCCCAACACTTCACTGACTACTGCTTCTTTGAAGGGCACACCAGCGAGGTCGAGCTCGTCGAGTTTGTGGACGAACATGTGCTGTCGGGCTTCGAGGCGCGCCGGCCGAGGCAGGGGGAGGCCATCAACACTTTTTATGATGACGAGCCCGCCTTCCCCATCTCGCACTTTGAGGTGGGGCTGCACCTCCCCCTCTGGCTGGAGATCCGGTAGATTTTGAAGTATTCTGGCGCGGTGCCCACACAGCTGAATTCCAACGCCATCGCCATGATGGTGGCGTATGCGAGCTACCTCTGGCGAGAAAGGATAGAGTTCAACCTAACTATGTTCAGGAAGCTCTTCTCCTACAAGGCGACGACGGACGACGTTGCCTACCTCATGGGCTCGCTGATCAAGGTTCGCGAGATCGCGAACAAACACCACAACTGGATGACCAAGATCGCCTTCATCAAGGGCGATCTCGGTAACATCCCCTTCTCCCCCCAGCAAAACGCCGAGGAGGTATACCGCCCGCCGGCCGTGTCCGGCAATGATGCTGACCTCCACAAGTACTTCCTCCACAAGGACTTCGAGGTCACCTTCCTGCGAAGGGGCCTCGATACGCTCCGCCTCGTCCTGCCCGGCGAAGGTACTGTCTACTCTGCTGCTCAGCTCGCCATATTTGCCAACGAAACCTTTCTAAGTTTTCCAAGTTTTTTATTGCAGGGGAGCGGCTAATCCCCGTGAACACGCCATTTACGGACTCGGGATTGTACACGGACCCTCTCGCTCGCGAGAAGGCAGCGGCGACGGTCTGTCGAGACGAGGCGGCCTTCTCCAAACCCTCATCCAGCAAGAGGCGGCGTGAGGATGCGGGGTCGAGCCCGCCCCATCGCCAACAATTACCCAAAAAGATGAGGAAAGTCGTGCCGGCTCCGCGGGGGAAAAAACATCAACAACATCAATCCACCCCCAAATATATGAGCTCGCTTGAAGTCGTCTCCGACGCGTCGCCGGAGAGCCCGATGAGGGAAATCACCAGCAAGGGGCAGAAGGGTGGCAAGACCTCTGTTCCCCCTGCGGCGAGCTCTCCCCCTCCTCAGTGAAAAGGACGGCTCGCGAGCTCGGCGTGCCGAAAGAACATCCTCTCTTCAGCTTTGGGGCGGTGGAAAGACTCGGCGGACGAGCCCATGGTGCAGTTGGATGAGCTGGCCCACCGGGTTTCCATCTCCACCCTTCACCCCTCCTAGCATGACCGCGAGCCCGCCATCGGTCACGCTTATGCCCTCAGCTTCGGCCTCTATGGCCGGGAGGACGCCGAGGCCTACAAGGGCATGAACTTGCGGCAGCTCGGCCATGAGTGCATGCAGGCCCACCTGCGAGCCATGGAGCTCCATCACATGTTGGTCCGCCGCAGCTTCGGCCTTAGCCACCAACTTCAAAAAGCCGAGCAGGCTCGCGACGTCGCCAAAGACAAGGTCGCCGACCAGGCGAGGCAGCTCGACATCGCTGAGGGTCTTCTCGCCCAGACCGCCGGCGGATTGGTGAGTATCATGCTTCCTCTTTTCTCTTTTAATTAAAACATTTTGCGTCATTGTTAACGAATTTTCCTTTTTCATCAGGATGTCAAGGCCGCCGGGGAGTTGCGGGCTCGCAATGCCGAGCAAGGGGAGGAGATCGGCCCGCTGCGCGCCCGGCTTACCGAGCTGGAGGGGGCGAATGTGAGGCTGAAGGAGGAGAATCAGAACCTCAGCCGCGAGGTCCGCCGCCAGGCGGTGATCTTCTTCCCGGCTAGCGACGCCGATCCTACCCTCCCCTATAAGAGGCCGAGGATCTTTGGCGAGGCTGACCTCGCCGAGAGGCTGCGGATCAACTCCATCCAGGCCGCCGAATGCACCCTCCAGATGATGAAGGACACTGGAGTGCTGGTGGAGGGGTCCGAGGAGATCTCAGTCTGGGACCTGATGCCGAGCTTGTTCCCGGCGACGCCGCCCAGCGAGAAGGAGGACAGTCTGGACGCGCTCTTTCGGAAAAGCTTTCAGGACCCGTCCGGCAGAGGGGAGGAGGATCGTCAGTCTGGCGAGGGGGAAAGGGTTGACATTGTGTTTTTCTTCATTTTTTGTAACCTCGCCGAGGCGTGCCTCCCCTGTAACTATTGACGTTTAAAGAAATACAAACTTTTGATATAACTTTTGTCCTCTCTTTTTCTCTTCTTTTTTTGCATGTCCCCGCTGTGCCCGGCTTGCTCGCGAACGCTTCCTTGGGCGATCTCGCGTAGATATATTTTGCGAGTAGGATATTTGTTAGAGCCCGTTTGTGAGAATACACTCTGAGAGCTCGCTGATTCTTGGGACTCGCCCCGGCTCGCTTGCGAGCGGCCCATAACCTTATCAATACAAGACCAAATTCGCAGAATTTTCACAAGTAAAACAAAGCGGGGGACGAGGTGCCCTGGCGGGATTCGCCTCCCTTCGGCGAGGTCCAATGGCCTAGCTTGCCACCCTTCTGCCGAGGCCGAGCTGTATTGGAGAGCCCGAACTCGCCTATGTAGAGCTCTCCTCTCTTATTCTGAGAAGGGATAAGCTTGTTAGGCACTACCTGGGGAGTGTAGGACTTCCCTGAGTGATCTTCACCCATGTCAGCTAGGTGAGAGCCTGGCAGCGGGACCTGCTCGGGGTCCAAGGCTGACACCAACGAGTGACTTTCTGCCCTGTCATCTAGGTGAGAGCCTGACAGCGGGATCTGCTCGGGGTCCAGGGCTGACACCAGCGAGTGACTTCCAGCCCTATCAGCTGGGTGAGAGCCTGACAATGGGATTTGCTCGGGGTCCGGAGGTTGACACTAGCGAGTGACTTCTAGCCCTGTCAGCTAGGTGAGAGCCTGACAGCGGGTCTGCTCGGGATCCAGGGCTGACACCAGCGAGTGACTTCCAGCCCTATCAGCCAGGTGAGAGCCTGACAGTGGGATCTGCTCGGGGTCCTGAGGTTGACACCAGCGAGTGACTTCCAGCCCTGTCAGCTAGGTGAGAGCATGACAGCGGGATCTGCTCGGGGTCCAGGGGTTGACACCATCGAGTGACATCCAGCCTTGTCAGCTAGGTAAGAGCCTGACATCGGGATCTGCTCGAGGTCTAAGGATGACACCGAGTGACTTCCAGTCCTGCCAGCTAGGTGAGATCCTGATAGTGGGATCTACTCGGGGTCCAGGGCCGACACCAGCGAGTGACTTCCAGCCCTATCAGTTAGGTAAGAGCCTGACAGCGGGATCTGCTCGGGGTTCGGAGGTTGACACCAGCGAGTGAGTTCCAGCCCTGTCAGCTAGGTTAGAGCCTAACTGTGGGATCTGCTCGGGGTCCAGGGGTTGACACCATCGAGTGACATCAAGCCCTGTCAGCTAGGCGAGACCCTGACAGCGGGATCTGCTCGGGGTCTAAGGATGACACTGAGTGACTTACAGCTCTGCCAGCTAGGTGAGAGCCTGACAACGGGATCTGCTCGGGTCCAGGGGTTGACACCATCGAGTGACATCCAGCCCTGTCAGCTAGGTGAGACCCTGACAGCGGGATCTGCTTGGGGTATAAGGATGACACCGAGTGACTTCCTGCCCTTCCAGCTAGGTGAGAGCCTGACAACGGGATCTGCTCGGGGTCTGGAGGTTAACACCATCGAGTGACATCCAGCCCTGTCAGCTAGGTGAGAGCCTGACAGCGGAATCTGCTCGGGGTCTAAGGATGACACCGAGTGACTTCCAACCCTGTCAGCAAGGTGAGAGCTTGACAGTGGGATCTGCTTGGGGTATAAGGATGACACCGAGTGACTTCCAGCCCTGTCAGCTAGGTGAGAGCCTGATAGCGGGATCTGCTCGCGGTCCGGAGGTTGACACCAGCGAGTGACTTCCAGCCCTGTCAGCTAGGTGAGATCATGACAGCGGGATCTTCTCGGGGTCCAGGGGTTGACACCATCGAGTGACATCCAGCCCTGTCAGCTAGGTGAGAGCCTGACTGCGGGATCTGCTCGGGGTCTAAGGATGACATCGAGTGACTTCCAGCCCTTCCAGCTAGCTGAGAGTCTGACATCGGGATCTGCTCGGGGTCCGGAGGTTGACACCATCAAGTGACATCCAGCCCTGTCAGCTTGGTGAGAGCCTGACATCGGGATTTGCTCGGGGTCTAAGAATGACACCGAGTGACTTCCAGCCCTATCAGCTAGGTGAGAGCCTGACAGCGGGATCTGCTTGGGGTCTAAGGATGACACCGAGTGACTTACATCCCTACCAGCTAGGTGAGAGCCTGATAGCGGGATCTGCTCGGGGTCCGGAGGTTGACACCATCGAGTGACATCCAGCCCTGTCAGCTAGGTCAGAGCCTGACAGCGGGATCTGCTCGGGGTCTAAGGATGACACCAAGTGACTTCCAGCTCTGTCAGCTAGGTGAGAGCCTGACATCGGGATCTGCTCGGGGTCTAAGGATATAACCGAGTGACTTCCAGCCCTGCCAGCTAGGTGAGAGCCTGACAGCGGGATCTGTTCGGGGTCCGGAGGTTGACACCATCGAGTGACATCCATCCCTGTCAGCTAGGTGAGAGCCAGACAACGAGATTTTCTCGGGGTCTAAGGATACTTCACTTCTTTATGCAAACTTATTGTGACAGCACTGATGTGTTAAAGAACTTTATTAAAAATCAAAGTACCACTTACATGTTTTAAGGAAAAAAGCACTTCAAGTCATTGCCACTCCAGGTGAGACTCAGGGTCTCGTCCTCCACATTTTGGAGTCGATACCCTCCTGATTTCAATACCTCTTTTACAATGAATGGTCCTTCCCAGCTGGGGTTGAGCTTCCCCACTGTTGCCGACCTCCCTGCTGCGTCCACCTTCTTTAGCACCAAGTCCCCCTCCATAAATTGTTTGACTCTGACGTGCTTGTCAAAGTACTTGACCATCCTCCTCTTCACCTCTTCCTGTCAGACGACGGAGAGGTCACGTAGCTCCTCCACCATGTCAAGGGAGAACCGCAGCTCTTCCTCGTTCTCAGCCTGCCATTCTTCCCTGCCTTCCTCGGCCGCAACAACTCGAGGTGTTTGGTCTTAAAATTCTACGGGGAGCACTGCCTCGCAACCATGGGAGAGCTTGAATGGGTCTCTCCTGTAGCTGTGTTGGGGGTGGTCCTTAAGGCCCAGAGAATAGCAGGAAGCTGCTCCACCCAACCCAGCTCCCCTTTAGATTTTCCACTTTCTTCTTTAGAAGGTTAACGATGATTTTGTTCGCGGCCTCCACCTGCCCGTTGCTCCTGTGGTGGTGGACCGAGGCGAACCTAAGGTCGATCCCAAGTTGCTCGCAGAAACTGGTAAACTCCGCGCTGGCGAACTGGGGCCCATTATCCGTGACAATGGCCTGGGGCAGCCCGTGGCGGCAAATGATCTCCCCCCAAACGAAGTTCCTGATGACCTGGGAAGTCACCTTGGCCAGCGCCTTCACCTCCAACCACTTTGAGAAATAATCGATCATCACTAGTAGGAACCTTCTCTGCCCACTGGCCTGGGGGAACGGTCCAACCAAATCCATTCCCCAAATGGCAAAGGGTCAGGGGCTGTGATACTCTTGAGTTGCTGGGCCGGCTATAGCTGGAGGGGGCAAACAGCTGACACTTGTGGCATCTTCTTGCAAACTCTGTCGCATCGCGGCCCAGGGTGGGCCAGAAATACCCTTGCCTGATGATCCTTCCTTCCAGGGTCCGACTCCCGGAGTGACTCCCACACTCCCCGGAGTGGACTTCCTCCAAGATTTTTTGTACTTCCCCCTCGGCCACGCAACAAGACAACATCCCAGAGAGAGTCTTCTTGTACAATTGCCCGTCCTGGAGGAGGTAGTACGTCAACTTGTACCTGAGCTTCTTCTTGTCCACCCCCTCCGGATACTCTCCCGTGGAAAAGAAAGTTGTGACCGAGTCCATCCACGAGGACCGCTGATCTATCTCCATGATCTCTCCCTCTTCGATGGAAGGGCGGAATAGGTCGGTGATAGTCCTCCCCACCCGTGGACCATGCTTTGCTAATTGATCGACTTGTTCATTTTTCTCCCGGGGCACGTGCTAGATGGAAAAGGCTTGGAATGTGCCAATGACCCCCTTTACTTTGGCTAAGTATAGCCGCAGGGTAGGCTCTCTCGCCTCTAACTCCCCGTTGACCTGGGAAGCTACCACCATGAAGACAGTAAGGACCTCCACGTCCAACACCCCCAACTCCCTGGCCAGGCGCAGCCCTGCTATCACAGCCTGATTGCTGGTGATGGGAAAGTGCACCACCACCGTCTGCTCAATTCTAGTCCCCTGGGGGCTCTCCAAGATCACCCCTACTCCTAGGGAATGCCTCCCCGAGGCGCCATCTACCTTTACCTTCCAAGGAGTCGGACGAGTGAGCTCTTCCTCCGCCACCTCAATCACATAATCGGCCAAGAAGTCGGTCATCGCTTGAGCTTTGATCGAGAGGCGGGGAATGAAGGAGACGTCGAACTTACTCAACTCCACCGATCACTTGGCCAGCCTGCCAGAATGCTCCACCCCCTCAAAGATGTTGCGGAGGGGATGGTCAGTCCCCACTCGGATTGAGTGTGCCTGGAAATAGGGCCGCAGCCTTTGGGCTGAGATGACCAGGGCGAAGGCCAGCTTCTCCAAAATCGGATACCGGAGCTCGGCCTTCCTCAGGACGCTGCTCACGTAATATATAGGGAGCTGCTTCTTCCCTTCTTCTCGAACTAGGACAGAGCTTAAGGCCTCTGCCCCGACCCCGAGATACAAAAACAAGTCCTCCCCCTCCTTTGGCCCTTGGAGCAATGGGGCCCGAGTCAACTGCATCTTGAGGGCCTGGAATGCCTCCTCGCACTCCTTGGTCCACTCAAATTTTTGACCCCCCCCCCCTCAGTATTTTGAAGAAGGGGGAGCACTTCTCCCCAGCCCGGGAGAGGAACCTACTTAGCCCTGCCAGCTTCCCCGTTAGCCGCTGCACCTCCTTAGTATTCCGAGGCGACCCCAGCTCTATGATAGCCTTGACCTTATCAGGATTTGGCTCGACTCCTGCAGGGGTGAGGAGGTGCCCCAAAAACTTTCCTCTGCTAGCCCCGAAGACACACTTCAGGGGGTTCAACCGCATCTTGTACTTGCGCAGGGTAGCAAAGCTCTCCTCTAGGTCCTGGAGGTGAGAGTCCACATACTAACTCTTGATCATGAGATCATCTACGTACACCTCCAGGTTCCTCCCCTTCTGTTCTTTGAAGACACTATCCATCATTTTCTGGTAGGTCGCCCCGACATTCTTCAGCCCGAAGGGCATCATTTTATAGCAGTAGCATCCATCCCCCGTGATGAACGAGACATCCTTGGCATCCGGGGGGTGCATCCTGATTTGATGATAACCTGAAAATGCATCTAGAAAACTCATTACAGAAAAACCAACGGCTGAGTCAACCAGCGCGTCGATCCGAGGCAAGGGATAACAGTCCTTAGGACAAGATTTATTAAGCAAAGAGAAGTCGATGCACATACGCCACTGGTCGTCTCCCTTTTTAACCATGACTATATTAGAGACCCAGCCGGGGTACTGGATCTCAGATATGAAGCCGGCCTTGAGAAGCTTTGTCACCTCCTCCCTGATGGGCTCGACAAGCTTGTCCGCCGTGGACCTCTTCCTTTGCTGAACAGGGCGTGCTCCTGAGTCCAAGTTGAGGCGGTGGCAAGCCATATCCACGTCAACCCTCAGCATCTCTGCGGCGCTTCATGCGAAGAAGTCCACGTTCTTCTGGATGCATGCAAGCATCCTGCCTTGATCCTCCGGGGTCAGCCCTCCGCTGACGCGAACCTTATCCACCCTGCATTCACAAGTGAGGACCTCCAGCTCCACAACCTCTTCCTCAGCCTCCAACCTGGACTGCTCATCCCATTCTTCAAAATCCCTCTCCTCTAGGACGAGTACCTCCGCCTCCATCTCTTCCTCCACAGCCATCGCCTCGACCGACTCCTCCTGATCTCCTCCTGCCGCCTCTACTTTGGTGTAGCTCTCCAGCTCCTCCACACCAGCTTCCTGCTCCGCCTCATCCATCCTTCGCTCCATCTCCTCGGCTGCCTCCTGCCAAGAGATGGAGTTCACGACGGTGACGTAGCATTCCCGCGCCACTTTGGGGTCCCCCCTGACCCTGACCTGAATCCCCTCTGCATTGAACTTCAAGCATTGATGGAACGATGAGGGGACGCAGCGGAAGGCGCTGATGAGGGGCCTCTCGAATATGGCGTTGTAGCTGCTGGGGGCATCCACGACGACGAACCTGCAGTTCCTGGACTGCCCCCCCCCCAGGGTGACATGGAGCCCCACACCTACTTCGACCTCGTTCCTCTCCCCCAAAAATCCGAACAGGGGCCCATCCGAGGCCAACACCCTCTTCGCCTCCACCTTCATTACGTCAAATGCCTTCTTAAAGACGACGTTGATGGAGCTTCCGTTGTCGACGAGGATCCGGGAGACGGTAAAATTTTCGATGGCCGTCTGGATGACCAGCGCATCGCAAAAAGGATACTCGTGATCCGCCATATCGCTCCTTGAGAAGGTGATCCTCTCTTCTGGGGGTGGGGTTTGGGATGTGGAGCCTCAATTCTTGATGCCCATGCTGCTGCTGCTTCTCCCTGTTTCCCCTCATTTTGAGGAACTCCGGGCACGTGGCTGTTGTAACATCCCGCCTTTTATTGGGCCACCAGAGCCTTAGTGGGCCCAATGAAAGTGCCCGAACCCTACCCATGACCCAGTGAGAAATAACCCTAAGCGGGAAATAGAGCTAGAGAACTCTGAATTGAGTTCTGTCAGTTCCTGTGGCATCGTATAGTCAATACGAGTGCATCGGAACTCGTTCAGTTGGACTCCGAGGTCTAACGACAATTTTACACATTTCGACCATTTTAGCGCGCTGCGACGCGCAAATTTCGGACTTTCGTCAAACGGACTCCGATTCAACCCCAGTCAGTGGCGTTAGACTCGTGTGGTCAATACGAAGTCAACGGAAGTCGTCCCGGTCAATTTCGATGACGATTGGTCAACCCGTGGTCAAATCAAGCATAGTTGTGCACCGAAAAGCGTGCGCACACCAATTATGACATGACACCCGAACTTTGACCCGACCCCGACAACTTGGACCCACTTTGACTTTTACCAGCAAGGGGGACCCAACCTAGGGTTGACTTGGTCAAACCCTCATAAAAATCCACTTTTTGGATTTTTCTCAAAGTGAGGGGCCCACCTCCTCTCCAAAGAAGGATGGCCCATGCCCCCCTCACTCTCCATGAGCCCCAACCAGCAAGCCTCCCAAAGCTCAAGTGGAGGCCCACCCACTTTTTCTTTTCTCCCACTCTCCCCCTCTCTTTCTTCACCATGAAGGCCCAAGCTTCAAGCCCATAAAGGGCCCATCCATTTTCCCCACATGGGGGAAAATGGGAGACTTCCAGCTGTCATTAGACAGCTGGAGGGTGGGGATTAATCCCTCCCTAAGGAGGGATTAGTCCCACACCACCCAAAGGGAGGGAACTCTCCCTCCCCCTCCATATAAAAGGACCTCCCCTCCCCTAATCCTCCTCACACCTCTCAGAGAAGCTCTCTCCCTCTTCTCCCCCCCTCTGCCGGAGCTCAGGTGGCCGGAAAAAGCCAAGCCGGAGCTCCTCCTCCCCTCCTCCACCACCTTGAGCCATGTCCGACCAAGCCGGCCCCTCCCGAGCCCACCAAACTCAGGTGGAAGCTTTCTCCCTCCTCCTTCTCCATTCTGGACGTCTTGCATGGCGCTCCCGGCGGCCGGAGCGCCGCCGCCGACATCCCCCTCTCCTCCCATTCAAAAAAGAAGAAACAGCTCCGGCGGCGGCCGGCAGCGGCAGGCCGCCGGACCACCGCCGAAGGGAGCGCCCACCACCGGCGGGTTGGCCGGTTGTGGAGCTACGGCCGGCCGGTGGCCGGCCAGCGGCGGAGAAGACCCGTAAGGGCGGATTTTTGATACAGCGGGGTGGGGAAAATGATGATGAACAGTAACTCCATTTTATATAAATATAAAATATATTATATATATTATTATAATATTATAATATTATAATAATGGTTTGATTTTCTTTGAGACTAAAATAGGCTCCTAGGGAAAAAGTGTTGAACATAAAAAATGTCCCCTTTGTTAAGGGCTTCCTCCACAAAAAGTTTGAGAATTTTTGGTGTTGATTTGTTATTTTTAAAAGCCCAATTAAACTTTATTTGTCCAAATTAAAGGGCCAAAACTCTTTGAAAAATTATGAAAAGTTTTCTATACTCATTTTATATCCATATAAGGGTTGTATCAAAATTTGAGCTCATGGGGATAAGTTCTGATATTTTTCCTAAAATATGGAAGCCTAGGACCGCGCTCGATATTATTACGCTCGTTTTCTTCGAAAATGAAAATTGGAGCGCGCGACTATCCTCTCTAATTTGAATAAGTTTCATATCGACGAGAGTGGCCGATGCAAGTGACCAAGCTCCGGGTGTTCGAGATTTCATGAAAACTGTCGAGCGCCTCGACTCTCGGGCGATTTGGGCACGCTCGGAAGATGAGAGCACGAGTGGTGAGTTATGAATTATTCTTGATGAATAATGAAAGTATAACTCCTGATAAGCCCCAATCCGATTAAGCCGTGGTTAATAAGGCGCAACCAACTCATAATCGGATCTTAATAAAGGTGTAACCCAAGGAAACCTTATTAAAAACTGGGATGGAACTGAAAAATCTCTCCTGAGAACGGAGATGGAACTGAAGCCTCCTGTATGGAGTGATTGGACTACTAACCATTTTCTTTATGATTATTCCAGTTTTGCACTGGTCCAGTTCCTTTATTCTTTTCAGTTCAGTACTTTCAATTCAGTACTACTCCAGTCTCGTACTGGTCAAGATTATTTCATTACTTTCATTTCAGTACTACTCCAGTCTCGTACTGGTCAAGCTTATTTCAATACTACTCCAGTCTTGTACTGGTCACATTTCTTTCCAGCACTTTAAATAAGCAGCATAACCACCGCACTTGATCTTATCGCAATTTACTTTTATATTCCCGGGTCCTGCTCTGACAAGCAGTTGTTGTTTAGGTTGAGCCTTAGTTGGGGATAACCGGAGTTGAGGTAGTCCTCCAGGTCTAGCCCCAAATAAAGCGCTCCCACGCTCCTTGTCGAAAGTAGAGCAAAGTGCCGATGCCCGAAGTGTAAGACTAGTAAGGCAGGCCGTCGTAGACCCGATGTTATATTGTTTGCAATTGTTTGATTGATTGTAAATTGCTTGCGGTGAAATGGTGGCGGGTCAGTCCCTTCCGCAGACCGTTCGTACCGGTGCGGCAAGGTTGACGACTCAAGGCGATAGGGAGATGAGTACCACGGGTGACCGACCGTTATATTCCCCGTCGGGTTTTCCTCCGTTGGTCGGCCAAAATGATTCGCCGGATGTCGCTCACATCCAAGAGTACACAAGGTTGTACGTGAGGGCCTGGGGTTGTGCGGTACGATCACCCCCAGAAGTGGCAGGACTGGCCACTGTCACCAACGGCCACATCGGTGAGGCCCGCGGGGCTCGCTACCCTGCTGGAACAGAAGCGGTCCAAACTATGTCGACATAGGGTTTGTGTGCGCGGCTATGAATGCCTGCGGTTTGTGTGCGCGGCTATGAATGCCTGCGGTTTGTGTGCGCGGCTGTGAATGCCTGCGATAGAATTCAAGATATGAAAACATGTTGTGCTGATGAGCTAGTAGAGCCTTGCTATAACCGTTTTATGTTATTGCTGCTTTTTCCGGTTATACTGCACTCTTTTATAATTGCTCCTAGTTGTTCATATATGAAATGTTGTGATAACCCTCTCTTGCTTCGACTATTTACTTTTGTTGGGTGAGTGCGTGCTCGTCCCCAGGATGTGGATCCGGGGAGGAGATTTGTTTCCACTTAGCTCTGTGACTAACGGTTATTTGATTAACCATTCACAGGAGGTGGAGCACCGTAGTGACCCGCTGCCGCAGGAGATTACGCCAGCAGCTAGGTCTACTCGAGCAGATGCACCCCCGCCGTCTCCGGTGTTTAGAGACGTGAGTGCCGCCGAGCAGTTTAGAAGAGAGAGTGTGTGAGAGACTTATGTAGTACATGTATAGCCCACGGGCTTTTATAAACGCATAAGGCTTCGGCCCTAGAACCTCTGTATTAATATGATATGTTATATATATATGTAGTGGTTTCCTGTTAATTCTTCCGCTATATTCTGATGGGTTGTGAATGTTATGATTCGAACCACTCAAGACGACCATCTAGTGCTTGAATAGGGTGGATTGTTTCCCCTATGAGCCCTGGGTGGACGTCTTGGGTCAGTAGTACCCCTCCGACCCAACCCGGGAAAAAGGTTGGGGGGGGGGGGGGGGGTACTACAAATGGATCAGAGGGATCACGATTCGTCCTTGTGGAGCAGTCTCAGGATCCCTCCGTCCCTCGCTTCGTTCTAGGTTCGGGACGAACCTTGCAGTGGAAGCCTGGTGGACCCTAGTGTAGAGGCTTAGGGATTCTAGACTGTGCGTTAGTACGCCCATACACCATTGTTTTCCGCTTGGGTTGTCGCTTTTGCAAATTCCCTTACTTTTGCAAAATACTGACACTCTTTCATGTTACTTCTCCAGATACCGGAGTACAGTAACAGGGGATCCTCGTCCAGAGGATACGTTCCAGCCACCCCACCACCAGACTCGGTTGCTCCCGCAGCCGTACCGTTTGCCGAGTCAGATATAGGGCAGACACTGACGGCTATACTAGCGACTTTCCGAGATGCCCTGGCACAGCCACCGCGGGAGATGACCGCACCCACAGATCTGCTGACGACTTTTCGAGGACTGAGGCCTCCCCCTTTCAGGGGTACAGAGACGACCATTCAGGTAGAGGAGTGGGTGGAGCGAGTGGAGGAGCTGTTGGTAGGGATGATGTGCCCAGCTGTGGCAGCAGTCTCTTTGGTGGTGACCCTCTTGGAGGGATATGCGAGGGATTGGTGGAGAGCGTCTAGTCACTCTACCTTCCGAGGTCGGCCGATGAGCACGATCCTTTGGGGGGAGTTCTCCGTGGCTCTGCTAGAATTTTTCATCACAGATGCAGACCGAGCTGCGCTGCAAGAGAGGTTCCTGCTCATTCGACAGGGCAACCGCACTGTGGCAGAGTATGAGAGAGAGTTCATACACCTGGCACGCTTCGCCGGAAACCTGGCTGCCTCCGACAGGGATAGGGCTTCTCGGTTCTACCGAGGACTACGAGACGACCTGAGGCAGTCCTTGATTATGCTCTCTCAGGCCACCTTCCACACCATAGCCACTCATGCGGCAGCTCTAGAGTTAGACCAGCAGATGGTGGCTCAGCGACGCAGAGGTCAAGTAGAGCTTCCTCGAGACCAGAGGCGAGACGTTGGAGTCGCTCCCCATAGACAGGATAGAGAGAGCAGACAGCGACGCCGCAGGCTGCCTTATAGGCGTCCACCAGCACCCCCAGCACCCCCAGCTGCACAGCAAGACAGTAGACCAGCTCCAGCTCCACAGCCCCCACTAGTGGCCCGACGAGATGTTCCCTTCGCAGGGAACTGCTTCTTGTGTCAGCAGCCGGGACATATGAGGGCCTTCTGCCCTCAGGCGATAGGGAGACCAGGACTAGGAGCAGTCCAGGGTGGACAGCCGGCACGGGGACAGGGTCAAAGAGGCCGTAGAGGCCGAGCTGGCAGGAGAGGCCAGCAGGGCCGAGCAGCTCCCCAGGAGGCCTATGCACTGGACTTGCAGCATGGACCAGCCCCTGACGTAGTCATAGGTATATATCTTAGGCGATAGAAGATATCAGATCTTCCACTATTGTTGTATATTTCATATATATATATGTATATGTATATTAGTTGGATGATATATATCTATATGTTTTCCTATGACGTCAGGAATCTTGTTGGTAGAAGGTCACCCTGCCAAAACCCTTTTTGACACAGGAGCGACTCATTCTTTCGTCTCCCACGATTTCATCGCAACAAAGGGAAATGTTATTCGCTCAACCGGACTGTCTATACGAATCCGTTTACCAGACGGGTCGGATATGACATCCACCGAAAAGTGTTCGTTTCAGGCTACGCTGGGAGAGGTAGAGTTTGAAATCTACGCAACCATCCTAGCTATAACTGGGTTTGACATAATTCTGGGAATGGACTGGCTGGCTGAGCACCAAGCCCAGATAAACTGTTCCACGCGAGAAGTCCGGCTACAGAATCCAAATGGCCAGAGCGTCGCGTTGACAGGTGTGCCATCTGTCTCTCGTATTATCTTGACTTCTACACAGATGATGAAGTCAGTCCGTTAGAAGGATGAAGTATTCCTTATTTATTTCGAGATGGAAGATAAGACCCCGGCGCTCGCCAAGGTCCCAGTAGTCCGAGACTTTCAAGATATCTTCCCTGAGTCCCTCCCGGGATTGCCACCTCAGCGAGAGGTCGACTTCCAGATCGAGCTCGTGTCCGGAGCACGGCCAGTATCGCGAGCCCCCTACCGGATGGCCCCAAGGGAGCTGACTGAACTAAAGATCCAGCTACAAGAACTAATAGATGCTGGATTCGTCCGTCCAAGTTCCTCGCCCTGGGGAGCCCCGGTACTTTTCGTCAAGAAGAAGGACGGGACTCTGCGACTGTGCATCGACTATAGGGAGCTAAATAAGCTTACTGTACGCAACACGTATCCCCTTCCTAGGATCGACGAACTGTTCGATCAGTTACAAGGTGCTTCGGTATTCTCCAAAATGGACCTGAGGTCCGGCTATTATCAGCTTCGGATCCGAGAGGAAGATATTCCTAAGACTGCCTTCAGCTCCCGACACGGTCTTCACGAGTTCCTAGTGATGCCCTTTGGGCTCACCAACGCTCCCTCCGCCTTCATGGCCCTGATGAATAGAGTCTTTGAACCCTTCTTGGATCACTTTGTCATCGTCTTTATAGACGATATCCTAATCTACTCGAAGACCAAGACGGACCATACCCGGCACCTGCAGATGGTTCTATTAAAGCTCCGGGAGCACTCTCTCTTCGCCAAATTCAGTAAGTGCGAATTTTGGCTAGAAGAAGTTGGATTCTTGGGCCACACGATAAACAAGGAAGGAGTGGCAGTGGACCAAGCCAAGATCCAGGCAGTACAAAATTGGCTGCCACTCAGGACGGCTGCGGATATCCGGAGTTTCCTCGGCCTTGCCGGATACTACAGGAAGTTTGTCGAGGGATTTTCCAAGATTGCCCTACCCCTGACTGCTCTCACCAAGAAGGACGCCGTATTTCGATGGACGCCGGAGTGCGAGGCTGCGTTCATCGAACTGAAGAAGCGTCTGACTTCCGCGCCAATCCTTACGATTCCTTCAGGGACCGAGGGATTTCAAATCTACACTGATGCCTCCCTGAAAGGATTGGGAGCAGTCCTAATGCATCATGGTAAGGTAGTGGCCTACGCTTCGTGGCAATTAAAGCCGCATGAATTAAACTACGCAGCACACGATTTAGAGTTGAGCGCCGTCGTCTTCGCCCTTAAAATCTGGAGGCATTATCTGTACGGAGTAACATGTGAGATCTTCTCCGACCACAAGAGCCTCGAGTATATTTTCACGCAAAAAGAGCTGAATCTCCGGCAGCGCCGATGGTTGGAATTCTTATGCGATTACGACTTCACTCTCCAATATCACCCCGGGAAGGCTAATAGAGTCGCTGACGCCTTGAGCCGCCAGCCTGCGATAGTCGGGAGTTGGATGGAGCAGATCCCTAAGGAACTTTTCCAGTCTTTGATAGACTTGGAGATTACCCTGGTTGCCCGAAGAGATCCGGAAGAGTACTATTCTCAGCTGTATTGGATGGAGATCCAATGTGATATCCGGGACCGGATACGAGAAGCCCAGAAGCTCGACCCAGAGGTAATGTCGATCATCTAATCTCTGCAAGGAGGGGCACAGGAGGATTATAACTTGCATGATGGGATTCTACAATTCAAGCATCGCATATTTATTCCCGCTACTGGAGGGATTCGTGGGGAAATTCTGCAAGAGGCCCATCAGTCGAGGTACTCGATTCACCCTGGCGTAGTTAAGATGTACGTGGACTTGCGTAGGACCATTTACTGGCCCGGAATGAAGAGAGATGTCACCGACTTCGTGGCCCGATGTCAGACCTGTCAGAAGGTCAAAGCTGAATGCCGCAGTCCAGGAGGCCTATTGCAGCCCCTGCCGATACCAGAATGGAAGTTCGAAGACATCTCCATGGACTTCGTCCACGGCCTACCTCGATCCCGTGCTGGGAATGACTCAATATGGGTGGTCGTAGATCGACTCACCAAGGTAGCGCGGTTCATTCCAAACCGACAGGGTGACGGAGTAGATATCCTGGCCAGGATGTTCCTAGAACAAGTGGTACGATTTCACGGAGTACCAAAGACCATCGTGTCTGATCGTGATGGTCGTTTCACATCTAAGGAATGGAGGCGGGTGCAGGCATATTTGGGAACCAAGTTGGCCTTCAGCACTGCCTTCCACCCGCAGACAGACGGACAGACGGAGAGGACGAACCGGACGATGGAGGATCTTCTTCGACTGTGCATAGTGGAGCACAATGAGCCGTGGGAGCAGCTGTTGTCGTTCGTCGAATTTTCGTACAATAACATAAACCAGGCTAGTATTAAGATGGCTCCGTATGAGGCATTGTATGGAAGGCATTGCCGAACACCGTTGACTTGGGCTCAGGAAGAGGACCCGGAAGCCTTGGGAGTGGCTTACATCGATGACACTACGGCAGCGATACGGCTGATTCAGGAGCGAATGCGGGAAGCGCAGAGCCGGCAGGCTAAGTACTATGATGCGCGACACCGACCGGTGGAGTTCAGCGTGGGGGAAATGGTGTTTCTGAAAATAAAACCCATGCATGGTGTCTCCCGGTTGAGGAAGCAGAAAAAGTTAGATCCCCGCTTCTTGGGCCCCTACCCGGTGATAGAGCGTGTTGCCCCCGTCGCCTATCGTTTAGCCTTACCCCCAGAGTTGGGGAATCTTCATAATGTGTTTCATGTCTCTTCCTTGAGACGAGTCCTCCGGCAACCAGAGCAGTACCTTCCTACCCCTCCGGCGCAACTACTGTCAGATAGATCCGTCCGGCTCGAACCCGTCAGAGTAATAGATTACAAGGTGAAGACACTACGGAACAAAACCATTCCGATGGTTAAGGTGCTATGGTCAAACTGTGGACGAGAAGAGTTCACATGGGAACCTGAAGCACTCCTCCGAGAAAAGCACTCAGAGCTCTTTCCCCAGGTATGTTACTTTTTCCCCCTACTTCAAGCAAATTTTCGGGGACGAAAATCCTTTTATTTTTATTGGATTGTAACATCCCGCCTTTTATTGGGCCACCAGAGCCTTAGTGAGCCTAATAAAAGTGGCTCGAACCCTACCCATGACCCGGTGGGAAATAACCCTAAGCGGGAAATAGAGCTAGAGAACTCTGAATTGAGTTCTGTCAGTTCCTGTGGCCTCGTATAGTCAATACGAGTGCATCGGAACTCGTTCAGTTGGACTCCGAGGTCTAACAACAATTTTACACATTTCGACCATTTTAGCGCGCTGCGACGCGCAAATTTCGGACTTTCGTCAAACGGACTCCGATTCAACCCCAGTCAGTGGCGTTAGACTCGTGTGGTCAATACGAAGTCAACGGAAGTCGTCCCGGTCAATTTCGATGACGATTGGTCAACTCGTGGTCAAATCAAGCATAGTTGTGCACCGAAAAGCGTGCGCACACCAATTATGACACGACACCCGAACTTTGACCCGACCCAGACGACTTGGACCCACTTTGACTTTGACCAGCAAGGGGGACCCAACATAGGGTTGACTTGGTCAAACCCTCATAAAAATCGACTTTTTGGATTTTTCTCAAAGTGAGGGGCTCACCTCCTCTCCAAAGAAGGATGGCCCATGCCCCCCTCACTCTCCATGGGCCCCAACCAGCAAGCCTCCAAAAGCTCAAGTGGAGGCCCACCCACTTTTTCTTTTCTCCCACTCTCCCCTCTCTTTCTTCACCATGAAGGCCCAAGCTTCAAGCCCATAAAGGGCCCATCCATTTTCCCCACATGGGGGAAAATGGGAGACTTCCAGCTGTCATTAGATAGCTGGAGGGTGGGGATTAATCCCTCCCTAAGGAGGGATTAGTCCCACACCACCCAAAGGGAGGGAACTCTCCCTCCCCCTCCATATAAAAGGACCTCCCCTCCCCTAATCCTCCTCACACCTCTTAGAGAAGCTCTCTCCCTCTTCTCCCCCCCTCTGCCGGAGCTCAGGTGGCCGGAAAAAGCCAAGCCGGAGCTCCTCCTCCCCTCCTCCACCACCTTGAGCCATGTCCGACCAAGCCGGCCCCTCCCGAGCCCACCAAACTCAGGTGGAAGCTTTCTCCCTCCTCCTTCTCCATTCTGGACGTCTTGCATGGCGCTCCCGGCGGCCGGAGCGCCGCCGCCGACATCCCCCTCTCCTCCCGTTCAAAAAAGAAGAAACAGCTCCGGCGGCGGCCGGCAGCGGCAGGCCGCCGGACCACCGCCGGAGGGAGCGCCCACCACCGGCGGGTTGGCCGGTTGTGGAGCTACGGTCGGCCGGTGGCCGGCCAGCGGCGGAGAAGACCCGTAAGGGCGGATTTTTGATACAGCGGGGTGGGGAAAATGATGATGAACAGTAACTCCATTTTATATAAATATAAAATATATTATATATATTATTATAATATTATAATATTATAATAATGGTTTGATTTTCTTTGAGACTAAAATAGGCTCCTAGGGAAAAGTGTTGAACATGAAAAATGTCCCCTTTATTAAGGGCTTCCTACACAAAAATTTTGAGAATTTTTGGTGTTGCTTTGGTATTATTAAAAGCCCAATTAAACTTTATTTGGACAAATTAAAGGGCCAAAACTTTTTGAAAAATTATGAAAATTTTTGTATACTCATTTTATATCCATATAAGGGTTGTATCAAAATTTCAGTTCATGGGGATAAGTTCTGATATTTTTACCAAAATATGGAAGCCTAGGACCGCGCTCGATATTATTACGCTCGTTTTCTTCGAAAATGAAAATTGGAGCGCGCGACTATCCTCTCTAATTTGAATAAGTTTCATATCGACGAGAGTGGCCGAGGCAAGTGACCAAGCTCCGGGTGTTCGAGATTTCATGAAAACTGTCGAGCGCCTCGACTCTCGGGCGATTTGGGCACGCTCGGAAGATGAGAGCACGAGTGGTGAGTTATGAATTATTCTTGACGAATAATGAAAGTATAACTCCTGATAAGCCCCAATCCGATTAAGCCGTGGTTAATAAGGCGCAACCAACTCATAATCGGATCTTAATAAAGGTGTAACCCAAGGAAACCTTATTAAAAACTGGGATGGAACTGAAAAATCTCTCCTGAGAACGGAGATGGAACTGAAGCCTCCTGTATGGAGTGATTGGACTACTAACCATTTTCTTTATGATTA
This sequence comes from Platanthera guangdongensis, assembly GCA_039583875.1. Taxonomy (NCBI): domain Eukaryota; kingdom Viridiplantae; phylum Streptophyta; class Magnoliopsida; order Asparagales; family Orchidaceae; genus Platanthera; species Platanthera guangdongensis. The sequence continues at coordinate 27,351,420 of CM077162.1, read as the reverse complement.
TTCTAGTTTTGCACTGGTCCAGTTTCTTTATTCTTTTCAGTTCAGTACTTTCAATTCAGTACTACTCCAGTCTCGTACTGGTCAAGATTATTTCATTACTTTCATTTCAGTACTACTCCAGTCTCATACTGGTCAAGCTTATTTCAATACTACTCCAGTCTTGTACTGGTCACATTTCTTTCCAGCACTTTAAATAAGCAGCATAACCACCGCACTTGATCTTATCGCAATTTACTTTTATATTCTCGGGTCCTGCTCTGACGAGCAGTTGTTGTTTAGGTTGAGCCTTAGTTGGGGATAACCGGAGTTGAGGTAGTCCTCCAGGTCTAGCCCCAAATAAAGCGCTCCCACGCTCCTTGTCGAAAGTAGAGCAAAGTGCCGATGCCCGAAGTGTAAGCCTAGTAAGGCAGGCCGTCGTAGACCCGATGTTATATTGTTTGCAATTGTTTGATTGATTGTAAATTGCTTGCGGTGAAATGGTGGCGGGTCAGTCCCTTCCGCAGACCGTTCGTACCGGTGCGGCAAGGTTGACGACTCAAGGCGACAGGGAGATGAGTATCACGGGTGACCGACCGTTATATTCCCCGTCGGGTTTTCCTCCGCTGGTCGGCCAAAATGATTCGCCGGATGTCGCTCACATCCAAGAGTACAAAAGGTTGTACGTGAGGGCCTGGGGTTGTGCGGTACGATCACCCCCAGAAGTGGCAGGACTGGCCACTGTCACCGACGGCCACATCGGTGAGGCCCGCGGGGCTCGCTACCCTGCTGGAACAGAAGCGGTCCAAACTATGTCGACATAGGGTTTGTGTGCGCGGCTATGAATGCATGCGATTTGTGTGCGCGGCTATGAATGCCTGCGGTTTGTGTGCGCGGCTGTGAATGCCTGCGATAGAATTCAAGATATGAAAACCTGTTGTGCTGATGAGCTAGTAGAGCCTTGTTATAACCGTTTTATGTTATTGCTGCTTTTTCCGGTTATATTGCACTCTTTTATAATTGCTCCTAGTTGTTCATATATGAAATGTTGTGATAACCCTCTCTTGCTTCAGCTATTTACTTTTGTTGGGTGAGTGCGTGCTCGTCCCCAGGATGTGGATCCGGGGAGGAGATTTGTTTCCACGTAGCTCTGTGACTAACGGTTATTTGATTAACCATTCACAGGAGGTGGAGCACCATAGTGACCTGCTGCCGCAGGAGATTACGCCAGCAGCTAGGTCTACTCGAGCAGATGCACCCCCGCCGTCTCCGGTGTTTAGAGACGTGAGTACCGCCGAGCAGTTTAGAAGAGAGAGTGTGTGAGAGACTTATGTAGTACATGTATAGCCCACGGGCTTTTATAAACGCATAAGGCTTCGGCCCTAGAACCTCTGTATTAATATGATATGTTATATATATATATATGTAGTGGTTTCCTGTTAATGCTTCCGCTATATTCTGATGGGTTGTGAATGTTATGATTCGAACCACTCAAGACGGCCATCTAGTGCTTGAATAGGGTGGATTGTTTCCCCTATGAGCCCTGGGTGGACGTCTTGGGCCAGTAGTACCCCTCCGGCCCAACCCGGGCAAAAGGTTGGGGGGGGGGGGGTACTACAGCTGTGGCGTGCCCTTCCTCTTGATGGAAATCGCAGTAGGGCAACTCCACCCTAACTTATCTCCTCCTCCTCCTTGCTACTCTCCTCCTCTCCCCTATGGCTATGGCCATAGCCTCCTGTTGATCGGGGAGCCGAGGCCTCTGGGCCTTCCTCCAGCCCGGGGGGGGGGGGGGGGGGTGGGGTTGGTGGAATATATCTTGCCCCCCGGTGGTGGTCCCTTCCTTGGTACCCTCTCTACGGCCCCTGCCCTTGCCACTCAGGCCTCCAGCCCAGCTGACGGTCGGGCTCCTAACGCCCCCACCTAGGCTGTTGCTGCCCATGGAGCTGCCTCTGCTCCCTCTGCCGGGGCTCGACTCTCCTCTCCTCCTGCCCTCTTCCACCTTTTAGCTCCTTCTCTTCCTCTATGGCCCACCTGGCCAGCTTTCGGGCGAACTCTGGATTTGACGCCTCCCCGTCAACTTCTCTCGCCGCCCTCTCCATCAACTCCTTGTAGGAGAGGGGGTGCACTCTCTTCAGCTCCATCTTGAAGAATCCCTGCTGCATGCCCAGGGTAAAGGCCATCATCAGGCTATGACCTGACATCTGCCGGATCGAGACCACGTCCTCAAACCACTAGACGTGTTGGATCGGGTCTCCATTCCCGGTGTAGTATGACATCTCGGGTTCCATGAACCCCTCTGGAACTGGAGCTGAAGAGACCAACTCGTTGAAGGGGCTGCCTCCCCCTACTGGGCGAGCTGACGCGTCTCGCGGGCTCAGCTCGCCGAGCCGGCCTCTGCCTGCCGAGCCGGGGAAGATCTCACGCCCGGGGAGCTCGCACCCCCGTCCCTCCTCGGCCACTTCCTTCCCAGCTCGCCTGCCGGGGGCGTCCTCGCCCAGAGAGGGGGCGTCCTCGCCCAGAGAGGGGGCGTCTGCGATCTGGACTGCCGGAGTCGAGCACTCGGCCCGCGCGCCGAGTGCAAACTTGACGAGGCTCAGTACCTCGCTCCTGAAATATTCAAACATCCCCACCGTGGCCAGAGGTGGGGGGGGGGGGGGCGGCGAGTCCGTCCTGTCAGATCCTTGCCCTCCTGTCGTCGAGCTCGCTGAAGCTTTTCTGTACATATCACGCTCCACGCTCACCGTACCAAAATGTTGAAACCGAAAAACGGTCACCTGTGGAGTTTACCCTTGGGGAAGGGGTGATCGCACACCTACTTCGCTCCTGCAAGCAAAACAACAAGGAAAACAAGAAAAAACTGACCCAAGAGCTCGGCGGGGAGGACCCACCACACACCCAGAAGATCTAAGAGCGCTTTCCCTCCTTGGCCAAAGGACGAGCTAAGGTATCCTCAGAAAGCACTTGAGAAATGGAGCAGGTGGGCACTGGCAGCATGCTTTCTGAGGTACCCCTTGGGTGCTATTTATAGATTTCAGAATTCGAACTGCCAATAACCAAACTGAACTGGCCTGAAATTACCAAAATGCCCTTGGTTGGGTCTGCCAACAACCAAACTCCGCTGTTTTTAAGGGCTATGGGCAGACCAGCGAGGGCAAAACAGTAAAAAGTACCTCATATATCTGGGCGAGCTGGGGAGCTCGGCCACCCCTGAAGATCCGGCTCGCATGCAGTTGCCGAGCCTCGTTCGCGAGCGCGAGCTGGGACGGCGAGCTCGCCCATAGGTCGGCCTCCATTAGTCGTCCTCAGCTCGACGAATCTTGACTTAGATCGGTGAATGTCGAGCTCACGGTCGACGAATGCCGAGCTTGGGCTCGGGTTTCTCTGTCGAGCTCGCCTGGGGCCTGGGTGATCTGAGACGGCCGGTCTGGTTCATGGTTCACCACACTCGCCGGATACGGGGTTGTACACAATCCGAAAAATGGTCTCCTGTGGAGTTCACCCTTGGGGAAGGGGTGATCACGCACCTACTTCGCTCCTGCAAGCAAAACAACAAGGGAAACAAGAAAGAACTGACTCAAGGGCTCGGCGGGGAGGACTCACCACACACCCGGAAGATCTAAGAGTGCTTCCCCTCCTTAGCCAAAGGCCGAGCTAAGGTATCCTCGGAAAGCACTTGATAAATGGAGCAGGTGGGCACTGACAGCATGCTTTCTGAGGTACCCCTGGGGTCCTATTTATAGATTTCAGAATTCGAACTGCCAATAACCAAACTGAACTGGCCTAAAATTACCAAAATGCTCTTGGCTGAGTCTATCAACAACCAAACTCCGTTGTTTTGAAGGGCTATGGGCAGACCAGCGGGGGCAAAACAGTAAAAAATACCTCATTGATCTATGCGAGCTGGGGAGCTCAGCCACCCCTGAAGATCCGACTCTCCTGTTGTTGCCGAGCCTCGTTGCGCGAGCGCGAGCTGGGACGGCGAGTTTTCCCATCGGTCGGCCTCCATTAGTCGGCCTCAGATCGACGAATCTTGACTTAGCTCGGCAAATGTCGAGCTCGCGGTCGACGAATGCCGAGCTCGGGCTCGGGTTTCTCTGTCGAGGTCGCTTGGGGCTTGGGTGATCTGAGGTGGCCGGTCTGGTTTATGGTTCACCCCACTCGCCGAATACGGGGTTATACAGCGCCAAAGGGATCTTCAAGGGTAACGATCTCCTTCTTGGACAGCGAAGTCCTTTCTTTATGCATGTGCATGGGACCCTCCACCAAGAGGTGGATATCCCAAGCGATTCCTTGATTGAGTCTGCATCTAGAGCCTGAAGTGTGGAGTACGACATATGCATGCTGTGTGAAGCCCATCTGGACGGGTAGTCTGGATTTGTGATGATTATGGGTAAACGGGAGAAGACTCCGTGGATTTGATGATATGAAAGGTTTATGCTTTGTTGGATGGATGTATGGATGTATGGATGTGCTTATGCATGTATGGAGGCTTTGAGTAAGCTCCTGGTTGTGATGAGAGGTCAATTGGCAGCACGCCTAGGGAGCGCGGGAAAAACTTAGCCTGCTACACCACTAGGGTGGGTTGATCTGGATATATGAGGGATCGATTGGTGGCAACGCCTGGGGAGCCGAGTTAAACCCGACTTGCTGCACCACAGGGGTGGGTCGATCAGGAAATAGGTGAGGGGTCGATTGGTGGTAATGCATGGGGAGCATCGATAAACCTGGCATGCTACACCACTTGGGTGGGTCGATCTGCTCTGGTTGTTTGTGGATGCTGTGAGGTAGTACCTCTGAGTAGTATGGACGGAATGTCGCCAGCCTGCGGGATTGGTGGACTAGGATGGAACCGGCCAACCAACAAGTGAAGAACCTCTGATCAGCGGTGTACGACTGGAATATTCGGTGCACCAATAAGATGCCCTGAGTGCACAGAGCATCTGGTGGATACCGACATTTGTGATATGGTTGTGATTGGTAGATTGATAGAAATTGTTATGGCAATCCATACAGGGAAGGAACCACTGCCCCGGGTAACGGATAGGGTGGTTATAATTGGTCAGCTAATGCTGACCGTTACTTTGTTTGCCACTCTTGGGTGGATATCAAATTGCAGGTGTTGATGCTGGAATTAACTTGGGCGGAATGACGGATTGTTGCTAAAGGCCCTTGAAGGTCGTATGAAGCGTGGTTGGATTTCATGTGTGGTCGGCCTGCGTGCAGATGTATGAAACTATACATGCGTAAAGAGGAACCTGTAAGGCCTTAAGGCCATGGGTGTGTGTGTTGTATACATTCCTGATTTTGATATATATAAATGTGGAGTTTGTATATTAGTGGACATTCACTGAGTTGAGTTCATCTAACATAAAATGTTGCGCTAGAATTTTTTGAGTTAGGGTACGTGTAGATGTTGATTTCCACACATAATTTCGACGCTTGTCTGTGAAATATGGCATGGGGCCCAGGCCGGACCCACCGTTATATTCCGTGTGACGAGTGGAGGCGTTAAAAAGTGGTATCAGATCCAGGTTGAGATTATTTGGGAGGAAGAACATAATTGAACTCACGAATGTCCACTAGGAATGTATTCCATGCACGTAAAGTGCGTGAGTGTGTAGTCAATGTATAATTACCGTTATGACATGGATGATTAATGGTGTTTTGTACATTGTTAGGTGGCGAGGAGTGGTGTTGGGCAATCTGAGCCCCATCGGTCCGATGAGAGTGCAGCACGAGTTGAAGCTTCTACGCCTCCTTCGGCGGAGACCATATGGATGATGACGGAGACGGTGCTTGCAGTGTTACAGGTATAGCCTACTGGGCAGGCAAGGCCTGCAGGGGTGCCAGTACGTGCTGGTGCAAGGCAAGAGCGCACTAAAGTTGTGGTGGATGAGCAAGCAATGGATGAGTCATTGAAAAGATTTATGGAGTTTCATCCACCTACGTTTGGTGGGGCGACTTCCCCAACGCAGGCGGAAGATTGGCTTGCTAGAGTGAAGAGGATCCTGACTGCAATCAGGACTGTGAAGGAGCAGAAAGTGATCTTAGCCACTTTTCTGCTGGAAGGAGATGCGAGATTGTGGTGGGATGAAGTGGAAGTGCATCACTTGGCAGGTCGAGGATTAGTGAAGGTCTCAATTGATGAATTCACCAGATTGTTTCTCGCCAAGTTTTTTCCAGTGTCACAGTGGATTGCGATGGAGAACGAGTTTCAACGTCTGGTGCAGGGTGAGACTGATATTGATACGTACCTGCATGAATTTACCAAACTGGGGCGATATGCGGGGTCTACCTTCGCGGAGGAAGCGCGAAAGACGAATCGATTTTATGAGGTACTGCGGGATGAATTGAAGTTAGCACTCCCGAGTTTAGTGAACCAAGGCTTCCAAGCATTGGTCGATACGGCCTGGGCGTTGGAGAAGGACTTGAAGCGGGTACAAGAGAAAAAAGAGTGTGGCAGTGGAGAAGCCAGAATTCAAAGTGTCACAGTCGGAACAATCAAAGTTTAGAAGACGAGAGAAGAAAAGATATAGACCTGCTGAATCAGCTCCGTCGACTGTTTCTTCGGGAGCAACGTATGGGCAAGGACGTGTTGATACACACATATGTTATAACTACGGGAAGTAAGGACATATAGCCTGTTTTTGTTGGCAGACCCCTTTAGGGAGTGAAAAGAAGACATGTGCGTTGTATGAAGAAAAGGGTAAAGCAGTGGCCGAGTCATCCGCATCCCGGACGCAACCCCGATTGCATAATTTGGAAGTGTAAGAGCCGCAAAAGTTCAATTGGTGAAGTTTAGCCTCGAGTATTTAATTTGACACCTCGAGTGTTTAATCAAGCGGTTGAGCGAAAAGAACCATAGAAAAGTGACTCGTATCACTTGGATGATGTGACTGCTGTAAATACTGATGATGATACTAGTGTACATATATGTGGTATGTGCACAATTGGTGTTATGTAAGTGCTCGATCAATTGTGATATAATGTTGTTTTTGAATATAGCACACTTGATGAATTTTGTGGATGGATGTGCACATGAGGAGGTTATGTATGTGTGTATGTGATGTGTGTTATTTGTTTTGTGCGATGTCGTAGGGCGAGATAAGCTGCGGCCTCTGAGCTCAAACCCGACAAGTTTTATTTGAGTGTTTGGTTGCTTATGGTGTGGTGTAACGAAGAGTGTTCTGGTGAATGTCTGGAGGTGAGCCAAATTTCGGGACAAAATTTTTTTGAAGGAGGGGAAGATTGTAACACCCCAAAGCCCACTTTAGGTTTCAGGTTGGGTGACACGGCCTGGGACACGGGCGTGTCCCAGGGCGTGTCATGCTCGGGTTGAGTAGTTGGGTGTGTGGTCGACGAATTTTGGTCGGCGATTGTCGAGTGCAGAGTACACAGCCTGTGACACGGGCGTGTCACAGGGCGTGTCCCTTGCGGGTTTCAGGATGGATTGTATGTACTGGTGGACACAGGTGTGTCTTGGTGTACACGGCCTGGGACACGGGCGTGTCCCATGGCCGTGTCCCGCTCGGGTGAAGTGGAGATTGTGCTGTGTGAGTACACGGCTACTGGTCACGGGCGTGCCGAGCATGACACGGGCGTGTAGGGTATGACACGGGCGTGTCACACGGCCGTGTACTGGTTGGATTTGAGTCAGTTTCCTGCCGCTTAAGTGACATGGCCTATGACACGGGCATGTCACAGGGCATGTCAGGCCGTGTTCAGCCTATTCTTGGGCAAATCTGATCCATTCGTTTCCCTTATCCTGGATCCAAGGGCCAGGCTTCTTCCCTGTGGATATAAGGCCGAAAAATGAGGACTTATCTCTTCATTTCATCTTCTTCTTCTTCGCACTTTCCAAGAGAGAGAAAGAGAGAGGGAGAGCTAGGGAAGGAAAAGAGGAAGGAGAAAACCAGCTGCTAGAGGAGCTGCGAAGTGAGGATTCAAGATCCGAGAGCGGATTCGTGAAGGCAAAGCAGAGGCGGTGACTTCCATCCGGCTACTTCATAGCGCCGAAGCGATCTTCAAGGGTAACGATCTCCTTCTTGGACAGCGAAGTCCTTTCTTTATGCATGTGCATGGGATCCTCCACCAAGAGGTGGATATCATAAGTAATTCCTTGGTTGAGTCTGCATCTAGAGCCGGAAGTGTGGAGTACGGCATAAGCATGTTGTGTGAAGCACATCTGGACGGGTAGTCTGGATTGGTGATGATTATGGGTAAACCAGAGAAAACTCCGTGGATTTGATGATATGAAAGGTTTATGCTTTGTTGGATGGATGTATGGATGTATGGATGAGCTTATGCATGTATGGAGGCTTTGAGTAAGCTCTTGGTTGTGATGAGAGGTCAATTGTTAGCACGTCTGGGGAGCGCGGGATAAACCCGTACTGCTACACCACTAGGGTGGGTTGATCTGGATATATGAGGGTTCGATTGGTGGCAATGCCTGGGGAGCCGAGTTAAACCCGGCTTGCTGCACCACAGGGGCGGGTCGATTAGGAAATAGGTGAGTGGTCGATTGGTGGTAATGCCTGGGAAGCATCGATAAACCCGGCTTGCTACACCACTTTGGTGGGTCGATCTGCTCTGGTTGTTTGTGGATGCTGTGAGGTAGTACCTCTGAGTGGTATGGACGGAATGTCGCCAGCCTGCGGGATTGGTGGACTATGATGGAACCAGCCAACCAACAAGTGAAGAACCTCTGATCGGCGGTGTACGACTAGAATATCCGGTACACCAATAAGGTGCCCTGAGTGCACAGAGCGTCTGGTGGATACCGACATTTGTGATATGGTTGTGATTGGTAGATTGATAGAAATTGTTATGACAATGCATACACGGTGTAACGCCCCGAAACTCTAAAGAGCGACGGGAGGCGTTTTGGGCCAAATTTGGATTCTGGCAGGGGGCACACGGACTGGGACACGGGCGTGTCCCGGGGCGTGTCAGGCTGGAGTCGACGATTTGGTCGAGAGGTCGACGATTTTGGAGTCGACGATCGTCGAGCAGAGAACACAGCCTGAGACACGGGCGTGTCTCAGGGCGTGTCGAGCCCGTGTCGACGATTGGCCCGGGGAGTCGACGAATTTCGCTCGAAGATGTATCGAGACAAGGCACACGGCCTAGGACACTGGCGTGTCCAAGGCCGTGTCAGGCAGTCGATGAACTTCGCTCGACGAAGTGTCGAGATAGTGAACACGGCCTGGCGCCCAGGCGTGTTCGAGTAGACACGGGCTAGGACACGGGCGTGTCCAATACCCGTGTGAGCCTCAGGTTGTTTTCAGGGCTGTGTCGATGGGGGCACAAGGCTGACCACACGGCCGTGTCAGTTGGAACACGGGTGTGTCAGGTCGAACACGGGCGTGTTGGATGCCCGTGTGATTTTCCAGACGCGTCGATTTTGACGGCGAATGAGGGACACGGCCCGGGACACGGACGTGTCGCAGGCCGTGTTCGGCCCAGATTCTGCATTTTAGATCTGGATTGTGGTCGTTCGTTTCCTTATTTTGGGATCCGACGGTTGAGGGTTGTTCCTACTGGGATATACCCGGGATTGGGCCTTTGAAACCCTCATTTCTTTTGAGTGGTTCTCTTTCTAAGTCAAGAGAGAGAGGAGAGCTAAGGAGGAAGAAGAAGCTTAGATCCGGCCATTGGAGGAGCTTCGGAGCTCCAAATCGCGAGCCGACTTCGGATCTACGGAGGCAAGGAGAGTGCGGTGCTTTTCATCCGCTTACATTTCCATGGCGCCAATGAAGAACGCTAGGGTAATGATTCTCTTCTTGAGCATGTGAAGCTCTCCTTCTTTTGCATAGGAAGCCCGCTCTAGCGAGTTTGTGGTGAGTTTGAGGCGTTCCTTCGGGTAGACATGAATAGTCCTCATTGTGTAGAGTCTGTAAACAAAAACGGACATAGGCATGATGTGTGAAGCCTACCCGGTCTGGATCGGTGATGTTGCATTGCATAATGGCCGGAGAAAACTCTGCGCAAATGTTTGTTTTTTGGGTTTTCTACGCGGTAGATTGCAATAGGGAGCCTTGAGGATTAACCCAAAGGTGCACCCGGAAAACTGGGTAGATGCGTGATTGTTGAAGTATTAGACCGGGCGGCCTTGCGGTCTTGTCTGGCGGTTTGTTGACCGAGCGGTCTGGCGGTCTCACTCAGGAGCTTGGAGACCGGGCGGTCTATCGGTCTCCAATTGCGGCTTGTTCTTTTCCTGCTGGAGTTGCCGAGCAGTTAACCCATCTGTCTAACCACGCGGCTTGTGCGGTCACGTTTATTTCTAGCCGCTCAGCCCTATATATGTTTAGTCCCACATTGTTTGTTTATACTCTCTCATATCTCCTCCATTCTATAAAAGGGAGGTCATACCTTTGTAAATGATATCTTTTTTGGATAATAAAATTTCAATTATTCAAAACTCTATCCGTTTGTTGTTGCTTGTTCGCTACTTTTAACATGGTATCAGAGGACACGGTCTTTTCCTCCTGACTGTGTGCGCCCTCTGCTTCTCTTGACTTGTTTCTGCTTCCCGCGACTTGTCTTCGCGGCTTGCCTTCTCTTCTGCCTGCTGCATTGTTCGTGCGGCTTGTTGCTTCTCCTTTCGAGCTGTTCTTCGTCGTCGTGACCTGTTTAGTTGTCGCAGCGACCTGTTTCCTTCTAGCCGCCTATTTTCCCCTAGCTGTGCGGCCTGATTCTGTTCGTCCGGCTTGCGACTTGTTGTTGTCGCCGCTGCTTCTTGCTTCCTCTTCTCTTCTGTTCGCTCGGACTTTTCAGTACGCGCGACCTCTTCCCCGCTGTGCCTTGGTCTGCTTCCTGGCCGCTAGTGTTCGTGCGGCTTCTTCCCTCTAAACCGCTGTGGTTTCGCGCGGGTTGCTCTTCTTTTTCCTCTCCCTGCGGCTTCTCTTCTTCTCGCGCGGTTTCCTATGACTACTTCTGGTCTCACCACCCCCGTTATCTCCACTACTCCCGCCGCTCCTCCTCCACCTACTCCTTTGGGCAACCTTGGCACGCTTTCTATGCTTGTTGACTCCAACTATCCCGATTGGAGCGTTTCTTTCACCTTTCTTCTTCGCTCTCAGCGCAAGCGTCATCACCTCACCGATGACCCACCTCCTCATACCTCGCCTGAATTTGATGACTGGGATGCAAGTATGCCCTTGTCCGCACTTGGCTCGCCAACAGCCTCTCTGATGAGTGCCTTCCCGTCATTCGCCATGATGAGACGGTCAAGACCGCCTGACTTCACCTTGCTGCTCTCTATTCGAAGGGGGGCCAGACGTCCCGCATTTATACTCTGTATGTGGACCTCTTTGCCCGCCCCTCCATGTCACCTGCTGCGGCTTACCAGCAAGTTCAGGCTCTTGGCGCAGAGATCCTCCAGAATCGTCCCTTCTCCACGGACTTGGCTGACTAGCACAAACACTTCCAGGAACTCCTGGTTGTTTGTTATCTTCTCCGTCTTCCCGATTCTTATGATATGATCCGCCAGCAGATCTTGGGTGAGGCGGAATCTCCTACTTTGGATGTCACTGCGGCTCGCATTGCCGCTGTTACTTCGCTGCTCCAACATCCTCTGTTGGCCTCCCCCCCTTCCCAGGACTCCTATGCTCACCAGGCTCAGCGGGGGGGGGGGGGGGGGGGGGGGGGGGGGTCCTAGTGGCCGCAGCCACTCCGGCGGGCGTGGTTCGTCCAAGTTCCTCTGCTCTTACTGTGGTCGTACCGGCCACTCTGTTGACCGCTGCTGGCAGAAACATCCTCGTCTTCGCCCTTCTGGTGATGCTCCCTCCTCGACCTCTCGGCCATCTGCCTCTGTGGCCACGACTTCAGGTAGTGCCCACGTTGTTACTCAAGGTAAATGGCTGATTGACTCGGGTGCTACAAATCATATGACTGGCAACCCTCATTGCTTCTCTCTCCTTGAAACGCATGACCGCCTACCCCCGGTTCGTGTGGCGGATGGTTCACCGTCCCCGGTGCTCGGGACGGGCATAGTTCAATTCATCCCGTCACTCCGCTTAGAGGACACTCTCTATGTCCCGAAGTTCCCGTGCAATTTATTATATGTTACCACTTTATGCCGACAATTACAGTGCTCTGTCTTATTCACTCCCCATTCTTGTTCTTTTCAGGACCCGAGGACCCAGCGGACGATTGCTATTGGGACTGAGAGCGGCGACCTCTATTTCCTCGACGACGTTTCTGCTCTGTCTGCCTACTCCTCCTCTACAGATTTGCTTCAATGGCATCTTCGCCTTGGACATCCTCCTCCTCAGATTCTTCGACAGCTTCTGCCCCACTTACCTCTGACTAGTCCTCCGCTCAACTGTGATGTGTGTCAGCTTGGCAAACATCATCGCTCCTCCTTCCCACCGAAGCAAGGTCGTGGCTCCTCTCGCCCGTTTGATCTCATTCATTCTGATGTCTGGGGTCCTGCTCCTACCCTCACTGTCAGTCGGGGTAGTTCCTATTTTGTCACTTTTATAGATGATTTTTCACGATGTACTTGGGTGTATCTCTTAAAAGATCGCTCTGAACTCTTTTCTGTTTGGCAATCATTTTATTTTATGATTAAGAATCAGTTTGACATTTCTATTAAAGTTTTACGCTCTGATAATGCTAAGGAATATCTTAATCATGAGTTCTCCTCATTCTTTCAACAACATGGTCTTCTTCATCAAACCACGTGTGTTTACACCTCCCAGTAGAATGGGGTGGCGGAGCGTAAAAACCGTCACCTCCTTGATATGGCTCGTACTCTAATGACACAGATGCAAGTACCTCGCTCCTACTGGGGCTATGCTGTGCTCTGATATGCCTGAAATGGTCTACGTATTTAAACGCAAGTGCACGTGCCATGTCAAGTAATAAAAGTGAGTAAGAATCGTTTCCACAGGGAGGTGATTGGTTTAGTGCTTGCAAATACCAGTTAGGCCTTTTCCTTAAATCCAAGTTGAATGAGATTTGTGATTTTCTTAAACTACCAAAATTAAGAATGCAGACTTCTAAATGAAATTACTACGGATCTTAGGGAAAATACTTTTCTTATCAAAGGAGAGAAATAATCTCGTATCATGATTTCCTAGGTTTAGTATGATGAATAAGTGAATGTGTCGTTGTGAAAATCTGTAGTGAGCGTGCCCTGCAACGATCTTAAAATAGAGAAGCGTATCTCTCGATATCGACAATCCCTAGTTCTATATTTCCCCTTGGGTGAAATAAGAACCGCTCAAAGATCGAAGACCTAAGTTGCTAACACCAAGAGGAAGTCTCCTTCTCTCTTCAAATGCTATATCAAAATTACGATATACTACCGCAACTCCTCTATCGATTTATGAAGCGTAGCATAAAGGTGAAACATTGGCCAAACATTTCAGAAATAAAGATCGTAAAATTGATAAAGAACATTCACCAAGTATTCTCAACAACATAAACTAGAAAATATCCATCAAACACAACCTAATACTCTCATAATACAAGATTAAGGAAGAATTAGTTCATGGCGTTGGAGAAATCACACAAAATATTGAAGTAGATCTTACAAAACATAGTGGTTCACGCTTATTCGATGCAGAAATCTCTTCCTAGAGTCGCTTCTTCGATCCGCACGAAGATCTCCTTCTTCTTCCTCTAGCTGTCGCTCTCCAATGGAGGTTTTCTTCCCAAGCCAACCCTAGATGGTGCTCCTCCCTTTAGATCCGAATTAGTATTCAATCCTCCTCGATTTTGGTCAGTTTTTGGCATTAAAACGTCCACCCTTGCTGAAGAGATGCATCCTTCCATAATTAAAAACGGTGGCAATTCAAATTTAAAATTTGAATTTCGGACAGACAGATGTTGCAGTTTCGGAATTGGATGTTGCAGTAACTGGTCCAGGCCGAAAATAGGAATCCTGCATTCCTCTTCCCAGTTGATTTCCTCGCTAAAGTTTGCATGAAAATCATGGAATAAGACCCACTTAGTATCATAAACATTAAAATAAATAATTAATCATATTTATTACCATTTAGGCTCCTTTTTACTAATTATGAAGTAGAAATATCAGGCGAAGATAACTTTATTTGAGAAGTTATCACACCTCCACACTTAAATTCTTGCTAGTCCCTAGCAAGATAAGTTCACAATAATAATCTGGGTAAAGGATAATACGCAGTGCATGATTCAATGGTACTTTAAATTTTTGTTTGTCTTGAAAAACCAAATAATCGAGGCACACTCGAAAGGTTTGCTTTACTAAAATGATAGGTTTAGCAATCAATAGAAATCCAACCATGTACAAATCCATTAGTTAGATGCTGGATTAGAGCTCAAATCATCATCATAGTGTGATGTGTGGTAATAAATAATGTACTCTAATGCAATACTTCCTTTTGAACCCCCGCATCTATAGGTAGTGGTAAACATGTGCTAAGCAATTAATTTCACCTCCATATGAGTTAGTAGTTCCAATGAAATTAAGATATGTTCAAGCTTGGCTCGGCGTTTAGGGATATATTGATAATGGAATGGAGTTCCCTTGTTAAAAATCTTAAAGAATCGTCATATTGTGGTGCTTGTCACATTTTTCTAAGACTGTCCATAGTAGGGATCTTTCTAATTATAAGTGCACATACCTAGGCCACATGTCACTATGATATTTCTTCTTTTCCATTTTTTTATATCATCATAGTTGGGATCATTCCAAGTATGCATTCACATACTCGGGCCACATATCACTATGACTTTTCTTTTGTTTACCTTTTTTATCATCATAGTTGAGATCATTCTAAGTATGTGTACATATATTCAGGCCGCATATCACTATGAAATTTGTATTTTGTTTGCAACACTCACAATAGGCTACTTCTTAAGACACAACCAGTGGGGATATATGGAATTTAGTAATGGAATGATGTGTATCAAATGGTTCGAGCTCAACTAATGGCGTGAATGATCAAAAAGGATGAACTAACTATCCTCATATTTTGGTGTACATCATTTACTTCGCTCGTACTCACCACTCCCCATTGGATTTAGAGGATAAAGTAGGATAGCATGCAATAGAAGTACATAAAAAATTTTAAATGAGCTCAGTCAAACCAACATCCTTCTAGCTTCAAATTCATTAATTGGGTTCTTAATATTGAGATGCCCTACCGATCATTGAATAAAGTTCGAGTAACCCATAGATTAATCAAGAGCACAAATTAATATCATTGAATTCGTAATCAAAGTAGCCCTTACCCAATGTGTAAGGGATACACCCCTCCACACTTAAAGTGTTGCTAGGCCCTAGCAACTCTACTTTTCTAGAACTAGTTGTGAAAATAACACACCCCTCCACACTTAATACGTTGACGTAATTAATGACTTTGACGAATGAGCATACGTATATGAAGAATAAAGCAGTTAAAAGGAAGTAACTCCCCTGAATAATTGAAGTCGCGGGAGAAATGATCCACATGTTCGCAAGATGTTGAACACAGTCGCATTGCCTGCACCTAAAGTGATATAGGACACAACAGAATAAAAGTGCTACGAGGGTTATATCAAGATAAATATTCATCAAATAATAGAAGCGGGCATACTGGAGATGTAGATCAGGAGAAACATTCATAAGACATACTTGTAATAGGATATCCAAAGACAAAACATTCCAATCAATAATATATACAGGCCTGAGTGTATCAGTAATAAACAAAAGCACGTCCATAATAACATATCAGCGTATTTTTGTCAAAACTACGCTTCTACACAACAACAAAAGCATCTCATGAAATCATATAAGAGTGTCTAAGCCAACACAGTGCTTCCACATACCAACAAAAAGTATTACCGCATATGAGGGCCAGCAAAATATAAGTTTGTCCAAAACATAAAATATGAACCAAAAGACATAAGCCAAACCAAAATAAATCAGTGACGTCTATTCGACGTCTTCATCAGCCCCATCGGCACTACCTTCTTCGTCGTCTTCAGCATCGTCATCAGCATCATCGTCATCAGCCTCATCGTCATCACCTTCTTGCGCATCGTCAGCATTGCCTTCTTCTTCATCCTCAGCCTCGTCCTCATCACCTTCAGTTTGACGAATGCGAGGATCCACTCGCGTATAGTCGGAGTTGAGCAAATAACCTTCATTATCAAACTGCTTCCGCATTCTCAGCTTGGATTGTGGCCGATGGAGCTTAGCTTTCTCCATTAACCTGTAAAGAAGGGCCCTTTGCTCATCCAATTCCTCTTGCACATGAAGATGGTGGCATCTCAAGTAGGCTTTCATATATTGTATCTCCTCCATCATAGCATCAGGATCACCACCTCCATCTTCTTCCTGAATTTCAACATCCATAGGCTTGTCATCTTGTGCCTTAGAGGACTGTGCCACGGTAGAATCATCAGCAACCTTAATGCACACCTCCACCACTGTCTTGGTTATGTGGCGCTTCAACTGCTTCGTCAGGTCATCCTCCTCTTCCGGCACCCCCGCCGCACGACACAGATCCGTGATAAGGACAGGAAACCATAGTTGTTTAGGGTTCTTCTCCCGTATCTTCTCCTTCAGCCTAGATGCAATGACATTCCCCACATTAAACTTTATGCCTTTGAGTATACAATATAGGATAGCAACTTTGTGGATAGGCACGTTGTTGAGATGCTTTGTTGGAAGAATGGTGGCATTGATGAACAGGAGCCAAACCTTGGCTTGTCTAGTTAAGCAAGTTGCTTTCATGCACTTGGATGTGACGTTGGTCCATACCACTCCTGATGGAAGGCAAACTACCTCTGCCATTTCCTGTGGGGTGACCTTCGTTAAAACTGTAGTGTAGTCATGTTGATCTAGGTCATCCAGTGCAAACAAATCTGAAATTTGCTCAGCCGAAAACACTACCTCCTTCCCTCTCACAATGGCCGTCTCTTCCTCCACTGATATCGCATTGACGTAGAACTCGTAGACGAGGGAAAGAGCAGCTTCATTTTTTGGGTGACAGAAGTGCTCCCAATGGAGGGCACAGATTTGATTGGCGTAAGCTAAGTTCCAAGCCCTCTTGTCCATTTTAAATCCTCTCTCCATAATGAATGGAGTGGTTCTTAACTCCTTAAACTGTAACTCTGCCTCTTCATGTTGAAATCGTATGCCTTTCTTGATAACTTATTTCCCCTTCTTTTGTTTCTTCTTTTTCACAGATTTATCTGAATGTGCCGTGTAGTAAGCATGGATCTAAAGGAAGATTCTAAAATGAAATGCGAGAGTGTTTGGTATACCTGAATGTGCCCTAGAAACATTCTCTGGCGCAATCTTCCTTGCGTGCCTAGTCTCTCTCATCCTCTTCGCACGCACTGTCTCCCCTCTTTCGCTTGACTGGTGGTCGGCGTTTGGCGAACTGGGAGATGATGTCGCAGCAACCTCCAGCCGCTTGTCGCCTCAGCAGAAGCAAATTGAATGGAGAACCACCGCACGACAAAGCTTTCCGCTTGATGAATCACCTTCTCACGTCGGCGATTCGCCTCTCACGCTCGACGATTCGCCTCTCACGCTCGACGAATCGCCTCCTCACGTCGACGATTCGCCTCTCATGCTCGACCGACGAATCGCCTCTCCCGTGACCTAGGCGGCGCTGTGAGTGGAGTCGGGCTTAGTTGATTTAGGAACGAGGTAATATACATATTAATCGAATTAGAGTTTAATGTAATTAGGGTTTGAAGTGGATAAGCCTGCTTAATTATCCTAACCGCTGAATTTAGATTAAAGTGAAACGCCACTATGGTCCGCCCGCGGCGGTTCACGCAAACCGGGCGCCGGTTCAGCTCCCAGCGCGAATCAGCTTATGCAGGCAGTAAAAAGAAAATGACAACTTCCGTATTCCGATGTTGTAATAACTTGCTGACCCAGTTATATGGCGGTTCAGGTGGACCGGGTCTCGGTTCAACTCCCAAGCAAAATGCCGTCTGTCCAGGCAGAACTCGGAAGATGAAAACTTCGCATTTACGCTGTTGCAACACCTTATTTTTCTCAACTGACCGAATTTTCCCTAAATTTACATGCTCATTCACATCGTTTTTACGTTCGAACCTTAAAACTATGAGAAGTACTAAATTATGAAAATTGAAAATTTGAAAAACAAAAGGCAGAACATGCAAATAGCTATTTTATATGAAGATGTAATGGGTTGCCTCCCACCAAACGCCTGATTTATGAGTCCCGGCAGGACTTTGCTTGATTAGACAAGCTCTACACGCGACACGACTCGGTCAATGTCGCCTCCCAGATATAACTTCAATCTCTCTCCATTTACCTTGAACTCGGTTCCATCAGTTTCATTTAAAATAGTCACAGCTCCATAGGGGTGCACGAGTTTAACCTTGAACGGGCCCGACCAGCGTGACTTGAGCTTACCAGGGAACAATTTCAAGCGAGAGTTGAATAAAAGAACAAGTTGTCCTGGCTCAAAATGTTTGTCCTTCATGCGGCGATCATGCCATTTCTTCGTGCGCTCTTTGTAAATTCTTGAGTTCTCATATGCTTGCATCCGAATCTCCTCTAGTTCATTTAATTGTAAAAGTCTCTTCTTACCAGCATCGCGAAAGTCGTAATTAATTTTTTTAATTGCCCAAAATGCCCGGTGCTCTAATTCTAGAGGTAGATGACATGACTTTCCATAAATCATCCGATACGGGGTTAGTCCAATGGGAGTTTTGAAGGCAGTGCGATACGCCCACAATGTATCGACAAGCTTCTGTGACCAGTCTCTACGGTTGATGCTCACTGTCTTTTCTAAAATTTTCTTAATCTCCCTATTGGATACTTCCGCTAACCCATTCGTCTGGGGATGATATGCTAATGCGACTTTATGAGTTATCCCAAATTTGTTTAGTAATGCGGTGAACTGATTATTGCAGAAATGACTTCCGCCGTCACTAAGGATTGCCCTCGGGATTCCGAATCGACTGAATATATGGTGTCTTAAGAAATTAAGGACTACCTTCGCGTCATTCCTGGGCGTCGCGATCGCTTCCACCCACTTAGATACGTAGTCCACAGCCAATAATATGAATAAATTACCATTCCAGTTCACGAACGGTCCCATGAAATCTATACCCCATACGTCAAATAGCTCGACTTCCAGCATTATATTCATGGGCATCCCTTCGTTCTTATGTATATTCTCGCTCCGTTGGCATCTATCGCATTGTTTCACAAATACATTGGCGTCCTTAAACAAGTTAGGCCAATAGAATCCAGCCTCAAGCACCTTCATTGTTGTCCTCGTTCCCTTAAAATGACCTCCGTAAGGGGAACTATGACATTTTTCTAGTATCACTCTCATCTCCTCCTCGGGTATGCATCTCCGTACAATTCCGTCAGCGCCAACTTTGAACAATAAGGGATCATCCCACATGTAAGACCTTACCCGATATAAAAATCGCTTCTTTTGTTGGTAAGGTAGTTCAGGTGGCATAATATTGCTTGCCAAATAATTTACAAAGTCCGCATACCAGGGTGCTGAGCCTTCAGCTATGGCTAACAACCACTCATCAGGGAATTTCTCATCGATCTCAAGAGGTACCGATTGGGTAGTGTTCTCGATCCTAGATAGATGGTCTGCAACTGGATTTTCTGTTCCTCTCCTATCTCTGATCTCCACATCAAACTCTTGCAGTAGAAGTACCCACCAGATCAATCGAGGTTTCGCGTCTCGTTTCTCCATAAGATAACGAATTGCGGAATGATCGGTATATACTATAACCTTTGTGCATAGAAGATATGACCTAAACTTCTCAAACGCAAAGACTACTGCCAATAATTCTTTTTCTGTGGTAGTGTAGTTGACTTGGGCGTCAATGAGGGTCTTGCTAGCGTAGGCTATCATATGGAATATTTTCTCCCGCATTTGACCCAAGACAACTCCCACCGCATAGTCACTCGCATCACACATCAAAACAAACGGCTCTTCCCAATTAGGTGTCACAACAATAGGTGCTGTAGTCAAACGTTTTTTAAGCTCATTGAACGCTTCCAAACACTCATTACTGAAATAAAACTTCACATCCTTTTCTAATAAACCACTCAATGGCTTTGCTATTTTTGCGAAGTCTTTGATAAATCGACGATAGAAACCGGCGTGTCCTAAGAAGCTCCTCAACATTTTTACATTTTTGGGTGGAGGTAACTGCTCTATCGCGCCTAATTTCGCCTTATCCACTCCTAGCCCTCTTCTAGAGACATGATGTCCCAACACCATCCCTTCACGGACCATGAAGTGGCATTTATCCCAGTTCAATACTAAATTAGTCTCCACACACCGTGCGAGCACCTTCTCTAAACAGATCAAGCAAGTATCAAAAGATTTGCCAAAGATGGAGAAGTCATCCATGTAGACCTCGATCCCGTAATCTTCGGGGCCATCACCATCTTCTAAAAGATCCGCGATGAGCGCGATTACGCCACGTTGGAACGTAGCCGGTGCATTGCATAGGCCAAATGGAAGCATTCTAAATGCAAACGTCCCAAAGTGGCAAGTGAAGGTAGTCTTCTCTTGATCTTCTGGGTCTACCATAATCTGGTTATACCCTGAGTAACCATCTAGAAAGCAGAAGAAGTCATTCCCTGCCAGTCTATCCAAGATTTGATCAATGAAAGGGAGGGGGAAATGATCCTTCCTGGTGGCTTTGTTTAGTTTCCTATAGTCTATACAAATCCGCCAACCAGTAACTGTTCTAGTAGATATTAACTCTCCCTTCTCATTCCTTACTACCGTCAGTCCTCCTTTCTTTGGGACACAATGCACTGTCGACACCTACGAGCTATCTGAGATAGGGTAGATGACGCATGCGTCTAGCCATTTTATAATTTCTTTCCTTACTACTTCCTTCATCGGTGGGCTTAGCCGGCATTGGGGCTCAATAGATCCCTTGCATGACTCCTCTAAGCGGATCTTATGCATGCACAGTGATGGGCTGATCCCTTTGATATCCGCTATCGTCCAACCTATCGCCGACTTGTATCTCTTTAACAACCCAATAAGCCTTGGAAGTTGTTCAGATTCTAATTTGGAATTGACAATGATCGGTAAAGTGTCGTTCTCACCTATGAACGCATAAAAAAGATGTTCAGGAAGGGGTTTTAACTCCAATAGTGGTGGCTCTTCGATCGAGGGTTTTACTGAGACGGTTTTCTCAGATATCTCTAGCGGTTCCGGTTTTTGAACCCAAGCAATCTGCCTCTCAAATGCTTGTAGGCATTCTTGCATTTCTTCTTCCTCCTCAAATGAATCCTCCCCAGTCAATAGGTGAGTCAATTGAACTTCTTGTTCATTGAACAGTAGACGATTCGATTCATAGTCATAAATGGACACGTGATTGACCACCTCCATGTTGTCTTCCTCTCTATGGGGGAATCTCATTGCCTTAAGCAAGTTAAATGTTACTTGCTCGTCATTCACCCTCATTGTCAATTCTCTCTTCTACACATCAATCAACGTCCTACCCGTGGCTAGGAACGGTCTCCCTACAATGATTGGTACCTCTTTGTCCTCCTCCATATCTAATACCACAAAATCTGCTGGGAAAATAAACTTATCCACCTTTACTAACACATCCTCAACTATCCCTTTCAGAAACGCTAGGGTCCTATCGGCCAACTGCAGGGTTATGGAAGTCTTAGAGATTTCTCCCAAACCTAGCTTTCTATATATCGATAATGGCATTAAGTTTATGCTCGCCCCTAGATCACATAATGACTTGCCCTCGAATTTGTATCCTATGGAACATGGAATAGTGAAACTCCCCGGATCTTTCAACTTGGGTGGGAGTCATTTTTGGAGAATGGCGCTGCACTCTTGCGTGAGTGCTGCCGTCTCATTCGTTCCGAATCTTTTCTTCTTTGATAGGATATCCTTCATGAATTTCACGTAGCTTGGCATCTGTTACAACGCTTCCGCAAAAGGTATATTGATTTGCAATTTCTTGAATATCTCCATAAACTTCTGAAATTGATGGTTCAATTTACTTTTCCTTAATCGTTGATGGAATGGTGGTGGTGGATAGACTATCACACTACTCTTCTTTTTTGAATTTTCAACGATTGGCTCGCGTTCCTTTTCTCCTAACAACTCCACACCTTCGCTAACATTCTCTTCTTGTCTCAACTCCCCATTAGGCATCTTCGGACTAGCCTCCTCCAACTCATTTCCTTCATTATCCATCCTAGATTGTTCTTTCTCCGGTGCTCCCACCAACTCCTTTCCACTCCTTAAAGTGACAGCCTTGCAATGAGGATTTTCTCCCTTCGGATTTGGAATGGTATCCATTGGGAGAGTTCCTTGGGGTCTAAGACTCAATGCACTCACAATCTGTCCTAATTGCGTTTCAATTACCCGTAAGGAACCCTCTAAACTAGTGATGCGGGCGTCACTCTTTTGGATTGATTCAACAATCATCTCTTCAGAATATTTTCTAGAAGCACCTTGGTGATTATAGTTATTGTTATGGGGTGGATTCGAGTGTGGATTTGAATTAAAACCGGGTGGGTGTGCCAAACCGGTGTTGTTCTTCCACGAGAAGTTTGGGTGATTACGCACTTCAGGATTATAATAGTTAGAAAATGCATTGTTGTTATGATGATTGTGATGATGATTATTATTATACCTTGGTTGTCCCCCTACATAGTTAACCTCCTCATTATGGCCAACAAGTTGTTCTACGGTAAGAGATGAGTTAATGGGGAATGAAGGGGCAACTATGCTATTTACCTGTGGGTGTGGTTGAGTTTGACTTAGCGTCAAAGCATCTAATCTCTTATTCATAGAGTTGAACTGCGCTGATATTTGTGCGGCGAAAGATGTCAACTGATCCACTTGGTAAAGACCTCCTACCGAAGAAGAAGGAGCATGTCGATCGAATGATTGATAATTATTTGAAGATAAATCTTCAAGGATAGCGTAAGCGTCCTCAGGGTACTTGTTCATAAGAGATCCTCCTGCGGCTCCATCTACTTGGATCATCGTACATGTCTGGAGGCCATTATAAAACATCCACACTTGTTGGTGCATCGCCAAACCGTGGTGAGGACACTTTCTTAAGAGCTCTTTGAACTGCTCCCATGCGTCATACAACGTTTCCCCATTCCCTTGCATAAATGTACTAATATCTCTCATTAGTTTCGCTGTTTTTGCGGGCGGGAAGTACTTGGCTAAGAACAAGTCAACCACTTGCATCCAAGTAGTGAGACCATATTGGGAATCAAGCCACTCCTTCGCTCTACCCGATAGAGAGAATGGAAATAGGCGGAGTTTAATCGCTTCGTCTGACGCACCATTAATCTTGAATGTGTCGCACACATCCATGAAAGTTCGTAAGTGGGAGTTTGGGTCCTCATGATTCAGTCCACTGAATTGCTTCTGCTGCACTAGGTTCATGGCCATGGAGTCAATTTTGAAGTTATTGGCTTCAATGGCAGGCTTGATAATGCTATACTGCAGTCCACCCCTATAAGGCATGTTGTACTCGTGACAGGTTCGCCTAACTTCAGCAGGTTGTCCGTTCTGTTCAACCTGACCCTCTTGACCTAAGCCTTCCTGGTCAACTTCATTAGGAGCGTTCTGATTATTATGATTCATTGTTATTACGTTATCGCTTCCTAATCGAACCGTTCTCCTATTCTTTCTACACGTCAGTTCGATCTCTAGGTTTAAAGGTAGAAAATCAGGTGATCGATATCTAGACATAAAATGCACACACCAACAATTGATGATTGATAATAACTACTCAACAAAACAATCACAAAATAACACGGCAACAATAATAAGAAAATTAACAATGACAAAAACAAAACTTGATCTCTAATTACTAGGGATTCACTAATATTGCAAGAAATAAACACTAACTCTCGCACCTCCCCGGCAACGACGCCAAAAACTTGATACGCCCGAAATGGTCTACGTATTTAAACGCAAGTGCACGTGCCGTGTCAAGTAATAAAAGTGAGTAAGAATCGTTTCCACAGGGAGGTGATTGGTTTAGTGCTTGCAAATACCAGTTAGGCCTTTTCCTTAAATCCAAGTTGAATGAGATTTGTGATTTTCTTAAACTACCAAAATTAAGAATGCAGACTTCTAAATGAAATTACTACGGATCTTAGGGAAAATACTTTTCTTATCAAAGGAGAGAAATAATCTCGTATCATGATTTCCTAGGTTTAGTATGATGAATAAGTGAATGTGTCGTTGTGAAAATCCGTAGTGAGCGTGCCCTGCAACGATCTTAAAATAGAGAACCGTATCTCTCGATATCGGCAATCCCTAGTTCTATATTTCCCCTTGGGTGAAATAAGAACCGCTCAAAGATCGAAGACCTAAGTTGCTAACACCAAGAGGAAGTCTCCTTCTCTCTTCAAATGCTATATCAAAATTACGATATACTACCGCAACTCCTCTCTCGATTTATGAAGCGTAACATAAAGGTGAAACATTGGCCAAACATTTCAGAAATAAAGATAGTAAAATTGATAAAGAACATTCACCAAGTATTCTCAACAACATAAACTAGAAAATATCCATCAAACACAACCTAGTACTCTCATAATACAAGATTAAGGAAGAATTAGTTCATGGCGTTGGAGAAATCACACAAAATATTGAAGTAGATCTTACAAAACATAGTGGTTCACGCTTATTCGCTGCAGAAATCTCTTCCTAGAGTCGCTTCTTCGATCCGCACGAAGATCTCCTTCTTCTTCCTCTAGCTGTCGCTCTCCAATGGAGGTTTTCTTCCCAAGCCAACCCTAGATGGTGCTCCTCCCTTTAGATCCGAATTAGTATTCAATCCTCCTCGATTTTGGTCAGTTTTTGGCATTAAAACGTCCACCCTTGCTGAAGAGATGCATCCTTCCATAATTAAAAACGGTGGCAATTCAAATTTAAAATTTGAATTTCGGACAGACAGATGTTGCAGTTTCGGAATTGGATGTTGCAGTAACTGGTCCAGGCCGAAAATAGGAATCCTGCATTCCTCTTCCTAGTTGATTTCCTCGCTAAATTTTGCATGAAAACCATGGAATAAGACCCACTTAGTATCATAAACATTAAAACAAATAATTAATCATATTTATTACCATTTAGGCTCCTTTTTACTAATTATGAAGTAGAAATATCAGGCGAAGATAACTTTATTTGAGAAGTTATCATGCTCCTCGCCTGCTATCTCATCAATCGTCTTCCCTCCACGGTTCTCCACGGCCAGACCCCCTTCTCCATTCTCTACCCCCGCAAGGAACCATTTCCTCTCCCTCTCCGTGTCTTTGGATGTACGGCTTTCGTTCACGCTCCCTCCGCTACCCGCGACAAGCTTTTCCCCCATTCCACCAAGTGTGTCTTTTGGGGGCACTCTACCACTCAAAAAGGCTATTGCTGTTTTGACCCCCTTCTTCGCAAGCAATTTGTCTCTGCGGATGTGACATTTTTCGAGAATGCTTCATACTTCTCTCCTACCTCCTCTCTTCCTCCAGATGTCTCTACTTCTCCACCGCCTCTCTCCGTTCCCTCCACGCCTCTCGACATCTCCCCCCTTCCGTCCTCTCCTCCACCTTCTCCTTCCCTGTCCGTCTCCCCACCCACCCCTCCTCCCTCTTCTCCGGCTCCGTCTCTCTAGTCCCGGGCCAGCCTTCTCCGCCACGGACGCTCCGGTCGCTGACGCACCCGTCGACCTGGATATTCCCATTGCTCTTCGCAAAGGGGTGCGGGCGTGTACTCAACACCCGCTAGCGACAGTTGTTTCCTATGATCGGCTTTCTCCTTCTCGCATGTGTTTTGCCTTGGCTATCTCCGCCACTTCTACTCCCCGCACCTACCAGGAGGCTCTTGCTATCCCTCATTGGAAGTCTGTCATGGATGAAGAGATGACTACTCTTACTGAACGGGGTACCTGGACCCTTGTTCCTCCTCCCGTGGGCACTGATGTGGTTGGCTGTCGCTGGGTCTTTGTTGTGAAATTTTGCCCCGACGGCACTGTGGATCGCTACAAGGCCCAGCTGGTGGCCAAAGGCTTCACTCAAACTTATGGAGTTGATTACTTTGACACCTTTTCTCCGGTTGCTCGCCTCAGTACCATCCGGGTTCTTCTCTCTGTGGCTGTTAACCGAGATTGGGCTATTTCCCAGCTTGATGTCAAGAATGCCTTCCTCTATGGCGATTTCCAGGAGGACGTCTACATGGAGCAACCTCCTGGGTATGTTGCTCAGGGGGAGACACACGTATGCTATTTGAAGAAGGCTATTTATGGCCTAAAGCAGAGCCCTCGGGCGTGGTTCGACAAATTCAGTGGTATTGTGGCTACCATCGGCTTTACAAGGATTTCGGCCGATCACTCCTTATTCATTCGCAAAACGGCCTCGGGACTGGTGGTTTTGGCAGTATATGTGGATGATATTCTTCTTACTGGCGATGACTAAGATGGGGTGGACTTGACGAAGAAGCACCTCCGTCAACACTTGGTCACGAAGGATATGGGCTCCCCGAAATACTTTTTGGGGATAGAAATTTCTCGGAAACTTGACTCGTTGGTTCTCTCCCAACGGAAGTATGCCCTTGATCTTCTACAAGAAGCAGGATTGACAGGTGCCAAACCGGCTCGGTTTCCCATGGCTATTGGAGAAGACAAAACGTGGACGGATGACTCGTCTCTTCTATCTGATGTCACGAGGTACAAACGTTTGGTAGGCAAACTCATCTATCTCACAGTGACTAGACCCGACATCTCCTATGCTGTAAGCAAGGTCAGTCAGTTTATGCAAGCTCCCAGGGAGTGTCATCTTCAGTCTGCCTTGAGGATTTTAGAGTATGTCAAAGCAGCACCAGACAAAGGGCTACTCTTTCAGAAGAATGGTCATCTGAGGGTTGAGGCCTACTCAGATTCAAGCTATGCGGATGATAAAGGCGATCGTAAGTCCACATCGGGTTTTTGTACTTTTGTTGGAGGAAATCTTGTGAGTTGGAAAAGCAAGAAATAGTCTGTTGTCTCCAGATCCAGTGCAGACGCCGAATACCGGAGTATGGCATCAACCACGTGTGAGTTAAAGTGGTTGCGGGCTCTCATGCTCGACCTAGGAGAGGTCTATGACTATCCTCTTCCTATGTTCTGTGACAACAAAGCCGCTATATACATATCCAGAAATCCGGTCTTTCATGAGAGAACAAAGCATATAGAGGTTGACTGCCACTTCATTCGGGAAGAGATTTTGAAGAAACAGATTTGTACTTCATTTGTCATCTCTGACAAGAAATTGACAGATATCTTCACAAATCCGGTCTCTACTTCCTTCTTCCACATTTGTGACAAGCTGGGCATGATTGATATCTATGCTCCAGCTTGAGGGGGAGTGTTGAAGTATTAGACCGGGCGGCCTTGCGGTCTTGTCTGGCGGTTTGTTGATCGAGCGGTCTGGCGGTCTCACTCAGGAGCTTGGAGACCGGGCGGTCTATCGGTCTCCAATTGCGGCTTGTTCTTATCCTGCTGGAGTTGCCGAGCGGTTAACCTATCTGTCTAACTGTGCGGCCTGTGCGGTCTCCTTTATTTCTAGCCGCTCAGCCATGTACATGTTTAGTCCCACATTATTTGTTTATACTCTCTCATATCTCCTCCATTCTATAAAAAAGAGGTCATACCTTTGTAAATGATATCTTTTTTGGATAATAAAATTTTAATTATTCAAAACTTTATCCGTTTGTTGTTGCTTGTTCGCTACTTTTAACAGTGATTTTGCCAAACTTGTGGGCTTGAGAGCCAACTTGTACATAACTGGGTTACGTAATATAGTGCGTTCGATTCACGGGCTTCAGGGAAACTTAACTCGTGCCGATGATATTAAAGTGTCGTGGTAAGTGAGCAACGAGTTGAGTGGAACCGTTCCTGCTTTATGCCGAGGGCATAGAGGTCGGGTCTTGTTGTCGATGATATTAAAGTGTCGTGACATAGGCTATTGATGATATTAAAGTGTCGTAACATCTGCCTAAAAGACCAATTTTTGCTCACGAGAGATTGCCGTCCTGGAGATGGTGGTGAGTCAGCGGCTTAGACTGCGATCACCGAGAATGTGCCCTGAGAGCACGGGGAGTGTGGCCATGCGTGCTAACGCCTGTGATGTAATGTATTTATATACTGCTTGGTTGTGCTAATTGTTGAAACCGGAACCCGGCTTCCTGTGGAGCTCGCCCTTGGGGAAGGGGGTGGTCTCGCGCCTACTTCGCTCCAGCAAGAAAAACAACAAAGCAAGGAGAAACAGACCCAAGGGCTCGGCAGGGAGGTCCCACCACAAACCCGGAAGATCTCAGAGCGCTTCCCCTCCTTAGCCTGAAGCCGAGCTAAGGTACCCTCAGAAAGCACTTGAAGATTTTGGGGGGAAGAGCACATGGAAGAACCTGCTTTCTGGGGTACCCCTTGGGTCCTATTTATAGCTTTTGAAATCCGGACTGCCAATAACCAAAATAACTGACCTGAAATTACCAGAAAATCCTCGGCTGGGTCTGCCAACAGCCAAACTCCGCTGTTTTGAAGGGCTATGTGCAGACCAGAAGGGGTAAAACAGTAAAAAGTACCTCTGACACCCGGGCGAGCTGGGAGCTCTGGTCACCCCGACGTGCTCTGCTCGCCCACTGCTGTCGAGCTCCACTGCGAGGGTGAAAGATATGGTACCTAAACACCTAGAGGGGGGGGGGGGGTGAATAGGTGACCTAATCCTTTTCTAACTTTGTTGGCAGCCAAACAGTTATATCACAGATTTCTAACTAGTTTATTACAGCAATCAGCAATAATCAAACATACACAGCTAATCCACAGCACATTCACAGCACAGCACACAGTGATTTATAGTGGTTCCCCAAGATATGGGTACATCCACTTTCCCCCTTCGCCTATCTAGCAGTGTACTAGATTCAGCCAAACTTCTCTACTGTCTCAGAACCCAAATTGGTTCCTACCTCAGGCCCAAAGCCTTACAACTCAGCTTTATCCCAAAGCCTACACTCAGCCAATCAAGGCCTACACTCAGCCAATCCAAGGCCTACACTCAGAGATCTCAATCTCCTACACTCAGGCAAACAAGCCCTACCCTCAGCCTTTATAAATATAGGCTTACAATCACTCAGATCCAAAGGATCCTACAAGTTAAAAAGATATTACAAAATATAACTCTACAACTCAGAATAATAAGAGAGGAGTTGAGAGATTCTTGATGAGTTCTTAGAAGAACTCAGCTGGATTCACCCTGACTTAGCTTTCTTCAAAGCTTCTTGAGTAGAACTGAATAAGGCTGAATCCTCTGCAGTTGTTCCTTGACCTCTGCCACTTAAGATCCAGACTGAATCTGAATCCTTCTTCTCAGCCTAGTTCCAAAGACTGATTTCTTGGATGGAGCCCTCTCTCTCTAACTTCTTAGATCTGCAGTTGGACTGCAAGATCTTCTTGTGTTGATACTCTGTGTGCTACTTTTCTGATTACTTGAATAATCTGTACTACTTGTTAATCACTTGATCAACTCTTTCAACAACTTCAACAACAACAGTTTCTGTAAACTGTGGATGCCTATTTATAGGCCATCTTCATGGTAACCGGCTGGTCCGGTTCATAACTGACTTCTGACATCTCTGACAGTTGTTGTAGACCGGCTGGATCGGCAGCTGTCATGTCAACCAGTCACTTCTTGAAAATCTCTAACAGTCAGTAAGTGTCGAGACTTTCTGTCTTTACGTGTCGACACTTATAGTCCAAGTGTCGACACATGTTGTGTAAGTGTCGACACAAGTCTACAAGGTGTCGACACATTTCCTTGTATGTCTCGACACAGATTCTTCTGCATGTGTCGACACTAAAATTGAGTGTCGACAAAAGTACTTGTTCTTCTAGCTTTTGCTGAATTCTTCTAAGTGTCGACACATCTCCTTTGTGTCGACACAACTTCTTGTGTTGAATCTGTCTAGTGTCGACACTGCTTCTTGGTGTCGACACATAGTCTTCTATGTTGAAACTTGCTGAATGTCGACACAGCTCCTTGTGTCGACACACCTTCTTGTTGTTGAGACTTCAGCTGAGTGTCGACACATTCCCTTAGTGTCGACACTTGTACTTAGAATAATTTGCTGCTCTTTCTGTTCTTTGCTAAGTGTCGACACAGCTCCTTGTGTCGACACTTTCTTCAAGTGTTGAGTCTTCTGTTGAGTGTCGACACATTGTGTTGAGTGTCGACACTTACTTCAAGTGCTGACTCTTCTGATAGTGTGTCGACACATTGTGCTGAGTGTCGACACATTCTTCAAATGCTGACTCTTCTGCATAGTGTCGACACATTGTGTTGAGTGTCGACACTTGTACTTAGATTCTGCAGACTTTTGCTAAGTGTCGACACAGCTCCAAGTGTCGACACTTTCTGATGTAGACACTGCTTCACTGGGTGTCGACACAGCTCCTTGTGTCGACACTTTCTGTCTGCACTTTTCTTCACTGAGTGTCGACATAGCTCCAAGTGTCGACACTTTCTGTCTGGTGTCGACTCTGCTTCCCAGGTGTCGACACAATGACTCCAAGTGTCGACACTGCTTGTCTGGGTGTCGACACAAGCTTTCTTAAGTGTCGACACTTTCCCTCTGGGTGTCGACACATGGACTTAGAAACTTTTTGCTTCAGTCCAGTACTTTCTTAACCTGCACAAATAACTCAAACATACATCAAATACATTATGATGTATATCATTGAGTTGGGTGAGGCTTCTTCAAATCAGGTACATTTGACCAATGTACCCAACAATCTCCCCCTATTTGGAGAAGTCATAACCCTTAGTCAATGATATACATCATCCATAATTAAAATTACAAAATGATGTACAACAGATTATAAACAGCAGGGTAAACATAAACATGTAATAAATTCACACATGTATACACATTCAGCATTGCAGAACAAATAAAAAATAGATACTTCTCAGAACAACCATGAAATATATTTATCATATATTGTTCTAACATTTTTAATACACCTTTAATGGTTTACAAAAATGTTTTACATTCAACAGATTTCAACAAGCTTCAAGTTTAATTCCTAATCTATTTCTGATCAGGTTCTTTGATAACTATTCCCTTTCCAGCTTGGACTTGAGCTTTGGCAGGGGCTTCAACAGTTGCAGCATCAGCAGGCTTCTTTCCTTTTAAGTCCTTCTTTTTCAGCTCTTCTGCTTTGATTTTCTGCCTCTCAAAGTAGTGATATGGCTTGGGGAAGTACTTGCTAGGCTCCACAGTAGTAGGAGGTAGCTTTCCCATCTTAGCCTTCCTTCTGAATTGTACTATAGCCTCCTGCCTAATCTCATGCTTTCTCCATTCTGCCTCAGAGAACCATTTGTTCCTTTCATGAGCATTGTCCTTTGCAGCTTTCCAGGCAGTAAGAATTATATTTCTAGAGGTAGGGCTCCATTGTTCAAAATCTGGCTTTTGTTCTGCTTGCTCCCTAAACCTCTTCTTTGACAACCTTGTCTCTTCTTCTTTGTTCATGGCCTCCTGCAGAGCTTCAGAAATAGGTTGAACAACCTTCTCAATATGAACATTGGCCTGGCCCTCAGTTGGGCTATACATGGTGCTGACATCTGCTTGAACCATGTCAAAATCTGGAGGTGGATATATTACTTGAGCTACTTCTTGTTGCTCACCTCCAAGATATGCAGTTTGTATTCCTGATTCAGCCACATTATCATCATCACAAAGTGGAGGATAGCCCAGTGTAGCTCTGATGGAGTTAGATATCCATTTGGCATGGTCAGAGCTAGCTTTGACTAATACCCTCTCCCCCTTTATGACTTCTCTGGCCATATGGTCTCTGACATCATCCTTTTGAAACCTTATCTGACTATCCAAATACCTGATTCCCTCTTTAAAGTAAGGTCTGAGCTTAGTGAGCTGTTCAGAGATGGCCTTCTGGGAATCTGTAATTGCAGTCTTGACAGCAGAAATCTCAGCTTGAAAGACCTTATCAAAGTCAGCCTTAGCAGCAGCAGTAGATGTTGAAGGTTCAGCAGTCTTATTCTTCACCTCAGTGACTATAGCATTATGGGAGGCAGTCAAATTATCATTCATTCTTAACTGATTCTCCAGCACATATCCTTGCTTTACTGCTATATCATCTACTTGATCCTTGATCTTCTCCTGGTGAGTTGCCAAATAGACCACTGCATTCCCACCCTTGTGGAAGCAGTCAGTCATTTCCTTCTTGTTCAGATTCATCTCAAATCTTATAGATTTGATATCTTGTGCAAGATCAAACTGTAGGGACTTGTGCCCTTCATCCACATAAGCCTCTATTGCCTTCCTTTGCTCATCCAACTTGATCTGCATGACAATCATCAAAGCACTATAATCAACTGTTGGAGCTTGTTGAACTATAGGCTGTGGGGCAATGAATTGCAAGGCTTTCTTGTAACTCTGACTTCTTCTTTTAAAAACATAAAGTTTCTTCTTCTTGGCCCTAGCACTCTCCTCATCCTCAGAGGCAGAAGTGCTGGCAATATCAACCCTGTCCTTAGGGCTTTGAGGTTTGTCAGCTGGCACAGTAGTTGCCTTTTTCAGTTTCCAGCCTAATAGGCTCTTCCAGAACTTCCATGTGCTCCCCCTCAGCAGCAGCACTCTTATCTTCAGCATCAATTTCTTTGTCAAAATCTGCCTGATCCAGATTTAGAAACAAATTGTCCATTGTATATTCATGAGGGGATGGAGCTGGAGATAGTCTTTGCTTTTCAACCACTGACTCAGGTACCACTTCTTGTTCAGCAGATTTGTCTTCTAAAATAACATCTGGAACTTGACTGTTTAGCTGAGTTTGCTGATGGACATCAGACAAATCAGAATCTACTATAGAAAAATCTAAAGTGCTTAGTTCAGAGAGTACCTCTTGTATAATGGAGGTGGCTTGTTCACTCTCCAGTGTAGAGGGTTCTGCTACACCTGGAAGCTCCCCCTGACTATGATCCCTATGGATGGGGCTAGCTGGAGGCAGCTCCCCCTGGATCTCAGCAGTCTCTTGAGGAGCAGGAGTCTTTACTACTGTCTCTTCCTCTTGCTCATCAGGTGTGAACACCACCTGTTCTTCACTCTCAGAACTGCTTGAGGACTCTTGTGTCACAACAACAGTTTTCCTTTTCTTCCTGGGAGGGGTGACTTTCTCTGAAACTGGCTTCTCAGGGGTAGGCATGTCCTTTGACAACACCCTTTCCCATCTAGAAAAGATCCTTTGATCCATCTTCCTCATGTGATTGATCTTACTTCCAGTAGCAGAGCTCATTACCTCTGGTATGGTACCAGCTAGGTAGAGACTGATAATCCTGCCCAGGTTGGGCTTTTTCAGACTTTCCTTTATTTTCTCATAAACTATCATAGACCAATCTGTTCTTAGGGTGAATATTATTCTGGTCATGACATTGAACATGGAGGCTGACACCCTGTCATGCCCTCCTGGCTTACTGAGGATAACCTTTCCCACAATCTCTGACATGAACTTTCCTTGGTTGTTCATGTCTTTCCTGTTGAAGACAGATCCTATCTTCATTTTAGGATCAAGACCACACCAGGTAAGAGCTTCCCTGGTCTTAGTTGCAGTTACTTCCTCTTCATCTTGAGTTTTAGGTAGCTGGAGTACCTTCCTCAGAGTTTTTGGTGAAATCTTGACCTTAGATCCATGAACTCTGGATTTGATTCTGTATCCAGATTCATCAACTGCAGCTCCAGTAAGGAATTCGAGCACTTCCTTCTTCCAAATCTTTGTTGGTTCTGAAACCAAATATTCTAGTCCAGAATTGGCGACTAGGGTTATCACCGATTTGAGTTCTTGATCTGCGTCGTCGAACGCGCCGCGCACTAGCTCATAGCCCTCGTTCACGTTATCCTCAAGATTAGGAGCCATTAAGGTTTGGAGAATTAGTCTTGAGAAAAGAGAGGTGTCGACACAGGAGTTATGGTCTCGAAACTTTGAAAGCGTGTCGACAAACAAAGACAGAACCCTATTTATACCTTTCTGATTTTGAAGATGAACAGGCGGGACAGCTAGCTAAACATGTGTCGACACTGGCAATAAGTGTCGACACTGACTTATAATGTCTCGACACACATGTGTCGACATAAGTTTAGTCAACAGATATTATGTGTCGACACTTGGTTATGTGTCGACACAACATAACTCGACACATCGTCGAGACTTTACTTAGAAAATTCTGAGTAAAACATAAGTGTCGACACCATATTGGATGTGTCGACACCTACTTGACATGTGTCGACACAAACATTCTGAAGTGTCGACACCACATTCCTAGATGTGTCGACACGTTTTTCCTCAAGTGTCGACACCACTATTCTGTGTCGACATAGACTTGTCTATGTGTCGACACCTTTTTACTTAGTCAAATTTCTATTCTGTAAACTTAGTCTAAGTTTATCATACCTAGTTCAATTTTGAATCTATTGAACTTAGCTTCTTCTAGTGGCTTAGTAAACATATCAGCTACTTGTTCATCTGTTTTAACATATTTAAGTGAAATATCTTCTCTTTCTACATGTTCTCTAAGAAAGTGATATTTAATCTCAATATGTTTAGTTCTACTATGAGATACAGGGTTATTAGCTATTGAAATAGCACTTGTAGAATCACAGTAAAGTGGAATTCTACTTACCTGAAATCCATAGTCCTCTAGCTGATGTTGAATCCACAGAAGTTGAGCACAACAACTTCCTGCAGCCACATATTCTGACTCAGCTGTGGAGATAGCCACACTAGTCTGCTTTTTGCTGCTCCATGAAATTAGTCTTCCACCTAGGAATTGATAGGTTCCAGTAGTGCTCTTTCTATCCTCTTTGCATCCTACAAAGTCTGCATCTGAATAACCTGTTAGATCAAAGTCTCCATTCCTAGGGTACCAGAGGCCTAGATAGGGAGTGCCCTTTAGATATCTCAAAATTCTCTTGACAGTAGTCAAGTGAGACTCTTTAGGGCAGGCTTGATACCTTGCACAAACACATGTAGCATACATGATGTCTGGTCTACTAGCAGTCAAGTATAATAGGGAGCCAATTATCCCTCTATACAAGGTTTCATCTACAGGTTTCCCTGCATCATCCTTGCTAAGAGACATACTTGACCCCATAGGAGTCTTCATGGTACTGGATGAATCCATACCATATTTCCTTATGAGTTCTAGGGTGAACTTTGACTGACAAATGGACAAACCACTCTCAGTCTGTTTAACTTGGAGACCCAAGAAAAACTTCAGCTCTCCCATACTACTCATTTCAAACTGACCTTGCATAAGTTTTGCAAACTTTTTGCAAAGGCTGCTTTCAGTAGACCCAAATATAATGTCATCTACATATATTTGGACTAGTATGGCATTGCCTCTAGATTCCCTAAGGAATAGAGTCTTATCTATTTTCCCCCTTGAGAACTAGTTCTCAATAAGGAAACTAGATAGGGTTTCATACCAAGCCCTAGGGGCTTGCTTTAACCCATATAAAGCTTTCCTAAGTCTATAGACATAATGAGGTAGAGTTGGATCAACAAAACCTGAAGGCTGCTCCACATAGACTTCTTCTTTCAAATTACCATTTAGGAATGCTGACTTGACATCCATTTGGTATACCTTGAATCCTTGATAGGTTGCATAGGCCAAGAACATTCTTATGGCTTCCAGTCTGGCTACTGGAGCAAAGGTTTGATCAAAATCAATACCTTCTTCTTGCCTATATCCTTTAGCAACCAGTCTAGCTTTATTCTTAATGATGACACCTTGTTCATCCATCTTATTCCTGTAGATCCACTTAATTCCTATTACATTGTGGTCTTTAGGTTTAGGAACAAGTTCCCAAACCTTGCATCTCTTGAACTGATTAAGCTCTTCTTGCATTGCTTCAGTCCATTGTGGATCCATTATTGCTTCTTCAAATCTTTTAGGTTCAACTTGAGACAAAAAGCTGGAATAGATTGCAGCATTCATGTTTCTACTCCTGGTTTGTACTCCTTGTCTTGGATCTCCAATAATCAGCTCTACTGGATGATCTCTAAGATGCCTGTGGGCTGGAGGCATCCTCACTTCAGGTTGAACCACTTCA
Organism: Platanthera guangdongensis; assembly: GCA_039583875.1. Classification (NCBI taxonomy): domain Eukaryota; kingdom Viridiplantae; phylum Streptophyta; class Magnoliopsida; order Asparagales; family Orchidaceae; genus Platanthera; species Platanthera guangdongensis. The sequence continues at coordinate 27,315,346 of CM077162.1, read as the reverse complement.
GCATCTGCATCATGCTGTATTCCTTGGATTTCTTCAGCAATTGGCACATGTAGTTCTCCCCCTGGACAGCAGCTACTCTCCTCTCATTGCTGTCTTGCAGCAGGCACTTCTTCTATAGTCAGCTTGTCCATTGTCTTTGTCAAACCTGTGGGGCTGCATACATTGCTAGACAACTCATTATTAATAAGTTTAGTCTCATCAAAAACTACATGCACTGATTCTTCTACAACTTGTGTAGTCAAGTTGTACACTCTATAAGCCTTACTATTAGTGTTGTACCCAACAAAAATTCCCTCTTGGGACTTGGCAGCAAAATTAGTTATGTAAGACTTCCCATTGTTAAGTATGAAGCATTTACAACCAAAGATCCTGAAGTAGGATAGATTTGGTTTCCTGTCTTTCACAACTTCATAGGGGGTCTTGTTTAGCCCTTTAGTGATGGTAGCCCTATTTATAACATGGCATGCAGTGTTAACTGCTTCAGCCCAGAAATACTCAGGCAGTGATGCATCACTTAGTAGGGTTCTACCAGCTTCTATCAAGGTCCTATTTTTCCTCTCAGCAATGCCATTTTGCTGAGGTGTTCTAGGTGAAGAGAATTCTTGAAATATCTCAAAGTCTTCACATAGTTTTGTCATGCTTTCAGATTGAAACTCAGTACCATGGTCACTTCTAATCTTGACCACAGTACTATTTAGTTCATTCTGAATTTGCTTGACAAAGCTGTAGAAGACACTAGGTGTTTCAGATTTCTGTCTTAAGAAGAACACCCAGGAAAACCTTGAGTAGTCATCTACAACTACAAGGGTATAGACCTTCCTACCTAAGCTGTGAACTGGCATTGGACCAAAGAGATCCAAATGCAAGAGGTAGAAACACCTCACAGCATCTTTGTTATCTATGCTTCTAAAAGAGGATTTAGTCTGCTTGCCTTTTTGACAAGCTGAGCAAATACCATCTTTAACACACTTAACTTGAGGACCATTCCTCACTAACTCTTTACTAAAGAGTTTGCTAATTGTCTTGTAGTTAAGATGGGTCAGCCTCTTGTGCCATTTGACACAATGAGAGACTGTCTCATCAGCTACAAGACAAACTGGAGAACCATTGTTCTCAATCATAATGTCTAGGCAGTAGACATTTCTCTTCCTATAACCTGTCAAGATGATCTCTTGATCACTTGACCTCTTGATATGACAACCATTTTTAACAAATGAGATGTCATACCCTACATCACTTAATTGACTTATACTTATTAGGTTGTGTTTCAACCCTTTAACATAAGCCACTTGAGTAATGGTAACTAAGTTTGAAGAAATGTTACCAAATCCTTTGATGATTCCTTTTTCAGAACCACCAAAGGTCACTTTAGGACCATTTTTGATTGGAATGTAGTCCTTCAGTAGTCCCCTAGTTCCAGTCATATGTCTGGAACATCCACTGTCCAAGTACCATGTAGGGGTATGGCCACTTGGACTCACCTGCAAAACAGATTAATGGACCTTAGAACCCAAAACAATCTTGGGTCCTTGGTACTTGTTAGTCTGTAACTTGACAAAACTACCTACTGGCTTTCCACCAGGTAGCTTGCTACTCACCTTGGCACTGGCATTGTGCCAACAGTCCACTGCAAAGTGGCCAATCTTGCCACAGCACCAGCATTCAAACTTGTTGTACCTTTGCTTAGGTACAACCTTTGCTGTTTTATCTACAGCAGACCTGTTGAATGTTAGGGCTTTGCCCTTGGACTTAAACTTGGACTGCTCAGTCCCTGCAGGTCTAACAAAGCCCAGTCCAGCCTTGCCTTTATGATGAACAAATTCATCAATTAAAGGTAGCACTGATTTAGGTTTTGAAAACCTAGCAACAAGCTCTCTTTCTTTCTGAAGATTAATCTCCAGTCTCTTAATTTGATCATTCTTATAGGTGATAGTTCCCATCTGAATCACAGTAATGTGTTTCAGCCTGGCTACCTCATTCAATTTTTGATCAAATTGTTTCTCAAAATCTGTTGCAACAGCCTTGAGATCAGCAATCTCCTTTGCCTGACTTTTGGCTAGGGTCTTGCATTTCTTGTAGGCTTGCAACAGCACCTTATATTCATCTATAAGCTGATGAATATCTTCCTCAGACTCAGATACATTCTCATCACTTGATGAAGAAGAATCTGATTCTGAACTAGAACAAGAATCTGAATTTAAACTTGAACTTTGTACCTGACTGGGTCCTGGCTGCTCCAGGATTTTGGCACTGTCTGTCAAAGCCATTAGCCCTTGGCAATGACTGTCTTCTTGTTCATAAATTGACTCCAAAATCTGCATGAATTCTTCCTCTTCTTCTTCTGCATACAGCCCTATGTAGGCTTCAGCCTCAGACTCAGTTTCTGAAGAAGATATATCTGATAGAGTCTTCTCCTTCTTAGCAACAAAAGACTTTTCTTTCTTCCCTTTGAAGTAAGTCTTTTTCCTATCACCAGAATCCTTTCTCTTCTCTGGACAATCTGCAATAACATGGCCCTGTCTATTGCAGCAATAGCAAACAATCTTTGAACCAGTTGCCTTGCTTGATGTTGTCCTTTTCTTGTCATTCCTTGAAGACCTCTTTTTCTGATAAGAGTCTTCCCTTCCTTGTGATCCAGAAGGCTTTGACCTCCACTGTTTCTTTTTCAAAAACTTCTGGAAGTGTCTAGTGAAAGCAGCAAAGTCTTCATCACTTTCACTGCTCTTAGACTTTGTGCTGACAGACTCATCAGATTCTGATTCAACTACCTCTGGTGGTGGAGTTAAAGACTTATTCCTGCACTTTCTGGGAACTTCTGTTTTGAAAGCAACAGTTCTTTTCTTATGCTCAGTCCTTGTTGATTTTTCCTCCTCTTTTCTCACTGTTCACTGCATCTCATATGACAATAGCTTGCCAAACAGTGTGGGAGGAGGAATTTCCCCCAACTTAGCCATTTCTATTATGGCACAGATCTTGGTGTCCCAATCTTTGGTTAGGGACCTTAAGAACTTGTCATTTAGTTCATAGTTAGTGAACTCTCTTTCATAAGACATGAGTTCATTAACTATCCTGTAAAATTTCTTATAGCACTCAGTGATGCTATCACCCTTTCCTTGCCTAAAGCTCTCATACTCCTGATTTAGCAAGGACTTCCTATCTTGCCTAACTTCTTCAGAACCTTCCATATAGACAATGAGAGTATCCCACATCTCTTTTGCTGTCTTACAGTGAATTAAGTTCTGAAAAGTGGCATCATCAATGGCACTCACTATTATGTTCTGTGCCCTCTTGTCCATGGTGGCTAGGACAATTTCAGCCTTAGTCATCTCAGAGAAATCCTTTGGAGTCCTCTGATTTGCATCCAATACTGAAATCTTCATTGGCACATAAGGCCCTTCCTTAACTGTAATGTAGATTCTAGGGTCAGAGGCTTCCATAAATAACCTTACCCTCTCTTTCCAGATCCCAAAGATCTCTTTCCTGCATATGGATAATTTCATGGAACCCAATTCCTTGTGATTCTCATAAGAACCCATGTTTCTTGATGTTCTTGAATTTCTTGAAACTGTGAATTGCCTTACACTGAATCTGCCAAACAGGATCTCCTCAGACTGTTAGTCCTTGTTTTGAGGAACCTCCCTCTGATACCACTTGAAAGATATGGTACCTAAACACCTAGAGGGGGGGGGGGGGGTGAATAGGTGACCTAATCCTTTTCTAACTTTGTTGGCAGCCAAACAGTTATATCACAGATTTCTAACTAGTTTATTACAGCAATCAGCAATAATCAAACATACACAGCTAATCCACAGCACATTCACAGCACAGCACACAGTGATTTATAGTGGTTCCCCAAGATATGGGTACATCCACTTTCCCCCTTCGCCTATCTAGCAGTGTACTAGATTCGGCCAAACTTCTTCACTGTCTCAGAACCCAAATTGGTTCCTACCTCAGGCCCAAAGCCTTACAACTCAGCTTTATCCCAAAGCCTACACTCAGCCAATCAAGGCCTACACTCAGCCAATCCAAGGCCTACACTCAGAGATCTCAATCTCCTACACTCAGGCAAACAAGCCCTACCCTCAGCCTTTATAAATATAGGCTTACAATCACTCAGATCCAAAGGATCCTACAAGTTAAAAAGATATTACAAAATATAACTCTACAACTCAGAATAATAAGAGAGGAGTTGAGAGATTCTTGATGAGTTCTTGGAAGAACTCAGCTGGATTCACCCTGACTTAGCTTTCTTCAAAGCTTCTTGAGTAGAACTGAATAAGGCTGAATCCTCTGCAGTTGTTCCTTGACCTCTGCCACTTAAGATCCAAACTGAATCTGAATCCTTCTTCTCAGCCTAGTTCCAAAGACTGATTTCTTGGATGGAGCCCTCTCTCTCCAACTTCTTAGATCTGCAGTTGGACTGCAAGATCTTCTTGTGTTGATACTCTGTGTACTACTTTTCTGATTACTTGAATAATATGTACTACTTGTTAATCACTTGATCAACTCTTTCAACAACAACAGTTTCTGTAAACTGTGGATGCCTATTTATAGGCCTTCTTCATGGTAACCGGCTGGTCTGGTTCATAACTGACTTCTGACATCTCTGACAGTTGCTGTAGACCGGCTGGATCGGCAGCTGTCATGTCAACCAGTCACTTCTTGAAAATCTCTAACAGTCAGTAAGTGTCGAGACTTTCTGTCTTTAAGTGTCGACACTTATAGTCCAAGTGTCGACACATGTTGTGTAAGTGTCGACACAAGTCTACAAGGTGTCGACACATTTCCTTGTATGTCTCGACACAGATTCTTCTGCATATATCGACACTAAAATTGAGTGTCGACACAAGTACTTGTTCTTCTAGCTTTTGTTGAATTCTTCTAAGTGTCGACACATCTCCTTTGTGTCGACACAACTTCTTGTGTTGAATCTGTCTAGTGTCGACACTGCTTCTTGGTGTCGACACATAGTCTTCTATGTTGAAACTTGCTGAGTGTCGACACAGCTCCTTGTGTCGACACACCTTCTTGTTGTTGAGACTTCAGCTGAGTGTCGACACATTCCCTTAGTGTCGACACTTGTACTTAGAATAATTTGCTGCTCTTTCTGTTCTTTGCTAAGTGTCGACACAGCTCCTTGTGTCGACACTTTCTTCAAGTGTTGAGTCTTCTGTTGAGTGTCGACACATTGTGTTGAGTGTCGACACTTACTTCAAGTGCTGACTCTTCTGATAGTGTGTCGACACATTGTGCTGAATGTCGACACATTCTTCAAATGCTGACTCTTCTGCATAGTGTCGACACATTGTGTTGAGTGTCGACACTTGTACTTAGATTCTGCAGACTTTTACTGAGTGTCGACACAGCTCCAAGTGTCGACACTTTCTGATGTAGACACTGCTTCACTGGGTGTCGACACAGCTCCTTGTGTCGACACTTTCTGTCTGCACTTTTCTTCACTGAGTGTCGACACAGCTCCAAGTGTCGACACTTTCTGTCTGGTGTCGACTCTGCTTCCCAGGTGTCGACACAATGACTCCAAGTGTCGACACTGCTTGTCTGGGTGTCGACACAAGCTTTCTTAAGTGTCGACACTTTCCCTCTGGGTGTCGACACATGGACTTAGAAACTTTTTGCTTCAGTCCAATACTTTCTTAACCTGCACAAATAACTCAAACATACATCAAATACATTATGATGTATATCATTGAGTTGGGTGAGGCTTCTTCAAATCAGGTACATTTGACCAATGTACCCAACAGAGGGCGCGAGTTGCAGCCCGCTCGGCGAATGCCGAGCTCGGGGTCGCCGATCGACGATCTCTGGCCGACGGATGCCGAGCTCAGCCTCACCCCTGCCGCTGCCGAGCTCGTCTGCTGCTCCTAGCCTAACCTGCTCGGCCCCTGGTGATCTTGCTCGCCGGACACGGGGTTGTACACAATCCCCGCTCTTTTCGAGCTTGTCAAAAAGCTCGGAAAGAAACATCCAACCCGAAGTGTGCGGCGAGCTCTGGCTGGCGAGTTGGAGGGAATCTTCTGTTGGGGGCCACCTGCGGCTATATATATGCACCTGCTCAGCTGCCTGGCTCTTGCCATTCCTTCTATTGCCTTGCCAAGATGCCCCTCCCTAAGGAGATCTAAGAGCGCATAGACCGAGCTCGCCAGGCTTCCGCGGCTCGCGTTGTCGCGCTGACGGCGTTCCCCGCGAAAGCTCCCCAAATTGATTCTGTCGAGCCCAACTCCAAGAGGACAAAGCCATTCCCCGAGGCGGCCGAGCCCATTTTCCACGACCTGAGGGCCACCCTGGCTCGCGAGACCGGCTCTTCTACCCGAACTATTCTGGAGAAGGATAGGGAGGTCGTCGTAGTCGGCGACGATCAGGACGGCCAACCAGATGGCGAGGGCGCCGTGCCGCAGGTCCCCACGCCGCGAGGCGAGGCCACGCTCGCCACTTCGCGATTCTCGGCACCGTACAGCCATCCCCGGGATCCGCCGCCCCTCTTCGGGATCCTGCCTGTGAGCTCGCAGAGGCCAACTTCACCAGCAGGCTCCCCTCCTCGGCAAATTGACGCGGCCGCGGGGGAAGGTCTGGGGTCCATTCCCACCCCGGGCATCGAGCTCATCTCGCCGGGGGCTCGCGGCCCAGGTCGCGGGAAGGACCTGAGGTTCATCCCTCCCCGCATCTCCTTTGAGCCGCCGAGCTCTTCAGGTCAGCCTCGCTCAACCCTGTGCTTCATAAGTTTTTGCTCTACTGATATCTGACTTTATAGCTCTTCCCAGTCAATCGGCTGCCGAGGAGTCCTCGCGGGCAGCCCACCACTCTCCCATCCCGTCCCCGAGCTCGCTGGACTCTTACCTGGGTCCGGAGGTGGATCAAGGCGAGCTGTCGAGGAGGGAGGTCAAGCTCCTCAAGAAGCTGGTGTGCGTACTGCGCGAGGTGCAGGGGGTCAATGAGACGCTGCAGCGCGACTACGCGCGTCTTGCTGAGGAGGTGCGCCTCGGTCAAGCTGGCGAGTTGATGTCCCCCTCCCGACTCCTGGACAAGATAGACGACAGTCTCTTGGTTGCGCAAAGGAATTCTGGAAGGATTCACGAGCTACTCCGCGCGCGGCAGCCTGGGGGGCGGGGGTCGCGAGGCCAGGGTAGGTAAGTCTGCGGGCTCCTCTGTCGAGTCAACCGACGCTCGCATCCCGGTGCCTTCCCTGCTCGCGCGCCCCGCTTTCAATTCTGAACTTTTTTACTTCTGTGATGAATAATTCTTAGAACATTCTTAATTATGTTACTTAAATAAAAAGCTGCAATGTTTGATTTAGCCTTGGTTGGGATGCATCGGAAGTCGGCGAGCTGGGGTGGCGAGCTGGGGCAGCGAGCTGCGCCGATGTGACAGCCTGCCTCAGATTTCTTTTCTTATAAATAGCCCCCCTCACCTACCCCCGTACTGCCTTTATTGTTTTGCTTTCCTTTCTTTGCTTTCTTCTTTCCCTGCTCGCGTCGTGCTTTTCCTCTGCGATCATGGGCAAGACCAACCCGGACGCCGACGACCGCTCCAAGTGCGCGCAACACTTCGCAGACTATTGCTTCTTCGACGGCCACACCAGCGAGGAGGAGCTCGCGGAATTCAAGGCCGCGTACATGCCACCGGGCTTTGAGGCACGCAGGCCGGGGCCGGGTGAGGCCATCAACACGTTCTATAAGAACGAGCTCGCCTTCCCCATCTCGCACTTCTAGGTGGGGCTGTGACTTCCCTTGTGGCCGGAGATCTGGCAGATCCTGAAGTAATACGGGGTCGTCCCCGCGCAGCTGAACTCCAACGCCATCGCAATGATGGTGGCGTTCGCGAGCTACCTCCGGCGGTAGAGGATCGAGTTCAACCTGACGGTGTTCAGGAAGCTCTTCTCCTACAAGGCGACGACGGACGGGGTCGCCTACTTCGGCGGCTCCTTGATCAAAGTTTGCAAGATCGCGAACAATCACCATACCTGGATGACCAAGATCGCCTTCGTCAAGGGCGATCTCGGCAACATCCCCTACTCGCCGCAACAAAAAGGCGAGGAGGTGTACCGCCAGCCAGCCGTGTCCGGCAACGACGTCGAGCTCCACAAATTCTTCCTCCACAAAGATTTCGAGGTCGCCTTCCTGCGGAGGGGCCTCGACGCGCTCCCCCCGGTTCTGCCCAACGAAGGTATACTCTCCTCATCTTGCCGAGCTCGCCTACTCGCCGAACTCGGCACATCATCATATCTGAATTCCTAACCTTTCCAAGTGTTTTCCTGCAGGGGAGCGAATAATCCCCGCGAACCCGCCGTTCGCGGACTCGGGGCTCGATACTGACCCTCTTGCTCGCGAGAGGGCGGCGGCGGCGGCCTGCCGAGATGAGGCGGCCCTCTCGCAGCCCTCTTCCAGCAAGAGGCGATCTGAGGACGCGGGGTCGAACCCACCATCCGGCCACCGTCAGATGAAAAAGATGCGGAGAGCCCTGCTGGCTCCGTGGGGGCAACACCAATAACAACATCAGCCCAGCCCCAAGTATATCAGCTCGTCGGAGACTCCTCCCGACGCGTCGCCGGAGAGCCCGCTGAAGGAGACAACCAGCAAGGGCCGAAAGGGTGGCAAGGGCCCTTCTTCCTCAGCTGCGATCTCCCGTACTCCTTCGGCGAAGAGGGCTGCCCGCGAGCGCGCGCCGTCGAAGCAGCACCCCCTCTTCAACTTCGGCGCACGCTGGAAGGATTCCGCGGGCGAGCCCATGCTTCAGTGGGACGAGCTCGCTCATCGAGTCTCCGTCTCCACTCTGCACCTATCCTGGCACGACCGCGAGCCTGCCACCGGTCATGCCTATGCCCTCGGCTTCGGCCTTTATGGCCGGGAGGATGTCGAGGCCTACAAGAGGACGACCCTCCGGCAGCTCGGCCATGAGGGTCTGCAGTCCCACCTGCGGACCCTGGAGCTGCACCACATGCTGGCGCGCCGTAGCTTCGCCCTCAGCCACCAGCTCGAAAAGGCCGAGCAGGCTCGCGACCTCGCCAAGGATCAGGTCGCCGATCAGGCGAGGCGGCTCGGCATCGCGGATGGTCTTCTCGCCCAGGCCGCCGGCGGGTTGTTAAGTGTTACGCACCGCTCCTTTATTTTACTTGGAAACTTTTGTACTGCTGCTAAATACCCCCTTTTTTGTTCAGGATGCCAAGGCGGCGGGTGAGCTCCAGGCTCGCAACACTGAGCTGGGGGAGGAGGTCAGCCAGCTGCGCGCGCTTCTGGCCGCGGATGCCGACGCTGCTGGGGAGCTCCATGCTCGCAACGTCGAGCAAGGGGAGGAGATCGGCCGACTGCGCGCATGCCTTGGCGAGCTGGAGGGCGCGAATGCGAAGCTGAAGGGGGAGAACCAGCACCTCCTCAGCGAGGTGCGTCGCCAGGCGGAGATCTTCTTCCCGTCTCACGACATCGATCCCACACTCCCCTACAAGAGCCCGCGTATCTTTGGCGAGGCCGACCTCGTCGAGAGACTGCGGATCAACTCAATCCAGACCGCCGAGTGCACCCTCTAAATGATGAAGGACTCTGGGGTGCTGGTGGAAGGGTGCGAGGGGATCTCGGCTCGGGACCTGATGCCGAGTCTGTTTCCGGCGACGCCGCCCAGCGAGAAGGAAGATAGCCTGGATGCAATGTTCGGGAAGAGCTTCCAGGATCATTCGGGCGATGGCGAGGACCAGTCCGGCGGAGGGGGCGAGGCCAGCGGATAGCCTTGTATTTTCTTTTTTCTCTCTTTTTTTTGATTACTCGCCGAGGCGAGCTCCCTGTAACTTTGTAAATAATGAAAGTTTTTTGATCATACCGGTGTCATTTCCTTTCTTTACTATGCTTGTTGTGCTCTGAATGTATGCGAGTGCTTCCTCCCGCGACCTCGCAGAGACAGGTTCCGCGAGTAGAGTGATTATGAGAGCGTGCACACGAGCGAGACGCGTTTTGAGTGTTCGCCGAGCCCCAAACGATTTCGGGGCGAGTTGCACTCCGCCCTTATCACGCCACTATTACTCGCACGCGAGCCATCCAGGTTGGGCCCGTCAAAGAAGAAATTTTTTGAAGTGTAATGGGCCAAGGGGGCGAGATGCCCCGGTCTGGCTTGTCTTCCTTTGGCGAGGCCCGGGCTTGCGGCCTACTCGCCAATGCCGAGTCGGGAATGACGAGCCCGAACTCGCCCATGTAGAGCCCTCCAGCCCGGCTTGCCTTCTTGATTATGCCGAGCTGAGTTTACCGAGCCCGAGCTCGCCCTGACAGAACCCTTCCCCTTTGCTCCCTGCCATAGACTTTGACCTGTACCTGACGACTTCAAGGCCGACACCATCGAGTGACCTCCGGTCCTGTCAGCTAGGTGAGAGCCTGATAGCGGGATCTGCTCGAGGCCAAGGATGACACCGAGTGACTTCCAGCCCTGCCAGCTAGGTGAGAGCCTGACAGCGGGATCTGCTCGGGGTCCACTACCACCACCATCGAGTGACTTCCAGCCCTGCCAGCTAGGTGAGAGCCTGACAGCGGGATCTGCTCGAGGCCAAGGATGACACCGAGTGACTTCCAGCCCTGCCAGCTAGGTGAGAGCCTGACAGCGGGATCTGCTCGGGGTCCACTATTACCACCATCGAGTGACTTCCAGCCCTGCCAGCTAGGTGAGAGCCTGACATCGGGATCTGCTCGAGGCCAAGGATGACACCGAGTGACTTCCAGCCCTGCCAGCTAGGTGAGAGCCTGACGGCGGGATCTGCTCGGGGTCCACTATTACCACCATCGAGTGACTTCCAGCACTGCCAGCTAGGTGAGAGCCTGACAGCGGGATCGGCTTGAGGCCAAGGATGACACCGAGTGACTTCCAGCCCTGCCAGCTAGGTGAGAGCCTGACAGCGGAATCTGCTCGGGGTCCACTATTACCACCATCGAGTGACTTCCAGCCCTGCCAGCTAGGTGAGAGCCTGACAGCGGGATCTGCTCGAGGCCAAGGATGACACTGAGTGACTTCCAGCCCTGCCAGCTAGGTGAGAGCCTGACAGCGGGATCTACTCGGGGTCCACTATTACCACCATCGAGTGACTTCCAGCCCTTCCAGCTAGGTGAGAGCCTGACAGCGGGATCTGCTCGATGCCAAGGATGAAACCGAGTGACTTCCAGCCCTGCCAGCTAGGTGAGAGCCTGACAGCAGAATCTGCTCGGGGTCCACTATTACCACCATCGAGTGACTTCCAGCCCTGCCAGCTAGGTGAGAGCCTGACAGCGGGATCTGCTCGAGGCCAAAGATGATACCGAGTGACTTCCAGCCCTGTCAGCTAGGTGAGAGCCTGACAGCAGGATCTGCTCGGGGTCCAAGATACATTACGTTTCTCTAAGTAGGCTAGCTACGATGATATCAGAGAGTTGAAGGAATTTATTATAATCAAAGTGTTGCTTACATGCTTCATGGGAAAAACCGTTTTAGGTCGTCGCCACTCCAGGTGAGACCCAGGGTCTTGCCCTCTACATTTTGGAGTCGATAGCCCCCTGACCCCAAGGCTACCTTTATAATGAATGGTCCCTCCCAGCTGGGATTGAGCTTCCCCACGGATGCTGACCTCCCTGCTGCATCTACTTTCTTTAGTACCAAGTCCCCTTCCACGAACTGCTTAACCCTGACATGCTTGTCAAAGTACTTGGCCATTCTTCTTTTTACCTCCTCCTGTCGGATAGCGGAAAGGTCCCTTACCTCTTCCACCATGTCAAGGGAGAGCCTCAGTTCCTCCTCATTCTGTGCTTGCCATTCCTCACGGCCTTCTTTTGCCGCCACGACTCGCGGCGTTTGGACTTCGAATTCTATGGAGAGCACTGCCTCGCACCCGTGGGAGAGTTTGAAGGGGGTTTCTCCCATAGTCGTGTTGGGGGTAGTCCTTAGGGCCCAAAGAACCGCAAGAAGCTGCTCCACCCAGCTCCCCTTCAGATTCTCCACCTTCTTCTTGAGGAGGTTGACGATGATCTTGTTCGCGGCCTCCACCTGCCCGTTACTCCTGGGGTGATGGACCGAGGCGAACCTGAGGTCGATTCCAAGCTGCTCGCAGAAGCTGGTGAACTCGGCACTGGCGAACTGGGGCCCGTTGTCCGTGACGATGGCCTGGGGCAGCCTATGGCGACAGATGATCTCTCCCCAAACAAAGTTCCTGATCACCTGGGAGGTCACCTTGGCCAACGCCTTCACCTCCATCCATTTTGAAAAGTAGTCAATCATTACCAGGACGAACCTTCTCTGACCGCTGGCTTGGGGGAATGGTCCAACCAAGTCCATTCCCCAAATTGCGAAGGGACACGGGGCAGTGATACTTCTGAGTCGCTGGGCCGGCTGCAGCTGGAGAGGGGCAGACATCTGGCACTTATGACATCTTCTTGTGAACTCTGCAGCGTCTCGGCCTAGGGTGGGCCAGAAATACCCTTGCCTGACTATCCTCCCTTCCAGGGTCCGACTCCCAGAGTGACTTCCACATTCCCCGGAGTGGACTTCCTCCAAGATCCTCTGTACTTCGCCCTCGGTCACACAGCGAGCCAGCATCCCTGAGAGGGTTTTCCTGTATAGCTGCCCGTCCTGGAGGAGGTAATATGCTGACTTGTGCCTCAGTTTATTCTTATCTACCCCCTCCAGATATTCCCCCGTGGAGAGCGAAACCACCACTAGATCCATCCATGAAGCTTGTTGATCGATTTCCATGAGCTCTCCTTCTTCGATGGAGGGGCGGAACAGGTCGGTGATGGTGCCCCCACCTGGGGACCATGCTTAGCCAGCTGATCGGCTTGCTCATTCTCTTCCCTGGGCACGTGTCGGATGGTGAAAGTTTGAAAAGTGCCAATGATCCCCTTTACTTTGGCCAAGTATGATCGCAGGGTGGGCTCCCTTGCCTCGAACTCCCCGTTGATTTGGGAGGCTACTACCATGGAGTCCGTGAGGACCTCCACATCCGACACTCCAAGCTCCCTGGCCAGGCGAAGCCCTGCTATCACGACCTCGTACTCGGCCTGGTTGTTGGTAATGGTAAAGTGTACCACCACAGTCTGCTCGATTCGGGTCCCTTGAGGGCTTTCTAGGATCACCCCTACTCCTAGGGAATGTCTTCCCGAGGCTCCATCCACCCTCACCTTCCAAGGGGCCGGGCGAGTGAGCTCTTCCTCCGCCACTTCAACCACGTAGTCAGCAAGAAAGTCGGCCATCGCCTGAGCTTTGATTGAGAGCCGCGGAACGAAGGAGACGTCGAACTCGCTCATCTCTACCGACCACTTAGCCAACCTGCCTGAATGCTCCACCCCCTCGAAGATGTTGCGGAGGGGGTGGTCGGTCACCACTCGGATTGAGTGTGCCTGGAAGTAAGGTCGCAGCCTCCGAGCCGAGATGATCAGTGCGAAGGATAGCTTCTCTAAAATCGGATACCTGAGCTCGGCCTTCCTCAGGACCCGGCTCACGTAATAAATTGGGAGCTGCCTCTTCCCTTCTTCACGAACTAGGACCGAGCTCAAGGCCTCCGTCCTGACCCCCATATATAAGAACAGGTCCTCCCCCTCCTTCGGCCCTTGGAGCAGCGGAGCCTGTGTCAACTGCACCTTGAGGGTCTGGAATGCCTCTTCACACTCCTTGGTCCATTCAAACCTCTGACCTCCCCTTAGCGTTTTGAAGAAGGGGGAGCACTTTTCTCCTGCCCACGAAAGGAAGCGACTCAGCCCTGCTAGCTTCCCTGTCAGCCGCTGTATCTCCTTTGCGTTCCGCGGGGACCCCAGCTCTAAGATAGCTTTGACCTTGTCTGGATTCGGCTCGACCCCTGCGGGGGTGAGGAGGTGCCCCAAGAACTTTCCCATGCTGGCCCCAAAGACACATTTCAGTGGATTCAATCGCATTTTGTATTTGCGCAGGGTGGCGAAGGTCTCCTCCAGGACCCGGAGGTGGGAGTCCACATCCCGGCTCTTGATCATGAGGTCATCTACATACACCTCCAAATTCCTTCCCCTCTGCTCCTCGAAGACTCTGTCCATCATTTTCTGGTAGGTAGCCCTAGCATTCTTCAGCCCAAAGGGCATCATCCTGTAGCAGTAGCATCCATCCCCTGTGATGAACGAGACATCCTTGATGTCTGGGGGTGCATCCTGATCTGGTGATAACCTGAAAAAGCATCTAAAAAACTCATTACAGAAAAACCGACGGCTGAGTCAACCAGCGCGTCGATCCGAGGCAAAGGATAACAATCCTTAGGACAAGCTTTATTAAGTAAGGAAAAGTCGATACACATCCTCCATCGGCCGCCCCCTTTTTTAACCATAACCACGTTGGAGACCCAACCTGGGTACTGAATCTCAGATACGAAACCGGCCTTGAGGAGTTTTGCCACCTCCTCTCTGATGGGCTCTGCCAGCTTGTCCGCAGTGGACCTCTTCTTCTGCTGAACGGGGCGTGTCCCCGGGTCCAGGTTGAGGCGGTGGCAAGGCACATCCGCGTCAACCCCCGGCATCTCCGCGGCGTTCCAGGCGAAGATGTCCACATTCTTCTGGATGCACTCCAGCATCCTGCCCTGGTCCTCCGAGGTCAGCCCCCCGCTGACGCGGATCTTATCCATTCTTCCCCCTCGGGTGAGCACCTCCAGCTCCACCACTTCCTCTACTGCCTCCAGCCTGGATTGTTCTGCCCATCCTTCAGCATCCCCTTCCTCTGGAACGGGGACCTCTACCTCCATCGCTCCTTCCACGGCCCCCACTTCGGTCCCCTCCTCCCGATCTCCTCTTATCGCCTCCTATGTGCAGTCCTTCTCTCCCAGCTCCTCCCCTCCTGCTTCCTGCTCGACTTCTTCCATCCTTCGTCCCATCTCCTTGGCTCCCTCCTGCCAGGAGATGGCGTTCACCGCAGTGACATAACACTCCCGCACCACCTTTGGGTCCCCCCTAACCCTGACCTGGACCCCCTCAGCGTTGAACTTCAAGCACTAATGGAAAGATGAGGGGACGCAGCGAAAGGCGCTGATAAGGGGCCTCCCGAATATGGCGCTGTAGCTGCTGGGGGCGTCCACAATGACGAACTTGCAGTTTCGGGACTGCCCACCCAAGGTGACATGGAGTCCAACTCCTCCTTCTACTTCCTTCCTCTCTCCTAAAAACCCGAACAGGGGGCCATCCGAGGCCAGCACCCTTTTTGCCTCCACCTTCATCGCGTCGAACGCCTTTTTGAAGACGACGTTGACGGAACTTCCATTGTCCACGAGGATCCGAGAGACGGTGAAGTTCTCGATGGCTGCCTTGATGACCAGCGCATCGCAGAACGGATCCTCGTGGTCTGGCATATCACTCCTGGAGAAGGTGATCCTCTCCTCCGGTGGTGGGGTTTGGGATGTAGAGGCGACGCTCCGCCGGTACATGGTGTGGAGACTGGCCTTGCGGGAGGCCTCGATCCCTACTCCCCCGTGGATCACCCCGATCCCCCCTCGGGTCCCCACATCCACCCGGTCTTCGCAACGATCCTCCTCCGCCCGAGGCAGGACCTCCTCAATCCTTACTTCATGTCTCCCTTGCTGCTGCTGCTGCTCCCTATTCCCCCTCATCTCGAGGAACTCCGGACATGTGGCTGTTGCATGCCCCTCTTCCCGATGGAAGTCGCAATAGGGCAGCTCCACCCTGACCTCTCTTCTCCTCCTCCTCCACACTCCTCTCCTAGCCCCCAAGGCTATGGTCATGGCCTCTTCTTGATCGGGGAGCCGGGGCCTCTGGCCCTGCCTCCAGCGTGGGGGGTGGAATTGGTCTTGCCTCCCCTGAAAGTGACCCCTTCCGAAGTTCCCTCTCTGTGGCCCCTGCCCCTGCCACTCAGGCCTCCAGCCCAACCGACGGTCGGGCTCCTGACGCCCCCACCCCGGCTGCTGTGGCCCTTGGAGCTGCCTCTGATCCTTCTGCCTGGACTCCCCTCTTATCTCCTCCTGTCCTCTTCCTCCCTTTGACTCCCTCTCTTCCTATGTGGCCCACCTGTCCAACTTCCTTGCAAACTCCGGGTTCGACGCCTCCCCGTCGACCTCTCTCGCCGCCCTCTCCATCAACTCCTCATAGAAGAGGGGAGGAACTCTTTTCAGCTCCATTCAGAAGAAACCCTGCTGCAGGCCCAGGGTAAAGGCCATCCTCAGACTATGGCTCGGCATCTCCTGGACCTGAGTAACCTCCTCCTGAAATCGGTCCACGTAGCTCCCCAACGTCTCGTTCACCCCCTGCTTAATGTGAAACAAAGACTCGGACTCCTTCTTCCTCTTCTTCGAGGTGGTGAATCTCAGCATGAATCCTCGACGCAGGTCCTCGAAGCAGTAGATGGAGTTGGCCGGTAGCTGGTGGAACCACTCTCTCGCCTTTTCCCGGAGGGTGATGGCGAAGAGCCGGCACTTGAATCCGTCCGACATCTGACGGATGGAGACCACGTCCTCGAACCATTGGACATGCTGGACTGGGTCTCCCTTCCCAGTGTAATAGGACATCTCGGGCTCCCTGAACCCATCTGGAACTGGAGCTGAAGAGACTAGCTCGCTGAAAGGGCTCTCTCCCCCCACTGGGCGAGCTGATGAGTCTCGCGAGCCCAGCTCGCCGAAGCGACCTCAGCCTGCCGAGCCGGGGAAGAGCTCGCGCCCGGGGAGCTCGCACCATCTGCCTTCCTCGGCCACTTCCTTCCCAGCTCGCCTGCCGGGAGCGTCCTCGCCCAAGGAGGGGGCAGCCGCAATCTGGATTGCCGGAGTCGATCACTCGGCCCGCGTGCCGAGTGCGAACTTGACCAGAGTCAGCACCTCGTTTCTGAAGTCTTCAAACATTCCCACCGTTGCGAGAGGCGGGCGGGGGGGGGGGGGGGGGGGCGGCGAGCTCGGCCTGTCGGATCCTTGTCCCGTCATTGAGCTCGCGGGAGCTTTTCTGCACTGACCACTGTCCACGCTCACTGCACCAAAATGTTGAAACCGGAACCCGGCTTCCTGTGGAGCTCGCCCTTGGGGAAGGGGGTGGTCTCGCACCTACTTCGCTCCTGCAAGAAAAACAACAAAGCAAGGAGAAACAGACCCAAGGGCTCGGCAGGGAGGTCCCACCACAAACCCGGAAGATCTCAGAGCGCTTCCCCTCCTTAGCTTGAAGCCGAGCTAAGGTACCCTCAGAAAGCACTTGAAGATTTTGGGGGGAAGAGCACAGGGAAGAACCTACTTTCTGGGGTACCACTTGGGTCCTATTTATAGCTTTTGAAATCCGGACTGCCAATAACCAAAATAACTGACCTGAAATTACCAGAAAACCCTCGGCTGGGTCTGCCAACAGCCAAACTCCGCTGTTTTGAAGGGCTATGGGCAGACCAGCAGGAGTAAAACAGTAAAAAGTACCTCTGACACCCGGGCGAGCTGGGAGCTCTGGTCACCCCGGCATGCTCTGCTCGCCCACTGCTGTTGAGCTCCACTGCGAGGGCGCGAGTTGCAGCCCGCTCGGCGAATGCCGAGCTCGGGGTCGCCGATCGACGATCTCTGGCCGACGGATGTCGAGCTCAGCCTCACCCCTGCCGCTGTTGAGCTCGCCTACTGCTCCTAGCCTGACCTGCTCGGCCCCTGGTGATCTTGCTCGCCGGACACGGGGTTGTACACTAATAAAATGCAGGGAAGGAGCATCGCCGCCCCGAGTTGGGGGCAGGATCGTTATAATTTGGTCAGCATTGCTGACCGTTGCTTTTGTTTGCCACCGTGCGGTGGTTTGTTGCTTTCAGGTGCTGCTGGACCAAGCGGTCAATAGCAGGCTAAAGCCCAAATTGCGAAGCCGGCCCTTGAAGGCATAATTGAAGTGTTTACTTGCTTTTATTCATGTATGACCGGCCTGTGTGCCGTGGTTTGTAAAACATGTAATTTGAAGTAAACCATTTGTAAGGACTTAAGGCTAGTACTTGTGTATGTACTATATTCCTATTTGGTGTATTAGTGGACATTCGTACTCTTTGTGCTGGGTTATTTATTTTCAACTTATAAAATTACTTCCGCTAGAATGCTCTGTGTAGGACGTTGGATTAGTTGGATGGTTTCCATTGGGTAACCACCCGGTCTGTCTGTAGTATATGGCGTCGGCCCCCGGCCGGACCTTCTGCTATATGTTATGCGACGGATAGGGGGTGTTACAATTTGGTATCAGACTACTAGTTTCGATCAGACTTAAAATGAATTCGTGGACGAATTCTTTTTAAGGGGTGGTGAGTACAACACATGTGTGTGCGTCATCGTTATAACAACAAAAGAACCCATGAATGTCCACTTAGGAATGAAAATACACGTGTTTGGGGAACCTCCGTGTTCCTATAATTGCTGTTTGCAATTTTATTTGGTCACTTAACGGTGTTTTGTACCACTATAGGTGACCAGAAGCGGTGCTGGGCCGCCAGAATGTCCGGTTTCTGAGGAGTATAGTGCACCCGGTAAGGTGTTTGAGACCCCTCCTTCGTATGAAACCGTTAGAATGATCGTTGAAGCGGTGTTCGTTGTGACGGGTGCGCAGCATGGAAGAAATGTACAACCCTGCGCCCCTGTTGTGGCTTCAACGCTGGTTGGCGTGATGGAGCAGATGACTTTTGGTAGACCATCGAGGCAGCAGCTGAATATGCAGTTAGTGCAGGGAGCCCACACAGTTGAGGAATATTTGCAAGCATTTCTTATGATAAGCCGCTACTCATGCTTCGAGTTGGATAATGAGCAAGCTACAGTCGATAGATTTTATAATGGCCTGCGCGCTGAGTTACGAGTTCTACTGCTAGGACCAAAGTTATTGGGATTCCGAGCCTTGGTGGAATCAGCTAGATATTTGGAGGCAGATTTGAGGAAGACTCTCCTGATGTCATCGACCATGGTATCGAACTATGCATGCCCCATAAGAGTTGCATCTGACAGAATGCTGGAGAAAGGGGCTACGACATCGACTAGCAAAGCTACTTACACATGTTTTACTTGTGGAAAGAAAGTGCATTTTGCCCGAGAATGTCGGAATGGTGCTCAGAAGGCTAAGAAAGCTATGTCAGGAGCAGTCAAGGACTTTAGTGCAAAGGAGACGACATTCAAAATGCCGAACACCTCAAAGTCTGGTTATCGTATATGTTATAAGAAGGCTAGGACTTCGGGTCCAGCCCCCTCTGATGGTGCTTCTGGGGTGACTACGGGTCGAACCCCGGGCGCATGTTTCAACTGTGGGGAGCTGGGGCATTATGCCCGGGAGTGCCTAAAGCCCTGAAGGAAGCACGCCGTCGTGAGAACAGGTATGGTTTAAAGATAGTTTTGCTTTAAATACTTGTCGCCCTTGTGCATGTTAGCTTAGAACTACTTGTGTTAAGCTTTGTTCTGATTTTAGTTTATCTGGCAAGAGCACTGTTCATTTAGGGAGCTTCGCATTCCTTTATTTAGGAATTATATTGCGCGTCGGAGTACCTCCTTCGACAGTAAGAGACAAATTGGATGCGTTATGGTCCAATGGTGATCAATGTGCGCGGGTAGAATTTGTTGCGCTTAGGTTTGGATGGGGAGTCAGGAGTTCCATTTGATAACGCCACTATCGCTGCTGGAGGAGTTCGACGTAATATTTGGCATGTACTGGCTCTCGGAGCAGCAAGCCTATATCGATTGCGGTAGCAAGGAAGTCAAGCTGTGAGCAAGTCGTGAGACGACTTTCACGGGCTTGAAGGGAGTCAAGCAAGACGTTGATGTCTGCTCTTCAGGTGGTAAAGGCAGTTCGTGCCAGTGTAGAACTGTTCTTTACACTAGTGGAGGTTGCAAAGCCTAAGCCCGCGTTGGATAGTATTTCAGTGGTATCGGAGTACCCTGATGTGTTCCCTAGAGATCTTCATGGAGCCCCGCCTCAACGAGAGATAAATTTTACGATAGAGCTCGTATCAGGTGCGAAGCCTGTGTCACGCTCTCCATATCGGCTAGAGCCTTAGGAAATGGCGGAGCTGAAGGTTCAACTGCAAGAGTTGTTGGAGCAAGGGTATGTGTGCCCAAGTTCTTCGCCTTGGAGCACGCCGGTCCTCGTTGTTAAGAAGAAGGACGGAAGCTTGAGGCTATGTATTGATTATCGGGAGCTCAACAAGTTGACGGAAACGAACAAGTACCCAATCCCCCGGATCGATGATCTCTTTGATCAGTTGGTCGGGTCGACGGTGTACTCAAAGTTGGATCTAAAGTCTGGGTACTATCAGCTGCGAATAAAGGAGAGTGATATCCCTAAGATAACATTCAGTACAAGATACGAGCATTACGAGTTTACGGTCATGCCGTTTGGGCTGAATAATGCGTCGTCAGTGTTCATGGATCTGATGAACAGGACCTTCAGGGAGTACTTGGACCATTTTGTGATCATCTTCATCGACGATATTTGGGTGTACTCGCAGAGTGAGGAAGATCACTTCAAGCATCTTCATTTGGTTTTGGAGACGCTAAGGAGAAACCAATTGTATGCCAAGTTCTCGAAGTGCGAGTTTTGGTTATCCTCAGTGGCGTTCCTCGGTCATATAGTAAGTGGAGAAGGTATTGTAGTGGATCTGGCGAAGATTGTTGTGATACGGGAGTGGCCTGAGCTTTCTATGATAGCGGAAGTCCGGAGCTTTTTGGGGCTTGCCGGCTATTATAGGCGCTTCATAGAGAACTTCTCGCGGATAGCGTTACCTCTCACTACTTTGACGAGGAAGGAGCAGAAGTTTGTTTGGACGCCGGAGTGCGCGCAAGCTATTGAGGAGTTGAAATGTCGGCTGACCACGACGCCTGTGCTGAGTTTGCCGAGTGTGACCGAAGGTTATGAGATTTATATTGATGCTACGGGCAGCGGTTTGGGTTGCGTGCTACTGCAACGCGGAAGTGTGATAGCTTATGGCTCGAGACAGCTGAAAGTGAACGAGAGGAATTATCCGGTCCATGACTTGGAGTTAGCGGCCGTGATTTGTTCCTTGAAGCTGTGGAGGCATTATCGGTACGGTGTGAATATTGATATCTACACCGATCTCAAGGGCCTGAAGTATTTGATTGATCAGAAAGATCTGAATATGCGGCAACATAGAGGGATGGAGTTCCTAGGAGACTATACATTCAAGATCCACTACGTGCCTGGTAAAGGTAATGCGGTTGCGGACGCGTTGAGTCGTCGGGCCCCAGCTCAAGCCAATTGGTTGTCGATCCATGACGAGCGTTGGTTTGGGAGTTGGAGGCGTTGGAGATTGTTTGTGTGGATAAGCAATCAAGTGCTGAAGCAGTACTGAATTGGACTGAAGTCCAATATGACCTGGCTGATCGGATTCGGCAGGCTTTGGATATGGATTTCCATATGAAGCAGTTCATGGTAGAGGCTCTAGATGGGCCAAATTCTAAATTCATTGTGGAGGATGGATTGCTTTGGAAAGACGGTCGTCTTTGCGTCCCAAGCGTGGGCAGTTTGCGGGTGGATTTGTTGTATGAGGGGCACAATACCAAGTACTCGATTCACCTGGGGAGCACAAAGATGTACCGCGTCATGAAGAAACTGTTTTGGTGGCCGGGTTTGAAGAAGGATGTGGCACTCTACGTGGCGAAGTGCCAAACTTGCGCCTTAGTGAAGGCAGAATGCCAAAAGCCGGGAGGATTTCTGATGTCCTTGCCTATTCTGGAGTGGAAATTCGACGACATCTCTATGGACTTTGTGCACTATCTGCCAAGGTCGCAAAAGGGGAACGATGCCATCTGGGTGGTCGTAGATCGGCTAACGAAGGTGTCGCATTTCATTCCGCATAGGAAGGATGATGCGGTGAAGAAGTTGGCAAAACTGTATGTGGATAATATAGTACAGTTTCATGGTGTGCCCCGCAGCATCGTGAGTGACCGAGATGGGCGGTTCACGTCCAATGATTGGAGGCAAGTGCAGCAAATGTTGGGAACAAAGTTGAAATTCAGCACAGCCTTCCATCCGCAAACAGATGGGCAGACCGAGAGGTTCGATAGAATTATGGAAGACATGTTCTGCATGTGTGTCTTGGACTTTGGAAAGTAATGGGAAGACCATCTTTATTTGGTGGAGTTTGCGTACAACAATAGCTACCAAGCGAGTATTCAAATGGCGCCCTTCGAGGCCCTATATGGTAGAAAATGTCGCACGTCGTTGTCTTGGATAGAAACGGGTGAGTCAAGGTTGTACAAGCGCCAAGATGTGGATGATGCTACGTCTTTGGTTCGTACCATTCGGGAGAGGTTGCTTATCGCTCAGGACCGGCAAGCGAAGTACTATAATGCCAAGCACAGGAACGTGGAGTTCGATGTGGGCGACTGGGTGTACTTAAAGATCAAGCCGTTTAAGGGTGTCTCGCGGGTGCGGCGATTGAAAAAGCTAAGCCCGAGGTACCTTGGGCCGTTTGAGGTTTTGGAGCGGGTTGGTGAAGCAGCCTATTGATTGAAGCTCTCAGTGGAGCTTAGTGGTCTACATGATGTATTCCATATATTGGTGCTACGAAAGGCGGTGCAAGAGCCTGCGCAAGTGATCGCGATTGATCAAGTGCCGGTGGTTAGTGGGTTGACGACAAGAGTCAAGCCCGTACGGATTGAGGACTCGAAGGTCAAATGGCTACGCAATAAAGAGATCAGGATGGTCAAAGTCCGATGGGACAATTGCGGTCGGGAGGAGCTCTCTTGGGAACGAGAGCAGACTATGCTTGACGAATATCCGGAGTTGTTCCGCTCATGTACAAATTTTGGTTTTGTACTTATCTTTCTTTATGTAAATTTCGCGGACAAAATTCTTTTAAGAGGGGGAGAGTTCTACCAAAACCATGAACCGAACCGCTAAGGTAACGGTTCTTCAAGTTAGAACCAAAACCGTATATGGTTTGACCGGTTCCGGTTCTGTTTTCGGTTCCATCATAATTTTTGGAACCGTCGTGTCAACGGTTCTGGTTCTGATTTAACGAGAACCAAAATCAAATCGATCACTAACGGTTCGATTCGGTTCTATGCGGTTCGGTCCGGTTCCAACTAAAACCAAATTTGACAGAATGAAATAAAATCGGTCTGCAAAAAACTCAAAACGCCTTCAAAATAGAAATAATTAAGTTGCACACTGTTCGACGATTTCTTCCACGATTGGTGGGCTAGTATATGTCGCCTTTTCATTGGTGGAGGTTTTTGACCCTGAAAAGGTATGCACACCTATACCTATACAGGTCTTCAATTTTTGACCAAAATCTAGGCTTTTAATTGATATGGATATACATACATAGTAGCAGAAAACTACAGATCACAATAATCCGAAATTCCAGACATTATGTTTACTGTTATTTAGTTTTTGGTAATAGATTCCTAAGAGTGTGCAAGCTCTGAATACTATCATTCATTAAATTGCAACTATTAATGTTTGATCAAGAGTTTTATTAGCATATTCATAAATTACTGACTCAGGTGGAGAGATTATTGTATATGCATACATTATATTAATTATCTCTTGTTGTAGTAATCTAAACAACATAATTTTGTATGCTAACGGGATATGCTAGCGCCGCAGAGTTCATAAAGAAAATACATGTCAACTGTTGCGAACATCCGCTATCACGGAACATGAGCTCAGAACAAACGACAGTATATATTTTCGGCACTTCAGTTATCGTTTATTCGAGCTCTATTTCATTTGTGTGTTCTTAAATTAATTTGACTAATTAGAAAAGTTAATCTTACATATTACTCCAATGAAGATTATTAGATTTTAAATAAGACGATCTTTTATCCGTCATCACTACATTCAGCGTTTTGTAATTATCCTAAATTTTTGATAATACAATTGCGTAGTGACGCACCTCAATTTTTCTAACATAAATATTATAGATAGATTATAAAATTATAACAATATTATAATAAAATTAATAATAATAAATGGGTTGCGGTTCGGTTCTACTTCGGTCTGGTCCGGATCGGGTCCAAAAATCTTGAAACCGCTTGAGACTTGTATGTTACGGTTCCGGTTCCGGTTCCGGTCCGGATAATAAAATGTAAGAACCATACCCAAACCAAAGTTGTTCACGGTTCCAAAATTCAAACCAGAACCCGAATAATTTGCAAACGGTTCGGTCCGGTTCTTTGCGGTTCCAGTTCGATTCCGGTTCGGTTTACGGTTTTCGGTTTTAAGTGACAGCTCTAGGCACACGGCCTGGGACACGGGCGTGTCCAAGGGCGTGTCAGGCTGGAGTCGACGATTTGGTCGAGAGGTCGACGATTTTGGAGTCGACGATCGTCGAGCAGAGAACATGACCTGAGACACGGGCGTCTCTCAGGGCGTGTCGAGCCCGTGTCGACGATCGGCCCGGGGAGTCGACGAATTTCGCACGACGATATGTCGAGACAAGGCACACGGCCTAGGACACGGGCGTGTCCAAGGCCGTGTCAGGCAGTCGACGAAATAAGCTCGACGAAGTGTCGATACAGTGAACACGGCCTGGCGCCCAGGCGTGTTCGAGTAGACACGGGCTAGGACACGGGCGTGTCCAATACCTGTGTGAGTCTCGGGTTGTTTTCGGGGCTGTGTCGATGGGGGCACACGGCTGACCACACAGCCGTGTTAGTTGGAACACGGGCGTGTCAGGTCGAACACGGGCGTGTTGGATGCCCGTGTGATTTTCCAGACGCGTCGATTTTGACGGCGAATGAGGGACACGGCCCGGGACACGGGCGTGTCACAGGCCGTGTTCGGCCCAGATTCTGCATTTTAGATCTAGATCGTGGCCGTTCGTTTCCTTATTTTGGGATCTGACGGTTGGGGGTTGTTCCTACTGGGATATACCCGGTATTTGGCCTTTGAAACCCTCATTTCTTTTTAGTGGTTCTCTTTCTAAGTCAAGAGAGAGAGAGAGAGAGGAGAGCTAAGGAGGAAGAAGAAGCTTAGATCCGGCCATTGGAGGACCTTCAGAGCTCCAAATCGCGAGCCGACTTCGGATCTACGGAGGCAAGGAGAGTGCGGTGCTTTTCATCCGCTTACATTTCCATGGCGCCAAGAAAGAACGCTAGGGTAACGATTCTCTTCTTTAGCATGTGAAGCTCTCCTTCTTTTGCATAGGAAGCCCGCTCTCGCGAGTTTGCGGTGAGTTTGAGGCGTTCCTTCGGGTAGACATGAATAGTCCCCGTTGTGTAGAGTCCGTAAACGAAAACGGACATATGCATGATGTGTGAAGCCTACCCAGACATGTTGGTCTGGATCGGTGATGTTGCATTGCATAATGGCCGAAGAAGACTCTGCGCAAATGTTTGTTTTTCGGATTTTCTACGCGGTAGATTGCAACAAGGAGCCTTGGGGATTAACCCAAAGGTGCACCCAGAAAACTGGGCGGATGCGTGATTCTACCAAACTTGTGGGCCTGAGAGGCAACTTGTACATAATTGGGTTACGTAATATTGTGCGTTCGATTCACGGGCTTCGGGGAAACTTAACTCGTGTCGATGATATTAAAGTGTCGTGGCAAGTGAGCAACGGGTTGAGTGGAACCATTCCTGCTTTATGTCGGAGGAATAGAGGTCGGGTCTTGTTGTCGATGATATTAAAGTGTCGTGACATAGGCTGTTGATGATATTAAAGTGTCGTAACATCTGCCTAAAAGACCAATTTTTGCTCACGAGAGATTGTCGTCCTGGAGATGGTGGTGAGTCAGCGGCTTAGACTACGATCACCGAGAATGTGCCCTGAGAGCACGGGGCATGTGGCCATGCGTGCCAACGCCTGTGATGCAATGTATTTATATACTGCTTGGTTGTGCTAATAAAATGCAGGGAAGGAGCATCGCCGCCCCGAGTTGGGGGCATGATCGTTATAATTTGGTCAGCATTGTTGACTGTTGCTTTTGTTTGCCACCGTGCGGTGGTTTGTTGCTTGCAGGTGCTGCTGCACCAAGCGGTCAATAGCGAGCTAAAGCCCAAATTGCGAAGCCGGCCCTTAAAGGCCTAATTGAAGTGTTTACTTGCTTTTATTCATGTATGACCGGCCTGCATGCCGTGGTTTGTAAAACATGTAATTTGAAGTAAACCATTTGTAAGGCCTTAAGGCCAGTACTTGTGTTTGTACTACATTCCTATTTGGTGTATTAGTGGACATTCGTACTCTTTGTGTTGGGTTCTTTATTTACAACTTATAAAATTATTTCCGCTAGAATGCTATGTGTAGGACGTTGGATTAGTTGGATGGTTTCCATTGGGTAACCACCCGGTCTGTCTATAGTATATGGCGTCGGGCCCCGGCCGGACCGACTGCTATATGCTATGCGACAGATAGGGGGTGTTACACAGGGAAGGAACCACTTCCCCGGGTAAGGGGTAAGGTCGTTATAATTGGTCGGCTAATGCTGACCGTTACTTTGTTTGCCGCTCTTGGGTGGATATCGAATTTCAGGTGTTGATGCTGGAATTGACTTGAGCGGAATGATGGATTGTTGCTAAAGGCCCTTGAAGGCCGTGTGAACCGTGGTTGGATTTCATGTGTGGTCGGCATGCGTGCCGATGTATGAAACTATACATGTGTAAAGAGAAACTTGTAAGACCTTAAGGCCATGGGTGTGTGTGTTGTATACATTCATGATTTTGATATATATAAATGTGAAGTTTGTATATTAGTGGACATTCACTGAGTTGAGTTCATCTAACATAAAATGCTGCGCTAGAATGTTTTGAGTTAGGGTACGGGTAGATGTTGATTTCCACACGTAATTCTAATATTTGTCTGTGAAATATGGCGTGGGGCCCCGGCTGGACCCACCATTATATTCCATGTGACGAGTGAAGGCGTTATATAGCGCATGTAAACATATCATGTATAATTGATGTGATGAGCATGTATGATGATCTCACGGTCACTCGAATGATGTGTCACAATCATTTTCCCCTATGTCGACATAGTGACCTGTTAAGAGAAGGAGCTCACTTCCCAGGCCTCACCGCCGTGGCCAGACGGTGACAGTGGGTCGGTCGCTCCCACTTCTAGGTTATGGATACACCCCAACTTCCTAGGCCTTCGTACCCCAAGAAACAAGTACTCTCGATGGGAACACATCCTCACCTTGTGCGGAGATCGACCCTCTCGGCACATAACCAAAACGAGTGTGAGACGGACCTCCGTGGAAGGGGTAGCTAGCCCCCGGTCCTCTTCACCACCCAACAACAATAGAGTTCGTCGCCACAACTTCTCCCGTGGTGTATAATAGGGGGAAGCCGACGAACCCGCCACATCAGTATTTATGCACCCTCCCGTATTCCCATGCATTAGATGATGAATGAAATGACTACCTAACAACGCTTACAAGAATATTAAGAAATTACAATTCGAGACGAAGTTAATTATGAAACACAAGCAGTACGATAATTATCGCAGGCTTAAGCTAGTATTGATATATTTGCGCATGCGGAAGTTGTACCTTCATGACCACATTATCTTAACTTGTTTAAACGAGATAACTATATCCATAGCTCAATTGTTGACTCCAATAAAATATAAATTATTGGAAGTGAGAGCCCGAGCTCTACAATGTTTGTTGATTGAAACAATGTATTATTTAAGTTATCAACCCCTTTGTGTGTGACAACCATACATGACAAAATATGCGAAAGAAAGTATGAGCATTGCTTTATATGCACGCGCGTGCACACACACACACACACACACACACACACACACGCACACATGTACCCATATTATAATCGCCTGCAATTAATAACTCATGCTTATCTCTCCCAACTACTGGGAAGATGTTCCTGAGTTTTTGTTAAGAGACCAAAACTGAAAATATTTTAAGATTAATCAGGTTCAAATATCTCATCTACTCAAATGAAAGTTCATGTCAATGAGAAAAATTTTTGAAACAAATATGGTTTAGCCACTTGTGAGAGGATTGTTCCGTATAAACTTTACTCAGTCATTGTTGTCAATATAATGCATAACTAATGTTTGAGGTTGAAATA
Source organism: Platanthera guangdongensis (assembly GCA_039583875.1). Lineage (NCBI taxonomy): Eukaryota > Viridiplantae > Streptophyta > Magnoliopsida > Asparagales > Orchidaceae > Platanthera > Platanthera guangdongensis. The sequence goes on along the minus strand of CM077162.1, from coordinate 27,287,400 downwards.
ATAATAAATTGACTGCGCGGTATAACTAAGCGTTTCAAAAATAAAATAAAATATAAACTGTATACGGTGGAGGCAGAAACAAAACAAAAGGAAAAAAAGATTTAAGAATTTCCCTTTTTTTTTGCTTTCCAAAACTTCGGATATCGAGGTGACCTTGCAGATGATTTAAGTTGCATACCTTACCTATTAATACAATAGATAAACTAAGTTGCTAATTTCTCTCTAAATAATTATCCGACAACAATAACAAAAATAAATATAGAGCGCTAAAAATATTTGTGGTCATTTATATGATAGACGTGGGAGCTATAAATTTATTTTTTTATTCTTATATATATATATATATATATATATATATATATATATATATGGTTTATCACTATTGTGACTGTATACAATTTTTCCAACCCCCGTTTTTTTCTTCCAGCTATATACGGTGATGATGTGGAGAAACCGTGGCCGGACGGAGAACAATTGCTCCCTTCATTACACTCGAATGGCGGAGCCTGGGGAGGTAGCTCCGGCGCGGTGTCGGCTGGCGGTGGATCGTCGCAACCACCTCCAGCGGTCTGCGCCAAACAGAACACCAAAAAAAGAAAGGGGTGAGGGCCCCACGGTGGCTGCATGCATACAGCCACCGGGAGGCCATGCGGGCGGCACCTTGACCGGCCGGAGCACCGGTTGCTCCGGCCACCACTCCCAGCAACACCGCCCAGGGCGGGCGCTCCGGCGAGACGTCGGCCGGCGGTGGGGGGGAAGCTCACGGGCTGCCCCTCCACCGTTGGTGGAGGCTTGGGTTCCGACCACTACCCCCATTGAGAGTACCCTGGGGAGGGCCTCCGGTGAGGTGACTTCCGGCGGCCGGCTGCCGCCGGCGGTGGCCGGAAAATTCTAACAGAAAAAAAAATTTGTTTCTTTTTTTTGGATGAAGAGGCCGCCGAAGCGGATTCCGTCGAGCCCCTTCGCCTCAAGGGCCTTGAGGAGGGATCGTGGGTACTCCTCCCCTTCACACGCCCCATCCGAGGTCAAAACCCGCAACGGTGACGGAGGACTTGGGGGTGGTCCGAAGCTTCCATGGCCGGGAACGCCGTCTCCGGTGGTCGGAGTCGGCGGAGGTCGATGAGAAGAAGATCTACGGCAAGGAGGAGTCATAAGAACTTACATTCGTGTCGTTTAGGCGAGGGGATCGTCGCGCGGCCATGGCGGTGGAGTTTGCCGGAGTTCGTGGAGGAGGCTTGTCGGAAGGTCGTCGGAGCTTGGTCTCTTGCTGGTTAGGGGGTATGGTGCTGGGAAAAACAAAACCCTAGCCTTTGAGGGGTTTATATAGGAAGGGGTGGTCTCTTGGGGTGTTGGGAGGGGTTTTAAAGAGGAGTATTTACTCCTCTTTGGTGGATCCGCCCACCACCAGTCGGTTCAACCTTCCCAAGGCCTGAAAATGTGGGGGAGATGAACCTCCAGCCACCACATTGATTGTGGTTATTAAGGGGTTTTAAACCTATTAATGGGTGCTTTAAAATAATATAACTACTCAACCGTAACATATTTAAGCCTAAAATTTTATGACAAACTTCTGAAATCATAAAGTATTTTTAGGAATTTTTTCATAATTTTCAAAAGATTTTCGTATTTTTCTATATTTATTTGATGTTTTGAAAATAATATAATCAAAATAAATAATTTATATTTTAAATAATAAATTTTAATTTCTACATCTCTTTCAAATATTTTTAGGGTGCTATGATAAAAATTTAAGAGGATAATAATATCATTTGCTATTTTATCTTAAATCTCCAATATATTTAATAAATTAATTACTCAAATAAAAAATTATTTTTTAAAAGATTAATTAATCTTTATTGGCCCATAATACTTCAATTTGTTCTTAGGGTATCTTGATAAAATTTTAGGAGTTGATAGGAGTGCGTTCGTCACATTTCTCATTAAGTTATCGTTTATGTGGTTTGGTGTGCGTTTAGGCGGATAAAGGTGTTTTGTGCATCGCATGATTCAAGACGTTCAACTTGGTGAATAAATATCATGATTAGTTAATTTGACTAATTTAGGGTAATGACATGCTACTCGTGTGTATTTTGGCCTACTAAGGGCTAATAAGTCAATATACGCTAAAAAAATAAGGGTTCAATATCTATTTTAGTCACATAAGACCCGTGTGACCCGGAATGCGAAGGAAGTGACTTATTGGGTCACTAATACCCAATAGGTTGTCCGCCTACTACTTGGGTGCCAATCCGGCCCACAAAACCCTAGCAGGTCAAATGACACGAAGGGGTCAAAAAATCGAAATTGGGATGTTACACCCACCACTGGCGTGTTTGGATCTGTTGCACAGTCCGATCTGGTGGCGGAGTCCAGCATTCGGTCACTGACGTGATTGAATCAGGACGCTTGACTGATTTGCCATGTCCACGCGAACTGGTTTTGTTGTCCGTTCGACTTGACAGACTGGTCATTCTTTTCGCTTATGCAGATAGATGGTTTTTTGTGGCGGGTTGATGCTGGTGACCGCGTTTGTGCGGGTAGGTTATGCTAATCGCGGATTGACTTGCGATTATCCTATCATTATGGGTGTTGACGACACTCCTCCTCGCACCTATAAATAGGAGTGCTCAGCTCGTCATAAACAAGAGATAAGACAGGAACAATGAGAACTCAGCTCGCATTTTGACCGTGTTGTTAAGATTTTCTAACCAGCACGACTAAGTGAAGTTGATTCTGTGTGACTAGCATCAGGCGGCTAGACAACTAGTGAAAAGCTTGGTGTGCAATAGCTCGCGGTTAGCAGTCAGCGGTATACAGCAGATCGCGGTCTCAGCGGCCTAAAGTCTCTTCCTCGGGGTTGCGGTTAAGTCTAGTAGTTCGCTATCAGCGAGTTCTGCTCCAGTTCATCAACATTCAATAAAGACAGTTTGCACGTCTTTGTTGCGGTTTGCGGCTTGGCGTTTTTAGCAGATTGTTTTTGGCGGTTAGCAGTTGTGCGGCCTTGGCGGTTAGAGTTTGTAGACCACGCGGTTACTCTTGCTTGTACTTTTCTGTTTTCATCGGATACATTGCAAAATCATGTCTCGCAGTGTATGTCTCGCTCTGTAAATCAGATTTGTAAATTTCAGATTAAAACTCTTGTGTTTTTGTTGTGCTTAATTCTACTTGCTTTTAGTTGTAGTCAGGGGCGGACCCACATAGGGGCTAGTGTGGAGGGGGGGGGGGGGGGGGGGGCACACTGAATTCTAAAAAGAATATTTTCAATAATAGATGACATATTATGTCATGATAAGTTACAGAATAATATATTATATTAAAAAAATAATATATGTATAATTCTTGTCATAGTTGGTATAGATTGTATTTTTTTGATGAAATGATCATGAGTTCAAAACTAGCCGACAACAGAATTTACATTTTTTGATAAAGCCTTGAGTGTTGTTGGTTACATTTTTTTGCAAATAAATTTGTCATTATGTCATTACATAAAAAATTTATGTAGATTAGTTCATTGTTATATATGCTTTTATGTATACATTTGTTAATACATTTTTTGAATGATTTTATACTTCGCCCACATAAAACAAAATTTCTGTATCCGCCACTGATTGTAGTTGAGTATTCATGCAATCTTTCTTTCAGCTTCCTTAAAATTTTTACAAACACTTGTTAAAAATTAGCATAAAGTTTTATAACTATATTAGAAAATTAATTTCAGGCTAAGTCATCTATAAGACATTTTGTCGTTCTTACTTAGGCTATGTTCATTGACAGTCATGAATGTAGTGATTATGAACTGTTATGAAACGCTGTCCTCAGAAATTATAAACCCGCACTTTCATATCGGATCAAACTGGGTTATAATGCCCTGTTTAGTACCCATTAACCCATCCCCCCAACGTCGGTCAGATGGCGTTAAAAAAGATATCCACGTGTTGTCGTCACCCCCGGTTTTCGCCCACGTGCCGAAAATTTACAGTCACCACCGTCGCATGCATGCAATGTAAACATATATCTGCCGGCTCAGAAAACCGTCGGCATTACTACGGTCATCACATGGCGCTAGCATCGGCGGCACTGCTCCTCCTCTTAAGTTTCTCCGCCGGCACCGCATACCGCTCGGAGGACGAATTGCTGATACACGAAGTTACCGACCACCTTCCCGCCGCCACCTTGCCGGCGACGGAAGAAAGGTTTCGGTCGTTCATGGGAGTGCACGGGAAGGAGTACGGGAGCCGGGAGGAGTACCTGCGGAAGCTGGGCGTGTTCGCGCGAAATTTGTCTTGGGCGGCGGAGCACCAGCTGCTAGATCCAACCGCGGAGCACGGGATCACGCCCTTCTCCGACCTAACGGCGGAGGAGTTCGAGAGGATGATGGGGCTGACGGGGGCAGCGCCTCCGGCTGCTGCGGCGGAGTACCCGCAGGCTCCGGTGTTGGCGGCAGAAGGACTGCCGGAGAACTTTGATTGGCGGGAGAAAGGGGCGGTTACGGACGTTAAGACGTGTTGTGCAATTGGCACCTGCCCGCGAGTACGGAACTCGTCGCGGACAATAACAACGGAAGCGTATTTTTGAGCAAATAGTGCCGCACATCAATTCAAGAAACAGTTCGAGTTTTCAAAACACAGAAAAACACAGACGACAAGAGATATACGTGGTTCGGAGTTAAGCTCATATATCTACGGGGAGAGCGCGCAAGGATCCTCAACGATCCTCAACGGATCGACACTAACCTAAAATAGGGAATAAAGAACAACAAGTGAACAAAGAAAACTCCCCTATTGGCAGTCTGGATCTGAATCTGATTGCCACCGGAGGAATCTGCACCCAGCCACCGTCGTGAGCCCCCTCTCCTCCCTGGATACAGCATGGCAAGCCGCCATCCTCCAGCGGAGATGAAATCGATGCGTCGCTGGTGCCCTAAATCGGGTAACCCGATCTTCCCTCTGCCACACGTCGCTGCCCTCCGGCCAAGAAAGTCGCTGCCCTCTTCAAGATGAAGGAACCGCAGCCTTATGCCCTCTTTCATCGCTGAAGTTGCCGCCGCCGCTGAATCGCCGGAGCCACCGAAGAAAGAAATCTGCACCCGCCGCTGCTGTGGATCTCCCCTCTCCTTCACCGGAGATGGAGCCGATGCCGCTACCGTGCACTAGATTGGAACTCTGATCAATCTTCCGCCGCCTCCGTCGACCACCGCTCCCCTGCAGGATCTGCCGCCGTTGTTGCCTGAGAAGAACCGCCGGCCCAAGATTGGGCCCTATGCCCGCTGGAGAAGAAGCCCTAGGAACTGTCGGCCGTCGCCGGAGAAGAACCACCCGAAGCCGATTGTCGCCGGAGAAAAATCGTCCGATGCCCGATGCCACCGCTTCTCCCTCCCGATGTCGATGCTGGATCTTCTCCCGAAGCCGAACCCGATCGCAAGATCGGGATTCCGAAGCCGCCGCTAGGTCGATGCCGCTCCGGATATTGCCGCCGCCGGAGGCTTGCTGTCGCTCCTCTTCCTCCTAGATGTCGCCGGAGAAGAGAAGCCCTCCGCGCTCGATCGCCCGATGTCGCCGCCCCTTCCGGCTTTCTCCCGATTTCTCTCTTCCGCTCGGTTAGGTTAGAAAAAATGAATCGGGGGTTCTGCTCCCTCCTGTGCAAACCTATATATATATATATATATATATATATATATATATATATATATATATATATATATATATATATATATATATATATATGACCGGTCCGGTGGAGCATCATAAAATGACAAAGACGCAGGTTATGCGTTCCCAAACTCTATCCAGTGTTTTTTTTAATTTTTGGCATCAACTGTGGTGGTCGTGAATGTGGTGGTGGATCCGGATCATCTCCATTTCATCTACTCCATTTTGATTAAAAAAACTATAAAAAGATGAAAAATGATGAATCCGTCGGATCAATATGCTTTTAATCTTGACCGTGAAATGGATCTCACCATTTTGTCAGAAATAAAGAGGATCCTGATTTCTATTTGGCACGGTGATAATGATCATGAACACAGGGTTACATTGTCATTTGTTAACGCTCACCTAAAAAACTTCATCCACTTAAACGCATGAGTTAAAACATCATTGGTTAAGGACCATCTAACAAACATCATCGTGTGAACATAAAAGTGGATGATGTTCCTTAGGTGGACGTTAACGAATGACAATTTTAGGCTTCGTTTGGCGCGGTGGTGGAGGTCGTGAACGTAGGCCACAGTGGTCATGAATCATCATTTTTGAATGTCCAATCTCACCTAAAAAATTAATGCATTTTATGCTCAAAGCTAGTTTAATATTTTGGTAGTGATCATAATTAATCTCAATTTGTCTTGTCAAGCATACATTCTATGATAATGACGTTATTGACCAAACTCACAGGAGCAAATAAATCGTGCTAAATGAAGTCTTAATCACTTTTATGTTCAAAACTAATTATAGTTTTGGCGGTCACAATCATTATCTTGCCAAACATGTACTCTCTAACCGGCGAGGGCTCGGTAGGCCATGCATTCAGCCAGCGGTCATAAAATATAGGTGTCAACAGTGGAGGATCCAGGATAAAAAGCAATATGACATCAGTTCGAGAAAAAGGATCGGCGATTGTTTTGCAGGCATACCTCAGTTGCGGGCAGTATTTTTGCGGCAAACCTTAGTTAGAGAAGAAGAATCGGCGAATGGCCGCAGTGGCAACTGGATGAAGAGGAATGAGGGTGTCTGTGATGAAGGGACATCGATCTGCTCTTAGAAAGCCCTAGAGTGGAGGAAAGGGGGCAGCAGTGAGGTGCGGGAGAAGGGTCCGCCAACGCCAAGAAGTTTAGATAAGCTTGGACTTTTTACATTATCTGGAGTGGGTCCGCCAATGCTTCTAGACAATTCCAAAAAATAATGGGGGGGGGGGGGGGGGGGAGTGTCCCTGCCCCCCCCCCCCCCCCCCCCCCTAGATCCGCCCATGGGTGTCAATGAAAGGTTTTTTGTGAAATTTAAAAATTTTAAGTGAAAAATGTTTTACAAATCAGACCAGCTTATATTGAACTCATTTATTGTGCTATTAAAACTATGTTGACTTGAAAAGTATGTCATGTAGCCAGATTGCGACATAGCCCAAGAGCTGTTGCAGTCACCGTTCTGTGCTCCACGCAAAACGGGCGGCGATCATAGTCGCGTGGTCCTTGGATTCGCACCGCAACAAATTCGAGGGACCAAAGGCTAGTAATTTGAGGAATAAACCACTTGTTGATTCCACAATGAGATGAGATAATGACACCTCTCTTCCTCCTTTGTTCTCCTCTCTTTCATCTTTCCTCAATTAGGTTAGATCAACATTTGTATTTTGGTAGAAAGGTGGAGAAGGCAGATAAGATTTGAGGAGAGAAGAAAAGAGAGAGTGGAAGAGGAAGTAAGCCACTCAGGCTTTGTTTGGAGAGACGTTTATGCTCGATGAGTTTAAATAATGTTGGAAAAAAGCCTCGCCAGTTTTGTTTGTCAAGTCAAATCTTGGCGACCCACAGCAGGATCCGAATCATCTCCATTTCGTCAATCGTTGACGAAATGGAGAGGATCCATTTTGAGATCTGATGGATAAGACTTTCCCGCAATACATCTAATTGTGCAGACTTTTTGATTAAATGGAAAATAAAAAAGAATGGGATAACTGAACCCGTTAGATTATCCAGCAACACATCCTGATCCTCTTCATTTGGACTCAAATGAATAATATCCATTTTACATTCCAGATTTAAATCTTGCCTGATCCGACAGGTTCACTAATCCCATTTTTTTATATTTTTCTTTAATAAAAAAATTATGCACCTTTAGATGAGATAAGAATCCTGATCCTAGCATGTGCCTAACCACTGTTTGGCCAGATGTATATTTTATATTTTATGTATTATAGTGGCTTCTGCCTATAAATGTGAAGGTCTTGTTTTGTGCAAATGCAAGGCAACCCATAAAAAACCATGTATCAACCAATTGTATTAATTAAAGCAATGTACTTGAAGATCTTCTCCCCCTTCCCTTCTTTTTTTTTATTTTTTTTATTTGCCTTTAAAAAAAACTCAAATAAACAAAACATCATCATCGATTCATCGTAGAATGTATGTTTGGCATGACATCGGTTATAACCGTTACGAAAAACAGAAACTAGTTTTGAACATAAAAGTGAGTAAAGAAATTAGTTCTTTAGGTGAGGTCAAACGTTAACGAACGACGGTTTATACCACGGCATTCACGATAGTTAGTGTCGTGCCAAATTGAGTTAGCCATAATTAATACCAGTGGAAGGACTTTGGGTGGAGAACCAAAAAAGTTGAGGGAAGAAAAAGTGATGAATTATAAGCTAAATAGACATCGACAAAGCAATTTTAATTTCTTTTATCAGCTTTCACAGTAGACATTACCAATGTACATATCCAAATTCAAAAAAGGAATTTGAATGTGAAAAGTGTGTAGAAAGCCACATTAAAGTTTGTTTTTGTTGTGAAAATGCAAGCAGGGAGGGTGTGGATCTGTTGAAATTTGTGAAGTGGAAGTGGGTGATGGGCAGGCCAGGCGGACTAAGCGGCCTCAGCGGCCTGAGTCCGCGGCCTGGGCGGACTGCTGGTTGCGGCCTGGGTGTTGGCTGTCTTGATGACGGTTGTTGAAGAGCGGCCTGAGCGGCCTGGTGTGCGGCCTGAGCGGCTGCTGTGCGGCCTGGTTGATCTATGGCCAAGGATGGTGGGCTTCTTGTGAAGCGACCTGAGTGGACTGCGGTTTGCGGGCTATTGGCAGTGCTTGTTGATCAGCGGCCTTGTGATTTTGCAAGCTCTTGTGTAGCCAGGCGGGTTGGAGATTGAATCCGTGGGAGGCTTGCGGACTGGTTGAGTCCGCGGTGTCCGCTGTTGCGGGCTGGCCTTAAAGATCGGCTGTGGCCCTTGCTGAGCTCTCTGGTGTTGCAGCGGGTGTTAGCTGCTGTGGAGGACTGCACGGACTGGTGTCAGAGTCCGGCAGTTGGCCGTTTGTCTGGGCAGTTGTGCGAGTATAGCATGCAGACTATGTGGAGTTGGCGATCTGCTTTGAGTGTGAGCAACCTGGGCCTTGTCCGCCGAGCTCGCGCTAGGCCCTTTGGTGATTCTGGACTTGGTCACATTCTGTGACAAGTCCAGTGTGTCCGCAGTATCCGCCAAGTCCGTTGTTGACCGGGCGGACTGCCTTTTGGTCGTGGACTTGTGGCGGATGGAGGCTTTGCTCTTGTGCTGTGCGGACTGCCTCTTTCGTGTGCGGACTATCGCTGAAGGGGTTGTGACTGTCCATGTGTGATGATGTTTGCAGACTGTGCGGACTGTACCTTGTCCGCATAGTGTGGGCGGACCGGTGCAAGTCAGCCTAGCTGTGAACATATGTGTCTTGCTCCTGACAGTTTTCTTGGAATCCGGCTAAGTCCTTGCGGACTCAGCGGACAGGTGTTTTGCTAGTGCGCGAGCTGGGGTGATGACTTTATTCATTAGGGTACGCATCGCAGAAGGGATACTCATGATCTGGCATGTCCTTCCTTGAGAAAGTAATATTTTCTTCTGGTGGTGGGGTCTGGGATGTGGAGACAATGCTCCGACAATACATGGTGTGGAGGCTCGCCTTCCGAGAAGCCTCAACCCCCACCCCCCATGGATCACTCTGATCCCTCCCCGGGTCTCGACGACCGCCCGGTCTTCACATCAGTCCTCCTCTGCCCGAGGCAGGACCTCCTCAATCCTCAGCTCCTGGCGCCCCTGCTGCTGATATTGTTCTCTGTTTCCTTTCATCTCGAGGAAATCCAGGCACGTGGTCGTGGCGTGCCCTTCCACTTGGTGGAAATCACAGTAGGGCAACTCCACCCTGACTTCTCTTCTCCTCCTTTGCGCCGCTCTCCTCCTCTCCCCCATGGCAATGGTCATAGCCTGATTTTGATCGGGGAGGGGAGGTCTTTGCGCTTGCCTCCATCCTGGGGGGTGGAATTGATCCTCACCCCCTGATGGTGGTCCCTTCCCTGGTAACCTCTCTGTGGCTCATAGTCTTGTCATTCGGGCCTCTAGCCCAACCGACGGTCCGGCTCCTGAAGCCCCCACCTGGGCTGTTGCTGCCCCTGAAATTGTCGTTGTTCCCTCTGTCGGGGTTTGGCTCTCCTCTCCTCCTGACCTCTACCGCCTCTCGGCTCCTTCTCCTCCTCTGTGGCCCACCTGGCCAACTTTCGGGAAAACTCCGGATTCGACGCCTCCCCATCGACCTCTCTTACCGCCCTCTCCATCAGCTCCTTGTAGGAGAGGGGCGACACTCTCTTCAGCTCCATCCTAAAGAAGCTCTGCTGCAACCCCAGGGTGAAGGTCATCATCAGGCTATGGTCTGGCATCTCCTGAACTTGGGTGACCTCCTCCTGGAACCGGTCGACGTAACTCTCCAACGTCTCGTTCACTCCCTGCTTGATGTGGAACAGGGACTCCGACACCTTCTTCCTCCTCTTCGAGGTGGTGAATCTCAACATGAACCCCCGATGCAGGTCCTCGAAGCAGTAAATGGAGCTGGCTGGCAGCTGGTGAAATCACTCCCTCGCCTTCTCCTTAAGGGTGATGGCAAAGAGCCGACACTTGAAGCCATCCGACATCTCAGGAAAGACCTCAGGAAAATCCCGCACTACCCGTACATCCTTTAACTCCAACGCTTCCTCCTTCAACTCGAACCAGATCATGAAGACCTCGTCTCCCTTCATATGAGCTTTTACAGCCTGAATAGAAGATAATATCATACGTGGCGCGAAGCCAATACCTTGGAAGATGACGTCAGAGTCTTCATGCCTCAAATAGATCCGCTTCTCCGCGCAGTCGATCCTCGCGAAGTGCCAGTCCAGCCATGCCATGCCCAAAATGATGTCAAACTCCGGCATTCTCAGAACCGTGGCCGGCGTATCAAAGGCCTTCCCATCAATAAATAACTCCAACTCGCACTTGGTAGTTGCGATCATCTCCGAGCCATCCGGAAGGCGTACACGTCGGGCTATTCCCGTGAAGTACTGAACATCCCCCACGTCTTTTATGAAATCCTCGGACACAAAAGAGTGTGAGGCACCGGTATCGAACAGCGCATAGGCCGTCTTCCCGCCAATAATCACGGAGCCTAAGTGCCAACGACCAAAACTTATTGCTAGTGTCTAATAAGTTCTAAGCAATTCATGTTAAACCATGCAAGTATGTAAACTAATTAAATCATACCTGCAATCACATCTTGTGGGTTCCGTTCCTGCGCCATGTCAAGCGCGTACACCTGATCCCTAGCAGGGCCGGGGTTACCTCTTGGCGGTCCTCGTCCTCGACCACGCATGTATCCCCGCCCTCGTGGAGCTGCTGGAGGGAGAGCAGGAGGGAGAGCAAGAGGGGCGTTCCCATATAGCTGCGGGCAGAAACGCCGGATGTGGCCCGGTTGGTTGCATTCGAAGCACACCAGACCACGACGCCCTTCAGGTTGTTGAAATCGCTGAGGCTGTGGGGGTGGAGGCAACGCAGGCGGCTGCGGAACTGGATGCTCCACCCTATAGTTTCAGTGGACACGCCCTCCACCTCTTTGATAACCTCTTCCTCCTCTGAAGTCCCGTCTCCTTCTATTACTTGGGCCGGCTTCCATTACGTCCTCCGCAGGCCTCTTACTACATCCCAGGTGGTCCGCCTCCAATCTTTTCGCCATATCAATGATCTCCGCCAAGCTACCATCCGCTATAAACAAAAGGGACTGCCTTAGGGGATCTCGCAGCCCTTTATAGAAGCGCTTGGCATAACCTCTGTCATCCAACTCATAAGAGTCCGCAAACCTTGCGAGATGCTGGAATTCCCGCTGGTATTCTGTAACCGACTTTGATCCCTGCTTTAGTAGAAGGAACCTCTGCTCAAGCTCATCTCGGGCCGATGTAGGGATAAAGTGCTCCAAGAAAACCTCCGAGAATTCACTCCAACTTATCTCAGTGTAGATCCGGCCTTGGAAGGTAGAGCCCATGAGGGACTTCCACCACCTCTTCGCATGTAAGTCCAAGACGGACACTGCCAATGTTACTGCCATGTTGGTCGGGCAACGGATACCAGCCAACAACTCTTGTATCGTGTCTAGCCATTCCTCTGTACGTACGGCTGACTCCGTCCCAAGGTAGACGGGAGGGGAGAGAGCTCGGAAGGTGCTCAGCCAGTTGGAGCTCGGGGCCTGTTGTTGCACCGGAGCCTGCTGTGCCTTAAAAGCATCAAGAATGGCGGTGAGTGTTTGCCCCAACTCAGACTGTTGGAACTGAGTGGGTATGGGAGGGGTAGGAGTACCCCTCATCGGCTCAACATGCAGTGGAACCTACACGTACACGACAAATTTGTGGTCAGGTTGGCTAAACTTAAGGTCAAAGTTGGACAAACTTAATGTGAATTACATATGGGCACACCACTGCTTCCGCTAAGTCAGTTTGTCCCCAAACTAACTAATCAAACGGGGGTGGCACCATTGTTGAATGACTTCTTAGTTGAGGATCGTGGCAAACTGATACCATTTGTAAGACCCCCCCTCCCCGGATCCCAAAACACGGCACGAAGGGGGAGTCTTATGCCCGGAACAGCCGCCTTGCGGTAGCATTAGCACACGGGCTAACCTGTACCACAAGACGCCTATTCCGCCGGCTACAACAATATATCATGTCAACCCAACCAAATAAATAAGCAAGAGAAGTCAAATCCACACTAAGTTATACAGTCCAAATACATCAATAATGAGAAGCTAAAACATGCTTCTACAATATATCAGAGTACAGCTAAACATTGCCCAAACGGACTACATCAGAGTATCAAAAACTAACATCAGCAACTGACGGTATCGACGGCACCGTCACATCAGGCCCTGTCATCCTGGCCTGACTGTCCTGCGGCGTAGTCTGCGGCTGCTCTACCTGCGGCGTGACCTCCTAAAAAGGAAGACGTAGCAACCGTTAGTCGAAACGACTAAGTGGTTTCACATCCGCTCCCCCGGCGACTCCTCGGCACCGGGCGGAGAAAGAGAAACAAGGGTACAATATTTATAAGTGTATGACAGGTACAAACAGGTGGCAGTAGAGTAAGAGAAACAGTATCACTATCAGCATTTATATAAGAGCTACAAGTAAACTAGCAAGTATAAGTAAGAGCAGGAAGTAACTTAACTTATAAGATTGCCCATACAAACTTATAAGTTAAGGATCGGGTTACATAAAAGTAACTCATCGTATAAGAGTGCCCATACAAACTTATACGATGAGGATCTTGTTGTGCAATGTTATGAATGCTATGAATGCTATGCAATGACTCACCCATGCACACTCATGCAACTGCTATGTCGACACAGACTATAGTTCCCACTTTTCGAGCAGGTAGCTAACCTCTCAGGCATCAGCCGCCGTGGCCAGGCGGTGACAGTAGAACGGGCACTTCTACTACTAGGCGGGTATCACACTACTTCACCTAGGCCTCCGTACGCCTCAACGCTAAGAACACAACAGCGGAGCCCATGCGTACTATGGCCCAGCGGGGTCTTGGGTAGATGTGCACCAAGAACACAGCCCGAACTGGCCTTGCGTGACCCGGAAGGGGCCTCGGAAGAAAGCACGAGGACACAGCCCAACCGTTCACATGGCCGGAGGGGCCTCGGGACGTGAACACCGAGGACACAGCCCAAACCGACCAAGTCTAACTGCCAACTCCCGTCGGTGTGACGACTGGCGAGCCCGTAGACCTGCCACACTATCCTTAACCCAGGATTACGACACCGCGTGTCGACTCACACCACATGCACATACCACATCAACATATCATGGAAGGGGCCTCGGAAGTAAACACGAGGACACAGCCCAACCATCCATCCATACCTTACCTCAACACAACCAAAACAAGTGGCGGTCAACCCCGCACTTACTTCCCTTCATAATACTACCCGTAGGGAGACGACGCTCTAAGTATTGGACTAACGAATTTCATTTCACCAATCAACATACACATGGCCATAGTTTAATCTGCTATATGTCATTCCATATGAACTCTACATAAGACTTATATGATGCGCATATGTTATAATCTATCAACATCTTATCAATTCGATTCGATTAAACATAAAGGGAACCATCCAAACCTCAAGACATCTTGCAATAAGAAATCAGTTGTATGCGTTCCAAATAATAAACACCATCATTCACAGTTCTTCGGTGATTAGCACAAATTATTTAATCTTGACAGAATTCCACCGACTCTAATTGCACTTTATATAAAACCAGAATTCTAGGTGTATCACTAATCTGGACAGCAACTTCGACCGGAGATTCCCGAAGCTACAGGAATCCGGTGGAGGCGTGTAACCCCTCGTTGGAAAGATCTTTTCATGATCTACAACTTTCATATTCAGGTCACAACCCAGATCTGACAATAACGTACTCGAAATCGGCTTCGAAGTTCGCTGCGCACAGAACACGATTTCTGTGTACAGGAAATTGCCGGACAGCAAACTCGATTAGGTTTTCCCGGGGCCACAGACATCACCTGAAGTCGTGCAACCACTCGTTGGAAAGGTATTTCCAAGGGCTACAACTTTCGTGTTTAGCGAAAAGCCCAGATCTGCCCCTATCCTACATGAAAATGGCATAGAAGATCGCTGCGCGCAGAATACAGACTCTGCGCGCATCTTAAAGGAAAATGAACGGCATCGGTTCGTCTTTCTCCTCAAGGCGATCGTCCCTAAATTTTCCAGAAATATTCTCCTCCCTTATTCAACCTCAAAGGCCATAAACTCCTCACGAGACCATCCACCCATCGTCATATTGAAGAAAAGGGGAAGGGTTGAAGAGATCTAAAGTCTAGAACACAAGTTCTAACATGGCCTAACCTAGAGATCTTCTCCTCTCCATCAAGACTCTCTTGAGTCGATGTCTCTCCTAAGACATAACTATAGATCTAGCACCAAGGGAGAGGGTAGGAAACTCACGTTGACTCCAGCGGTACCACCATTTCCGGCCATGGATCGCGTAGTTCTCCTTGGCGGCATCTTCTCTTTCGCGGCGATGGCGGAACTCCTCCGGTAGAACTTGCTCCAGCGGTTTTCCTCTCACCAGGAGTTCTCACAGGAAATAGGGGAAGGAAATGAGAATGAAAAACGGCTAGGGTTTCTCTGCCCCTTATATGCAAAATGTGACACGGGTAGGGACACGGCCGTGTCCTTACCCGTGTCCTGCCTGGCGAAACGGCAACGACAGTTTCCATGTCGGTTCAGTGTTTGACACGGGTCGGGACACGCCCGTGTCCCAACCCGTGTTCACATGACACGGCCGTGTGCCTGGCCGTGTCATTGGCCGTGTGCATCTTCAGTTACATCTCGACACTTCTCGTCGAGCTCAACTCGACGCACACGGGTAGGGACACGCCCGTGTCACTACCCGTGTCACTTAGTGTCGACCCCGCTCGACGATCTCGACACGGCTCGTCGAGATCATCTCGACGCACACGGGTAGGGACACGGCCGTGTCACTACCCGTGTCACTTGATCTCGACGACTCTCGACGATTCTCGACGATCTCGACACGGCTCGTCGAGATCATCTCGACGCACACGGGTAGGGACACGGCCGTGTCTCTACCCGTGTCACTTCTCTCTGCACTGATTTCTCCCCTTCTCCACAAGTGCAGCCCAATTCCCTGCACTTCTCAGGACTCGAGTCAACCCTCCTGACTCAAAACACACACACTAGGGGCCTAGAGCGATTCGGGACGTTACAAATCCTATAAACAAAATAAAAGATTTCGTCCCCGAAATCAGGCTTAGGCTGTGTGGAGAAAAACCTAACAGAAAGTTTATCATATGTTTTTTAAATAAGATTACCTTGGGTAAACAACTCCGGGTAGCGTTGCTGCATCAAATCCATTGGCTCCCAGGTGTACTCCTCCTTCCCATGATTCATCCATAGCACCTTCACTAAGGGGACACTTTTGCGGCGTAATGTTCTTGTCTCGCTGTCAACGATTCGTACCGGCTCTAGTCGCACAGACCTATCTGACGCCACCGCACCATCAGTAGTGGGAATAAATTGGTCGGGCCGCAATAGTGCTTTTCGAAGCGACGATACATGGAACACGTCGTGAAGATTTTCTAGTTCCGGTGGTAACTCCAACCGATAGGCCAACGGGCCAATCCTTTCCAATATAGTATAAGGCCCAACATACCTTGGGCTGAGCTTTTTCACTCCCCGCACCCGTGACACTCCATGCATCGGCCGAATCTTAAGGAACACTTTTTCGCCCACCTGGAACTCCACCATCCGGTGCTTTTTGTTGTAATATTTCGCCTGTCGACTTTGAGCCTCCAACATGCGATCCCGTATCAATCTGACCGCCGCATCAGTATCATCTATGTATTCGTTTCCCAATGCCTTCGGATCTTCATCTTGCACCCAAGACAAGGGAGTCCTGCACCTTCTACCGTAAAGGGCTTCATGGGGCGCCATGCCGATGCTCGCCTGATGGCTATTATTATAGGAGAATTCCACCATGGGCAAGAGCCTTTCCCATGGCTCTCCTCTGTCCAGCACGCATAACCTCAATAAATCTTCCAGTGTCCTGATGGTCCTTTCAGACTGCCCGTCAGTCTGTGGATGAAATGCGGTACTAAAGGTTAGGCGTGAGCCCAAATACGCCTGTACCGCCTTCCACTCATTGGATGTAAACCGACCATCCCTATCTGAAACAATTGTATTGGGCACGCCATGATACCGTACAAATTGCTCCACAAAAAGGCGTACCAAAACATCCACGTGTGCTTCCTTCTTCATTGGAATGAACCGGGCCACCTTTGTTAGTCGATCCACAATAACCCACACCGAATCATTCCCGGAGCGGGAACGAGGTAACCCATGAACAAAGTCCATGGAGATATCCTCGAACTTCCATTCGGGGATGGGCAGCGACTGCAACAAACCACCGGGACTCCTGCATTCAGCCTTCACTCTTTGGCAAGCTTCGCAATGTGTAACATAGTAGCGAACATCCTTCTTCATTCCCGGCCAACACATGGTCTTCCGCAGTCCGGCGTACATCTTAGCAATACCCGGGTGCATTGAATATTGAGAGGAATGCGCCTCTCTCAATATATCCTCCCGAATTTTGCCGCCCTTGGGAATATAAAGTCGGCCACGAAAATAAACGAGACCGTCTTTTAGTGTGTACTCATCGGTGGTCCCATATTCAATTGCCTTGATTGTCGGGGCCAAGGCCGCATCCATACCTTGCTCCACCCGAATCCGATCTCGGATATCACAAACTATGCTCATGTTGGCCAAATACTCCGCATACTCTGTCGAAGGAGCCTTGAATACTAGAGTAATTTCCATCTCTTCGACCATCCGAGCCAACTCCATACTCATCAACCGAGACTCTGGGCTAGAGCCTGGCGTTTTCCTACTCAAGGCATCGGCTACAGAGTTTGCTTTCCCGGGGTGGTAGTTCATGGTGAACTCATAGTCGCATAGAAATTCCAACCACCGCCGTTGTCTCAGGTTCAACTCCTTCTGAGTGTGAACATACTTCAAGTTTTTGTGATCGGAAAAGATCTCGCAGTGGACGCCATATAAATAATGCCTCCAGACCTTCAAAGCTAACACCACTGCTCCCAACTCCAAATCATGCACCGGGTAATTGATTTCATGTTTCTTTAACTGCCTTGAAGCATAAGCGATCACATGCCCGTGCTGCATCAGCACCGCTCCCATCCCTTGATATGATGCGTCCGTGTAAACTTGGAATCCTTCCTTCCCCGACGGAAGTGCAAGGATGGGGGCAGAGGTAAGCCTATCCTTCAACTCTTGAAATGCTGCTTCACATTTAGGTGTCCACACAAATGGCACACCCTTCTTCGTCAAGGAGGTAAGAGGAAGGGCAATCTTGGAAAATCCTTTCACGAACTTGCGGTAGTAGCCAGCAAGTCCAAGAAAGCTTCGTACATCGGCCGCCGACTTCAAGGGCGACCACTCCTTCACGGCCCGCACCTTGGCTGGATCCACAGCTAATCCTGCTCCACTAATCACATGCCCCAAGAAGGCTACCTCCTTAAGCCAGAATTCACACTTGCTAAACTTGGCATACAAGGCATGCTCCCTCAATTTCTTCAAAACCAAGGTCAGGTGTTCGACATGCTCCTCCTCCGTCTTTGAGTAGACCAAGATGTCGTCGATGAAAACAATGACGAAGATGTCCAAGTATGGTTCAAACACCTTGTTCATCAGGCTCATGAAGGCCGAAGGCGCATTCGTGAGCCCAAACGGCATTACTGTGAACTCATACAAACCATATCTCGAACTGAAGGCTATTTTCTGAATATCCCCCTCTTGTATCCTCAACTGATAGTATCCAGAGCGCAGGTCTAGTTTAGAGAACCAATGTGCTCCCACTAATTGATCAAACAACTCATCGATCCGAGGTAGCGGATAAGTGTTCCGCACCGTTAGTCGATTGAGTTCCCGATAATCTATGCACAATCGCAGGGTTCCATCCTTCTTCTTTACGAACAGCACAGGGGCACCCCATGGTGATGAACTGGGGCGAACGAACCCTGAATCTACTAGTTCCTGCAATTGAACTCTAAATTCTGCTAGTTCTTTCGGGGCCATTCTGTACGGGGCCTTGGATACAGGCTTGGCACCTGGTACTAGATTGATCTGGAAGTCAACCTCTCTATGCGGAGGTAATCCTGGTAGCTTCTCAGGAAAGACCTCAGGAAAATCCCGCACTACCCGTACATCCTTTAACTCCAACGCTTCCTCCTTCAACTCGAACCAGATCATGAAGACCTCGTCTCCCTTCATATGAGCTTTTACAGCCTGAATAGAAGATAATATCATACGTGGCGCGAAGCCAATACCTTGGAAGATGACGTCAGAGTCTCCATGCCTCAAATAGATCCGCTTCTCCGCGCAGTCGATCCTCGCGAAGTGCCAGTCCAGCCATGCCATGCCCAAAATGATGTCAAACTCCGGCATTCTCAGAACCATGGCCGGCGTATCAAAGGCCTTCCCATCAATAAATAACTCCAACTCGCACTTGGCAGTTGCGATCATCTCCGAGCCATCCGGAAGGCGTACACGTCGGGCTATTCCCGTGAAGTACTGAACATCCCCCACGTCTTTTATGAAATCCTCGGACACAAAAGAGTGTGAGGCACCGGTATCGAACAGCGCATAGGCCGTCTTCCCGCCAATAATCACGGAGCCTAAGTGCCAACGACCAAAACTTATTGCTAGTGTCTAATAAGTTCTAAGCAATTCATGTTAAACCATGCAAGTATGTAAACTAATTAAATCATACCTGCAATCACATCTTGTGGGTTCCGTTCCTGCGCCATGTCAAGCGCGTACACCTGATCCCTAGCAGGGCCGGGGTTACCTCTTGGCGGTCCTCGTCCTCGACCACGCATGTATCCCTGCCCTCGTGGAGCTGCTGGAGGGAGAGCAGGAGGGAGAGCAAGAGGGGCGTTCCCATATAACTGCGGGCAGAAATGCCGGATGTGGCCCGGCTGGTTGCATTCGAAGCACACCAGACCACGACGCCCTTCAGGTTGTTGAAATCGCTGAGGCTGTGGGGGTGGAGGCAACGCAGGCGGCTGCGGAACTGGATGCTCCACCCTATAGTTTCGGTGGACACGCCCTCCACCTCTTTGATAACCTCTTCCTCCTCTGAAGTCCCGTCTCCTTCTATTACTTGGGCCGGCTTCCATTACGTCCTCCGCAGGCCTCTTACTGCATCCCAGGTGGTCCGCCTCCAATCTTTTCGTCATATCAATGATCTCCGCCAAGCTACCATCCGCTATAAACAAAAGGGACTGCCTTAGGGGATCTCGCAGCCCTTTATAGAAGCGCTTGGCATAACCTCTGTCATCCAACTCATAAGAGTCCGCAAACCTTGCGAGATGCTGGAATTCCCGCTGGTATTCTGTAACCGACTTTGATCCCTGCTTTAGTAGAAGGAACCTCTGCTCAAGCTCATCTCGGGCCGATGTAGGGATAAAGTGCTCCAAGAAAACCTCCGAGAATTCACTCCAACTTATCTCAGTGTAGATCCGGCCTTGGAAGGTAGAGCCCATGAGGGACTTCCACCACCTCTTCGCATGTAAGTCCAAGACGGACACTCCCAATGTTACTGCCATGTTGGCCGGGCAACGGATACCAGCCAACAACTCTTGTATCGTGTCTAGCCATTCCTCTGTACGTACGGCTGACTCCGTCCCAAGGTAGACGGGAGGGGAGAGAGCTCGGAAGGTGCTCAGCCAGTTGGAGCTCGGGGCCTGTTGTTGCACCGGAGCCTGCTGTGCCTTAAAAGCATCAAGAATGGCGGTGAGTGTTTGCCCCAACTCAGACTGTTGGAACTGAGTGGGTATGGGAGGGGTAGAAGTACCCCTCATCGGCTCAACATGCAGTGGAACCTACACGTACACGACAAATTTGTGGTCAGGTTGGCTAAACTTAAGGTCAAAGTTGGACAAACTTAATGTGAATTACATATGGGCACACCACTGCTTCCGCTAAGTCAGTTTGTCCCCAAACTGACTAATCAAACGGGGGTGGCACCATTGTTGAATGACTTCTTAGTTGAGGATCGTGGCAAACTGATACCATTTGTAAGACCCCCCCTCCCCGGATCCCAAAACACGGCACGAAGGGGGAGTCTTATGCCCGGAACAGCCGCCTTGCGGTAGCATTAGCACACGGGCTAACCTGTACCACAAGACGCCTATTCCGCCGGCTACAACAATATATCATGCCAACCCAACCAAATAAATAAGCAAGAGAAGTCAAATCCACACTAAGTTATACAGTCCAAATACATCAATAATGAGAAGCTAAAACATGCTTCTACAATATATCAGAGTACAGCTAAACATTGCCCAAACGGACTACATCAGAGTATCAAAAACTAACATCAGCAACTGACGGTATTGACGGCACCGTCACATCAGGCCCTGTCGTCCTGGCCTGGCTGTCCTGCGGCGTAGTCTGCGGCTGCTCTACCTGCGGCGTGACCTCCTAAAAAGGAAGACGTAGCAACCGTTAGTCAAAACGACTAAGTGGTTTCACATCCGCTCCCCCGGCGACTCCTCGGCACCGGGCGGAGAAAGAGAAACAAGGGTACAATATTTATAAGTGTATGACAGGTACAAACAGGTGGCAGTAGAGTAAGAGAAACAGTATCACTATCAGCATTTATATAAGAGCTACAAGTAAACTAGCAAGTATAAGTAAGAGCAGGAAGTAACTTAACTTATAAGAATGCCCATACAAACTTATAAGTTAAGGATCGGGTTACATAAAAGTAACTCATCGTATAAGAGTGCCCATACAAACTTATACGATGAGGATCTTGTTGTGCAATGTTATGAATGCTATGAATGCTATGCAATGACTCACCCATGCACACCCATGCAACTGCTATGTCGACACAGACTATAGTTCCCACTTTTCGAGCAGGTAGCTAACCTCTCAGGCATCAGCCGCCGTGGCCAGGCGGTGACAGTAGAACGGGCACTTCTACTACTAGGCGGGTATCACACTACTTCACCTAGGCCTCCGTACGCCTCAACGCTAAGAACACAACAGCGGAGCCCATGCGTACTATGGCCCAGCGGGGTCTTGGGTAGATGTGCACCAAGAACACAGCCCGAACTGGCCTTGCGTGACCCGGAAGGGGCCTCGGAAGAAAGCACGAGGACACAGCCCAACCGTTCACATGGCCGGAGGGGCCTCGGGACGTGAACACCGAGGACACAGCCCAAACCGACCAAGTCTAACTGTCAACTCCCGTCGGTGTGACGACTGGCGAGCCCGTAGACCTGCCACACTATCCTTAACCCAGGATTACGACACCGCGTGTCGACTCACACCACATGCACATACCACATCAACATATCATGGAAGGGGCCTCGGAAGTAAACACGAGGACACAGCCCAACCATCCATCCATACCTTACCTCAACACAACCAAAACAAGTGGCGGTCAACCCCGCACTTACTTCCCTTCATAATACTACCCGTAGGGAGACGACGCTCTAAGTATTGGACTAACGAATTTCATTTCACCAATCAACATACACATGGCCATAGTTTAATCTGCTATATGTCATTCCATATGAACTCTACATAAGACTTATATGATGCGCATATGTTATAATCTATCAACATCTTATCAATTCGATTCGATTAAACATAAAGGGAACCATCCAAACCTCAAGACATCTTGCAATAAGAAATCAGTTGTATGCGTTCCAAATAATAAACACCATCATTCACAGTTCTTCGGTGATTAGCACAAATTATTTAATCTTGACAGAATTCCACCGACTCTAATTGCACTTTATATAAAACCAGAATTCTAGGTGTATCACTAATCTGGACAGCAACTTCGACCGGAGATTCTCGAAGCTACAGGAATCCGGTGGAGGCGTGTAACCCCTCGTTGGAAAGATCTTTTCATGATCTACAACTTTCATATTCAGGTCACAACCCAGATCTGACAATAACGTACTCGAAATCGGCTTCGAAGTTCGCTGCGCACAGAACACGATTTCTGTGTACAGGAAATTGCCGGACAGCAAACTCGATTAGGTTTTCCCGGGGCCACAGACATCACCTGAAGTCGTGCAACCACTCGTTGGAAAGGTATTTCCAAGGGCTACAACTTTCGTGTTTAGCGAAAAGCCCAGATCTGCCCCTATCCTATATGAAAATGGCATAGAAGATCGTTGCGCGCAGAATACAGATTTTGCGCGCATCTTAAAGGAAAATGAACGGCATCGGTTCGTCTTCCTCCTCAAGGCGATCGTCCCTAAATTTTCCAGAAATATTCTCCTCCCTTATTCAACCTCAAAGGCCAGAAACTCCTCACGAGACCATCCACCCATCGTCATATTGAAGAAAAGGGGAAGGGTTGAAGAGATCTAAAGTCTAGAACACAAGTTCTAACATGGCCTAACCTAGAGATCTTCTCCTCTCCATCAAGACTCTCTTGAGTCGATGTCTCTCCTAAGGCATAACTATAGATCTAGCACCAAGGGAGAGGGTAGGAAACTCACGTTGACTCCAGCGGTACCACCATTTCCGGCCATGGATCGCGTAGTTCTCCTTGGCGGCATCTTCTCTTTCGCGGCGATGGCGGAACTCCTCCGGTAGAACTTGCTCCAGCGGTTTTCCTCTCACCAGGAGTTCTCACAGGAAATAGGGGAAGGAAATGAGAATGAAAAACGGCTAGGGTTTCTCTGCCCCTTATATGCAAAATGTGACACGGATAGGGACACGGCCGTGTCCTTACCCGTGTCCTGCCTGGCGAAACGGCAACGACAGTTTCCATGTCGGTTCAGTGTTTGACACGGGTCGGGACACGCCCGTGTCCCAACCCGTGTTCACATGACACGGCCGTGTGCCTGGCCGTGTCATTGGCCGTGTGCATCTTCAGTTACATCTCGACACTTCTCGTCGAGCTCAACTCGACGCACACGGGTAGGGACACGCCCGTGTCACTACCCGTGTCACTTAGTGTCGACCCCGCTCGACGATCTCGACACGGCTCGTCGAGATCATCTCGACGCACACGGGTAGGGACACGGCCGTGTCACTACCCGTGTCACTTGATCTCGACGACTCTCGACGATTCTCGACGATCTCGACACGGCTCGTCGAGATCATCTCGACGCACACGGGTAGGGACACGGCCGTGTCTCTACCCGTGTCACTTCTCTCTGCACTGATT
Source organism: Platanthera guangdongensis (assembly GCA_039583875.1). NCBI lineage: Eukaryota > Viridiplantae > Streptophyta > Magnoliopsida > Asparagales > Orchidaceae > Platanthera > Platanthera guangdongensis. Next base: position 27,263,619 of record CM077162.1, on the reverse strand, counting down.
TCTCCCCTTCTCCACAAGTGCAGCCCAATTCCCTGCACTTCTCAGGACTCGAGTCAACCCTCCTGACTCAAAACACACACACTAGGGGCCTAGAGCGATTCGGGACGTTACACTCAATGCCAAGGTAAAATGTCGTTGTGTGCCTGGACTAGCTGGTACTCGCCGCTTCTACTCACCTCCCGGCGAGTGCGGGCCAGGATGGCCCTACTCGCGTGCCACTGGTCGGGCTCGCCTGGGCAAGCTGGAGGATGCTGAGCTCTGGCCCCCCTTGATGCTTGGCCGAGACTTGAGAAAAGAGGGCCGGCCGGTCTGGTTCTTGGCGACCCCACTCGCCGGATACGGGGTTGTACAGTCACGACCCATGGTGACCCATAAAGCGAAGGGCTTGGCTGGTATATGATTCCTCCGCCTCTTATTATGATCTTGGATTTTGACTTCCCCTAGGACTTCGGCGCCTTTGCACAAACCTGTATTGCCGGGTAGATTCGGCCAGCCCAAAGACAAGGAGCGGGTGCTCAGCTTCATTAGGCACTCGTTGTCTATCTAGTGAGAAGTAGTGGGCGAGTGGAGTCAGCGAGCTGTATTCGCCCCTTGGCGAAAGGTAAGTGGTGAGTGCCCATCTCCCATAAGGCACTCGTCGTCCAGGCGAGTGGAGAGTGCCCAGCTTCATCTGGCACTCGCCACCCAGGCGTGTGTAGGTTGAGGCCCGCCAACTCGCCGATTGCGAAGTCCCCCCCCCAATTTCTCAGTGATCCGATTTTGTCATGTCTTTAGCCCTTCCAAACAACAGAGTTTTGTTGTTGGCAGCTCACTTTGGGATGCATTTAACAGTAACCAAAAGTCAGAATCTCGTTATTGGCAGACTATCCCCAGAAAACTATAAATAGACCCAAGGGCACCTTTGGGGAGGACCTCTCTTTGAGTTTTCCTCTCCCTTGCTAGCTTTGGTTGTCAGGAATTTCAGCTTACATTCACCGTGGTTTTTGGGTGGGTGGTCGGAAGTTCCCTTGTCTTCTCCAAAGGTGCTTGATCCAACATTGGATTGGAAGGGGAAGCAATCTAAGATCTTCTGGGTGTGTGGCGGGACCTCCAAGCTGTGGCTTGGGGTCTATTTGAGGTTATTCTGGAGGGAAGGTTTCGAACTATAAATCCTCGGTTGAGACGCTGGTTTGAGAGAAGTAAATGTGAGCTACACTCCAGGTCTGAACTCCTCATTGAACCGTGGTTTCTGAGTTCAACATTTTTGGTGCGGTGAGCGTGGACTGTAGCTTGTCAGGAAAATCTTGTGCGAGTGTCATGGCTGGAGATAGGCACTAGGAGCTGACCCAGGCGGCTCTCCAGCCGCAGATGGCTTCGTGACTTAGAAACAATTTGGGGAGTTCATAAAGGTCATGCTTGAGACCATACATTCTGGTTTCGCAATGCGGGGTGGCGGGTGCTCGACCCTGAAAGTCCCTGCGCTCTCCCAATCTTCTTTGGGAGAGGAGGAGCCTGGCTAGCAGGTCGGGAAGGAGATAAGGATAGAAGGAGGCGAGAGAGAACTTTTATTGCGCGAGCTATTTCCTGTCTCGCCGACTGCTCCTTCATTTGGCGAGTTGGTTAGGCGAGATCTCTCAATTCTCCAAGAGGGCTCATGGAGCCCCTTCTGTGAATTGATTCTCTCTTCTTAGGTGCCAGAGGGCTTCAGGGACCCGGTCATGTTTTTCTACTCCGGCAAGGATGATCAAGTTCAGCACTTACAATGGTTTGAGGATACGATCTCTATCAGGCAGATGATAGATGCATTCAAGTATAAATTATTCGCCATCACCTTCAAAAATAAGGCGAGAGATTGGTTCCATCAACATCCCTCTGGAAGCATCTACAGTTTGGAGGATCTACGCCTCTGTTTCTTGTTGTGCTTCTCAACATCAAAGAAGAGGAAGAAGTGAGTTAAGCTTTTGTTTGACATCAAGCAAGGGCCGAAAGAAACTCCGGGAAGTTATGTGGATAGATTCTAAGAAAAGGTTCTCAAGTGCAGGAAGCGTCAGGGTGCACCCTGATGATGACCTTCACACTCAGGCTTCATTATGGATTCTTTAGAATGGAGCTGAAGCAGGAGCCACCTCTTTCCTTCGAGGAGCTAATGGAAAGGGTGACAAAGGAGATCAAAGGGGAAGCCATGAACCCCGTGTTCGCAAAGAAGCTGGCGAGACTGGGGGAGATTGAAGCGAAGGAGCAAGGAGAGTCCAGGCAGCAGGAGGGTAGAAGAAGGGATGAGCCGAGGGGTCAAGGCTTTCAGGCACCCCATGGGGGAAGGAGAAGGGATGGGGAGTGTAGGAGCTGAGTAATTGACCGGCATGGAGGCCGGCGGGAGGACAATTCCATGGTTAGGGAAGAGAAGTGGCTCAGGGTGGGGGCAATCACTGGGCAGGGCAAGGACAGTTTAACCCTCCGGGGTGGAGACCGGTCCCTAGGCTACTGCCCCCCCCCCCCTCCAGCACGCAATGACAATAGTCTGAGGCAGAGGAGGATGAAGAAGGAGGAATCAACCTGGCATAGGAGGAAGAACGAAAGGAGCAACATTGCTTTTTGTGACTTTCATCAGGAGGAGGGCCACGCGGCGGCTACCTGCCCCCAGTTTCTGGAGTTCTGAGGAGTGGCGAGAGCTGGAGGGATACATCCACTATCACCCAGGATTGTGGAAGCAAAATTTGAGGTGATGGAGGAGCTGAGGTCAATGACCAATGTGAAGATCACGCAGATGTTGGCACCCGAGGAGGGATTGGGGTAATCTATGGGGGGTTGGGATTGAGGCCACCCGCAAGGTGAGCCTCCAAACTATTTTTAATCAAAGCATCACTTCGACATCCTTGACCCCTCCTCCGGTAGAGAAGATCACCTTCTCATCAAAGGATATGCAAGATTATGAAGACATGTTCTGTGATGCCTTGGTAATCCAGACGGCCATCGACAACTTTATAGTCTCGAGGATATTAATGGACAACGGGAGTTCATTAAACATGATCTTCAAGAAGGATTTTGATGAGATGAAGGTGGAAGCCAGAAGGGTGCTAACCTCAGATGGACCTTTGTTCGAGTTCTCTGGCGAGAGGAAAGAAGTAGAAGGAGGAGTGAGTCTCTATGTTACCTTGGGAGGGACGTCCCGAAACGGTCGATTCGTCATCGTGGACGCTCCAAGCAGCTATAATGCTATTTTCGGGTGTCCCCTTATCAGTTCCTTTCGAAGCACACCCTCTTCTTTCCATCAGTTACTAGAGTTCAATAGCGGAGGAGTGCAAGTACGGATTTGTGGGGACCCCAAGATAGCAAGATAGTGTTATGTCACGGGTGTCAACACGATCTAATGGATGGGAGAAGTAATAGAGTTCGAGAAGGAGATGGAAGAGAAGGCTAGGCTGGAAACTACTAAGGAAGTTGAGAAGAAGGAGATCACCACCATGGGCGAGAAGCCCGAGATAGTGCAGATCGGGGGAAAGCTGAAGAAGGAAGACCAGGAGAAGATCAAGGGCTGCATCTAGGACAACATCGACATCTTCGCATGTGATGCGGCTGACAAGCCAGGGATCGAGGCGGACGATGCATGTCATCATATTAATCTCGACCCCAACGTCTGCCCGATCTGCCAGAAGAAAAGGTTTATGTCAGACAAACTCGCTAAACTAATCCGGAAGGAGGTGGAGAAGTTAGTAAAAGCGGGTTTTGTATCGAAGGTTCAATATCCAGGCTGAGCTTCCAATGTTATGATGGTAAAGAAGGGGGACAGTAGGTGGAGAATGTGTATTGACTTTTTTGATGAATAAAGCATGTCCCAAAGATTGCTACCCCCTGCCTCGAATCGACGCGTTGGTAGATTCAGTCGTCGGTTTTTCTGTAATGAGTTTCTTAGATACATTTTCAGGTTACCACCAAATAAAGATGCACCCGTTAGATGTTAAGGATGTTTCATTTATCACAGATGATGAGTGTTATAGTTATAAAATGATGTCGTTCGGGCTAAAAAATTGCATGAGCAACGTATCAGAGGATGATGGGAAGGGTCTTTAAGGAGCAAAGGGTAAGGAATCTTGAGGTCTATGTGGATGACCTAATAGTGAAAAGCAAAGACGTCGAGTACCACCTCCTGGACCTAGCGGAGATGTTCGCCACCTTGAGATAGTACAAGATGAGACTTAATCCCCTGAAGTGCATTTTCAGGGTCGAAAGGGGGAAGTTCCTGGGTCACCTCATCACCCCCTTGGGGGTGGAGCCCAACCCTGATAAGGTCAAGGTAATCCTATAGTTGGAGTCACCGCGCAACGCCAAGAAAATTCAGTGTCTAACTGGAAAACTAGCAGGGTTGAGCAGGTTCTTATCTCGGGCAGAGGAGAAGTGATCATCTTTCTTCAAGGTGTTGAGGGTAATCAACATTTCGAGTGAATTATGGAGTGTGAGGAAGCCTTTCAAGCCCTAAAACAACAGCTCACCAAGGCTCCACTACTCCAGGGTCCGAAGGATGGAGAGGAGTTGACCTTGTATCTTGGGGTGGGGGAAGAGGTTGAAAGCTCTGTCTTAGTTTGAGAGGAAGGAAGTAAGCAACTGTCGGTGTACTACGTAAGTACGGTCTTGAGGAAAGCAGTGCTCAATTACCCATCCTAGAGAAGTTAACCTTTGCTTGGGTAGTCTCAGCCAGGAAGCTCCGACCTCACTTCCAGGCATATTCCATCAAGGTGGTGACCGATCATCCCTCTGTAACATCATAGAAGGAGTAGAGCGCTCGAGAAGACTAGCAAAGTGGTCGGTGAAATTGAGTGAGTTCGATATCTCATTCGTCCCACGATTGTCAGTAAAATCCCAAGCGGTAGCAAACTTTCTAGCAGAGTATATCACGAAAATGGAGGAGCTAGCCCGAATGGTCCGATCAGGCAACTTGGGATGTGCTCATGGATGGGACATCTGAAATACATTCCTTAGGGGCAGGGGTGATCCTGAGAAGTCCCCTGGGAACGAGGATCGAGCAAATTACCACCCTGGACGGAAGCCCGAGATAGTGCAAATCAGTGGAAGAGAGAAGTATTAGATGAAGGGAAAAAGGAGGAATGATGACCAGATTTGCACATTCTAACCGCAATGACATATTCTTTAGCTTATGAGTCAAATTTCATACTGCAAGAAGGGTGTTAATATAATAACTTTTTGTGGTATTATTTGGGACACTTTATCCTTCATTAAAATAGCATTTCACTCTTGTTGTTACGAGCATAATGTTTATTAAATGCCGGCTCTATAGCGGTCACAACAAATTAAATTTCTCATAATTACAGCAATCATTATTTTTCATGCCATGAATTACAACATATTTCTTCACATATAGAACATTATTGGGATCATAATATTAATTCAAGGGAAAACCTAGTAGTTGTAATAAGGAAAAAGCTTTCCATAACATTTTAAGCAAGCCTTCCTTTATAGAGCATTTTTGCCCATAATGTTCTGCATATAGAGCATTATTGTGACAAAATATGATAATGAAAACAAACATTTTTTCCCGCAAATAATAACATTTATGAGGCATATATATCATTATTTGCAACAAAATTAATTAAGCAATGACATAGTCGCCATGATACAAAAATACTTTGCATGATAATTAAAGCGACCATTCCATTCATTCAACTCAACTAATAATATTACAATAACATATGAAGCATCATTGACAAAAAAATATTCACAGCAAATATGTTACATTGGTGTTCATTGTAGTACCAAAAGAACTTGTATATTACAACATTCTAGTATTACATACAGATTCTTATGGTCTTTACGTTTAGACGGAATTGAGGCCCTCAAATTAGAATTTTGAAACCCCATTTCTGTATAACCGAACAGACCCTAAAAAACTTCAAAAGTTAATAGTTTCACCATTAGATTTCATAATCTACAGTAGTATGCTGGATCACTTTCAGCTGCACATTGCGTAGTTGGGCGCCAAGCACTATTTTCCCTTATCATGCTTTGATGGACTGACACCAGGCTTTACTGCCCCTTTTTTTGAGAGGGCCTGTTATCCGCCAACCGCCGGACGTGGCACGGCCTTCAAAAGGTTCACTGCTTCAAGAAACTGGGAGAAGTACTTGTGACCATAAAAGTCCTTGTCGATAGTCATGTTGTTTCTTTTAAGCTCAGTGTGAAGCTCTGAAAGGCTAATGCCTTCAGGATATGAATCTAACACCTGCAGAATACCTTTGACCACAGCCTTCGGAATTCGACGAATCTTGGGCTCAGAAATTGGTTTATTTGATTTCTCGGGTTGCAAAGGTGTGGGATTATCAGCACGTTCAGAAGGATCATCCAGTCGCCCTTCATAATGGCCATACCAGGAACCATCCAACCCGTCGGGAGGCTTGTTAAAATGCCTCGCCACAACATTTTCTCCCGTAACCAACTCAATCCAGGGCCACATGACCGATGCAGCCCTGAGAAGGTCCCCAGAAGCAGTTACTGTGCAAGAAATGAGTATATTGTAATTGTCCATCCGTAGCCTGTGCATAGGTTTAGCAAAGTCCCCGTCGCCGGATATCAAGAAGATGTGTGCTGGTGGAGGGTTTTGAGAAACCCAGTCGAAAATGTCAGCTATAATAGATTTGTCAGCACTATTCTTCCCGCCTACATATACACAAGCTCATAAGAAGCCTCCCAGAAAACTGAAGAGTAAAATGCAACACACTCAAAATACTGAGTCAAGTAAACATTACATACTTCTCCCAATTCTAATATAAAGAAGATAAAGCAAACATAACCTTAACATGTATTTTTGTCCGATGTTGTCGAGATGTTAAACTTAAACTATACAAATTATCTTGAACAACTTTCATTCATGTTACTTTGATTCTAACCTTCCCTTACCCAATAACTCAACATTAATTCTATCTATTCGTCAACTTGGTGCATTCTTTAACCTTTATTGTTCATGTCCAAACCATCTAAATTTGTTTTCAACATCTTATCTTCTATGAATGTGACTTTACTTTGCTATCCTAATATAGTAATTCCTTAATGTTTTTATCACACAAAAGGCTCCTAGCTTAGGATAACTTTGATAAGCATCTCCATGACTAATACAAAAATATATGTACTTATATTGATCCTTGATGGAAATCTAATACATTGTAGACAAAGAATGTTCATTTCTCCTATAAGGCTCCGTTTGGGAGGACTTATTTTCACCGGTCAAGCGGTTACGACCGCATGAACCGGACCTTAATTAAGTTCTGGTTCATGCGGTCGTAACCGCTTGACCGGTGAAAATAAGTCCCGCCAAACGGAGCCTAAATCATTTTCACACCAATCCTCTCGTATTTCCATTTAAAGCACATTATAATTTTCATGTAATGCATATACTCGTTTAAATTTAGACTACCAATGTATACTTCTGATCATAATTGTGTTAAAATCATTAGGTCTCGGTGCGACATATACGGTAACAACATACCATGATCCTGTCAACATTTTCTAACAATCAAATTGGGTTATAACAAATAACAAATTTGAATTCATTTCATGACAACATACCATGATCCTTTCAACATTTTCTAACAATCAAATTGGGTTATGACGGATAACAAATTTCAATTCATTTCATTTGTATTGATGCGCAAGCGAAAAGCGGGTTTTCACAAATTGCGTTATAACCTCAATATAATTAATCCGCAAGCAAAACATGGTTGATGCCTCAACAATCTCAGAAATTTATGGGACTGAAACCCGGACGGAAATTTTTTCCGTCCAGGAAATCTCTTAGGATGCTAACTTCCCCTATCTCCTACATCACATGCAAAAAGTGTAAAAGTCACACGCCCCCATCTAATTGGTCACAGACAGGAATTTGAAAACGGAACCCGGTTGGAAAAATTCCTTCAACAATCTACAAGTAACTTATCAAAAAACAACAACCACAGTGTTGCTTAGGCTTCGTTTAGCGCAGTGGAGACGGTCATGAACGCAGTTGGTCATGAACTGTCGTTCGTGAACGCCCGACCTCACATAAAAAAATTCATGCACTTTATGCTCAAAACAATTTATTTTCTTGGTAGCGCCGCATCGGTCATAACATTTGTCTTGTCAAACATACATTCATTCTATGATAATGACGTTTTTGACCAAACTTACCAGAGAAAATAAGTTGGGTAAAAATTTATGAAGGAAGCTGAAAAATAGATCGCAGCAACACTCAACCACAACCAAAGCCAAGTAGAATTCAACACAACAAAAGTACAAAAGTATTAATCTGAAATTCACAAATTTGATTACTGAGTGAAGCATACATTGTGAGACATGATTTCATAATGTATCCAATGAAAGCAGAAAAATACAAACAAGAGTAACCGCACGGTCTGAAAAACTTAACCGCTCAGGTCACACAACTGCTAACCGCAAGCCCTGTCCACCGAAACCACCCAAGTCGCCAAACCGCAAATAGCCGTGCGGACTGCTTATTATTGAATGATGATGAATTTGAATAGAACCCGCTGATAGACCGGGCGAACAACTCAACTTAACCGCAACCCCGAGGAAGAGACTTCAGGCCGTTGAGAACGTAACCTGCTGTATACCGCTGACTGTTAACCGAGAACTGTTCCACACCAACCTTCCACTAGTTGTCTAGCTGTCTGATGTTGGACATTAAGTCTGCACAGAATCAACTTCACTTAGTCGCGCCGGTTAGAAAATCTTAACCGCAAGATCAAATTGCGAGCTAAGTTCTCACTCTTCTTGTTATTTATGACGAGCCGAGAACTCCTATTTATAGGCGGGAGTAGGAGTGTCGTCACCGCCCATAACGATAGGATAACCGCCATCAAACCGCGACTAGCACCACCTATCCGCACAAAAACGCGGACACCATGCCACAAACCAACTATCCGCATAGGCGGAAAGAAGGACCAGTCCGCCAAGCTAAGCGGACAACAAAACCAGTCTGCGTGGACTTGATCAATCCAGCTGCGCATCTTGAACCACCGTGCCAATGTCGAAATGTCAGTCTCCACAACCAGTCCACACAGTTTAGCGGACACTGATCTAGACCGCTCATCCCAGCAACCAAGCCACGTGAACTGATCCAATCATGCCAGTGGAGGACTGCCGGACTCAGCCACCAGACCACACTGAGCAGCGGTCTCTACATCTAGTCCGCGCAAACTGCGGTCAGCGACTATAACAAAATCCGTCTAGTCGACCTACCGAACTTGACGAACTCCAGAAGCAGACCGCTCAACATAGGTAGCCTCGACGAACTAGGCAACAAAACGGACTTGTCAGCACCGTGACCAAGTCAACACAAACAAGTGAACTCTGGCACCAGACTGCGCAAGAAGAACACAACGAACTGTGTGGTTAGCCTCTGCAGACCGCGCTAACCGCCAGACTTCTTACGAGCCAGAGATCCTGAAGCTTAAGCGGACTGTGCGGTCTCACAATCCAGACCGTCATAACCGCGATTAGACAAGGCTAACTGTCCGGTTATATTTCCAGGGCGCTTGCTGACCCAAATCACAGGAAGAAAAGAAGCTGAAACCGTCTAACCGCCATCCCTAGCCGTCAGTCCGCGGCGGACTCTACGGTCTATCCAAATCAGACCGCCTACCTCCGCTTCACTCTCACTTCAACAATTTCAACAAGTTGCGTCAAACGTAGCCTTCACTTCTACTTATCAAGACATAACCATTTACCCTAGCGATTTTGACTCCCCATGTGCTCAAGAATATCATCAAATAGAGCAGTGATTAGTACACCAAGTAAAAAAATGGGAAAATTAACTTTGAAAGTTGGGTCAAGTCACCGAGTATGGCAAGTCAACATAGGCACCACTCATGAGTCAAATAGGCAATCCAACAACCGGACTTCAGTGTGTGCACCCCAACCATTTATCCTCCCAGATATTGGGAGGTAGGGTGTCGAGCTCATTTGGGTATGAGGGGTAACTATGTGGGTTTGGGTGGCTTGGCCCAACTTTCAACAATTAAGAGAGTGAGTGAAGAGGTAAGTTAACCTACTGTGGGGAACATGCGTCAGACTAATGCCCGTTGTGGCGAGCACTTTCTGAGCAGCGGGTGAGAGTTGGGCAACATCTCCGAATGCTTTAATGCTGTCTGGGATGTTGATGCCGCTTGAGCGAAGAGCAGAGATGACGCGATTTCGCACGAGGTGAGGGTTCACTTTTTTGGGGATGCTGCAGTTCTCGATATCCCACCATACTTTGATCTTCACATTTTTATGCGTATTTGACAAAGATGAGGAAAATGAGCGACATTTGTTGGTATCAGAGCCGTGAGCTTCGTCCCCGGCGGCAGGGTGGGCGGGATGAGGGCGGAGAAAGGGAGGGTTAAAGGAAGAGAAAGAGTAACAAGAGAGCTTGACGATGAGGGATCGGGGAAGTATAAATTTCATTGACGATGAGAGGGTCGTGAAATGCTCCCGGCGGCGGCGGTGGGAGACTGAATGAAGGTTGGCGGAGAGGGGTTTTAACCACCCCTCGCATGACTGTAACAACCACTCGAGACTCGAGACACTTGCAATTTGAAAATCACGTCATTTATGGAATTTGTAATCATGTCCTCCAGAATCGAGATAGCATTTGCAGAGTTGCAGGCCGCCGGTGGTGGAGGCAAACGGTGGAGGCAGACGCGCATTGATTTTTTTTTTATTTATAATTGTTGTTTTTAACCTTTTTTTTCCTTAATTGTTTGGAAAAAAACTAATATTTTAAATTTCAAAAAATTTAAAAAAAACAAAAAAATTAATTTAAAAATAATAAAGTTGGACACGGATCAAGTACTGTCGCGATGGGCACGGGGGGCCCCGGTGCACTGTCACTCGTTTTCATTATAAAGAAATATGAGTGAAGGGCACATGACTTCGTTCCTACGGCCAACCGCGACATTATTCCGACCGTAATAGTGCATGGGCATCCAAAAGTACTCTAGTCACGACATCATCCCGACACGACGACGTTCCCACGGCTCGCAAACTTCAGAGCGCCATAGAATACTCGTCGCTCGTTTTCTCCCTATGAACCATGATTTGTGAGCGTCAAAGAGAGCACTTTTTAAAGGAGGCAAGAGATTTTTCCGATATGAAGACATATTTTTTAAAATAAAAGAAAAAACACATAAATTATAGAAACTGAAAATTCTATTATAAAAATGATAAAATCAAAAAGTTGAATGTTTCATCCAATGATTTTTTTTTTATTTTAATGTAGTATAGATATTACTTACTACTTAGACTCTGTTTTGCAGAACAACTCACCTCATCAAAAGAATTTTGTCCTTCTTTTATGTTCAAATTTAATTTTATATTTAGGGTCATGGATCGTTACAATTGTCATGCCAAATATTCATAAAATGATGGAGACATTTTTGTTCAAATTCATAGGAGTAAACATACCATGTCAAATAGCGGTGCACAAAAAAACCGGTCCGGTTGGGACCGGACTGGTTAGTACCGGCTAGGGACAGGTAAAAGACTAGGTCCCTAGAGGTGTCAGTCTTTTACCGGTTCCGGACGGGGGGAGAAAAGAGCAGTGGTACAATATATATAAATAAAACAGTAGTAAAAACAGGTGGTACAGAGTGAGCAATATCAAATATAACGGCAGTATAATAAATGAGTAAACAATCTACTCTACCAGTTCTATCATCTACAGCAGTATATCAAAAATGTAAAGCTACAATAGAAAGTAACTCAACTTATATGAATGCTCATACAGACATATAAGTTGAGGGTCGGCACAGCAATAAAGTAACTCATCATATAAGAGTGCCCATATAAACTTATACGATGAGGATCTTGTGTATGCAATGTAATGTAATGTCATGAATGTAATGCAATGACTCACCCATGATCACGCACATGCAACTGCTATGTCGGCACAGACTTGTAGTTCCCACTTTTCGAGCAGGTAGCTAACCTCTCAGGCGTCAACCGTCATGGCCAGACGGTGGCAGTAAAGCGGGCTTCTCCACTACTAGGCGGGCATACACACTACCAAGCCTAGGCCTCTGTACGACTTAACGCTAAGAACACAACAACGGAGCTCACAAGCGTACTACGACTCAGAAGGGGTCTCGGGTAGATGTGCACCAAGAGCCCAGCCCAACTGGCCTATATTCGTGGCACAGAAGGTGTCGCTGTGAACAAATCACCAAAGGACCAAGGCCAACCATCCACTAGTACGGAAGGTGCCTCGGGAAGTGAGCACAGATGAACAAGGCCCAACCGTGTAAGTCTAGCTGTGAACTCTCACCGGTATGACGACTCGCGAGCCCGTAGACCTGACACACTATCCTTAACCCGGGATTACGACACCGCGTGTCGACTCACAACACATGCAATTCACATACGGGGCTCCACATTGAGCCCCCTTTTTATTATTCACATTTCGTGCTCAACAGCACGCAAGAGCTCCACACCGAGTCTCTTACCAACACATAATTCCAGTGTGGAAACACACACGAACTTTCAACCCTTCCACATTTTCGTGCATCCAAGCGCACCAAGGGTTCACCATCAGCATAATGGTACTCCACACATATTCACCAACCATTTGGTTATCATGATTACATGTATACTATGATCACATTGTTGAAACCAAAAATTCGGTCTCTTGTTGAGTTCGCCCTTGGGGAAGGGGTGATCACGCACCTACTTCTCTCCTGCAAGCAAAATGACAAAGAAAACAGAGAAGAACTAACCCAAGGGCTCGGCGTGGAGGACCCACCACACACCCAGAAGATCTTAGAGTGCTTCCCCTCCTTAGCCAAAATGTCGAGCTAAGGCTACCTCAAAAGGCGCTAGAAGATCCGGGAAAAAATGAGCATAAGAAGCCCTGTATTCTAAGGTGCCCCTTGGAATTCGGTTAGCAGGCGTGGAATACTGGACGATGCTGCGGATAGGACGAAGGGTCCCCGATGGAAAAGGCGGACGCCAATTAGCAAGTACGGCGGTTGCGCAAAAGGATCAGTCAGCAGGGCCCGACGGATTTTGGCTAGACGGGGGTCCCGTTCTACGTCTTGCAGAATGGTGGCCGCATCGTACCAAACCGGGCGCGAAATTGCGTCCAACTATGGTGCGGACGGAAGGCGGGATAGGGCGTCCGCCGCCCAATTGGTCTTCCCCGACCGAAACTCAACAGTGAAATCGTACCCCAACATTTTATCCACCCATAGTTGTTGTGTCGGGGTCGCGATTTTTTGCTGCAGTAAGTAACATAGGCTATGATGGTTGGTGCGGACCATGAATGGACGACCCAAAAGATAGGGTCACCAATGTTGGACGGCAAGGACGAGGTCCATGAGTTCATTCTCGTAGGCGGAGCGACTCCGGATCGCCGTCGAAAATGCCCAACTACAGTATGCAATTGGTCGTACGACCTACATGAGAATGGCCCCGACGCCCGTACTGGAGGCGTCACATTCGACGATGAAGGTTTTCTGGAAATAGGGCATGACGAGTACCGGACCTTGCACGACGGCCTACTGGAAGGCGACGAAGGTGGTCACGACGGCGGGCGGCGACGAGAACGAGGTGTCGTCGAAATGCTTCAATAACTGGGTGAGGGGTCGGGCCAACACGCCGTAATCCTTGATGAATCGACGGTAATAGCCGGTGAGGCCGAGGAACCCACGGACATCACGACGGGACGAAGGGGTCGGCCATTGGAGAACTGTCTGAATTTTTTCGTCGTCCATGGCAACGCCGACGGCCGAGATGGTGTGACTCAAGTAGCTGACGCACGTCGCGCCGAAAGAGCATTTCTTTTGATTGACGTCCAAGTGGTGTTGCCGAAGTGTGGAGAAGGTGCGGCGAATATGTAGTAGCCGTTCATGCCAAGACAAACTGAAAACCAATATGTCATCAAAAAATACAAGCACGTGCTTACAGAGTACCGACCGGAAGATATAATTCATCCTTGCTTGAAAAGTCGTCGGGGCGTTGGTGAGCCCGAACGACTTGACCACAAACTCAAAATGGCCATCATGAGTGCGAAATGCGGTTTTGGGGATGTTGTCTGGGCGAACCCGGATTTGGTGGTAGCCTTCTCGTAAATCGAGCTTGGTGAAGTAGGTTGTGTCGTGGAGCTCGTCCAAGAGCTCCTGAATGATCGGAATGGGATATTTATCCGCAACCGTGACCTTGTTGAGCTCTCTGGAATCCACGCAAAAATGCCAGCATCCATCCTTCTTGTGAACGAGCAGGACCAGACTGGAAAACTGGCTGGCGCTGGGTAGAATGAGGCCGCCCAACAACATCTCCCGCACTAAGCGTTCGATTTCTTCCTTCTGGGCTTGTCCGTAGCGGTATGGACGGACGGAAACCGCTGCCTAGGAGGGCTAGAGAACAATATGATGGTCGGTCGCACGGGCCGGCGGAAGGCCCTATGGTGTGGCGAAGATGTCCGCGAACTCCGCTAGGAGACGCTGAAAATCCTCGGCCACCGGTAGTAGAGGGGGCCCCGACTGTAGAGGTATCAACCATGCGGAGAACTCGACGTACGTGACGTGAGTAAGGGCGTGAGCCGAGAGTGGGGAGCGAAGGAGTGATGCGTCGTCCACCAATCGGCAGGGACGTCGGCCCTGATGTTGAAATAACATAGTCATTGTGGCCCAATTTACCTGGACATCGCCCAACGTCTGGAGCCATGCGATTCCCAAAATAGCGTCGAGGCCACCCAATTGGATGGCATAGAAGTCCATCATGAAGGTGTAGGTGCCCACAGAGATAGCCACGCCAGCATACCGGCCCAAGGTTGGTCGGCGGCGACCATCGCCCAAATAGATGGAGAAATACGGAGATGACGCAGGCGGGAGGGCGAGGTCGCGTGCCAATGTCGCCGATATGAAGTTGTGACTGGCCTCGCTGTCGATCATCACAATCACGATACGGTACTTAATCGCCCCAACCATCTTCATCGTGTGCGGGCCGGTAATCCCCCCCCATAGAGTAGAATGGAAGGTCGAGCACATTAAGGGCCGTGTCGTCCTCCGCAGGGGGAGGGTCGTCATCTTTGATGGCAAGGGCATCAAAGTCAGCCATCGTGACTTCAGAATTGTAGTCACCGAAATGGGCGTGAAACTCCTTGACCGCACAGACGTGATGCGGGGAGTACGATTGATGACAACGAAAACACAAACCCTTGCGGCGAAGGTCATTATAGTCCTAATTGGAGATGCGATGAGGGGGGTCTGTGCGCCCCGGCCGAGCTACCCCGGCTATAGCAG
This sequence comes from Platanthera guangdongensis, assembly GCA_039583875.1. NCBI lineage: Eukaryota > Viridiplantae > Streptophyta > Magnoliopsida > Asparagales > Orchidaceae > Platanthera > Platanthera guangdongensis. The sequence goes on along the minus strand of CM077162.1, from coordinate 27,248,362 downwards.
GTCGATGGGGCACGTCCCGGGGGGCCGTCGTCCGGTGGTTGTGGGGGCCACTGGAAAGAGGCGGCCGATGGCCGAGATCCGATTCCACCGTACGGGCAAGCTCCAAGGCCTCAGAGACGGTCCGCGGGTGATGAGTCCGGATGCGGGAGCGAATCGACGGTAGCAGCCCTTGCAGAAAAAATCTCAAATAGTGAACGGGCGGAAGTCCCGACACTTGCGTCACGAGGAACACAAACTCATCAATGTAACTATCCAGCTCGGTCGTTTGGCGGGCACTGCAAAGACGTTCAATGGCGGAGCATGTCAAATTTTCTCAAAGTGGTCAGCATGATAGCCCAAGCCCCAAATTAATATTCTCGGCACTACCCAGTTCACACTTTGAACCAGCGGAAAACCAAGGAACAAGGTTAACACCAACAACCAATGGAAGCACAAGTAGATCTTTTATTCATTTCACTTCTTTACACGGCGAGGTATACGTAGCGAGACATGATTTCGCTAGCACAACAGCTATAAACAGAAAGCACCAAAAACCAAGCCGGGCGGACAGCACTGGAACCTGCCGAGACCGCCGAAGTCGCCAAGACCGACGAACACGCCCAAGATGAAGCTGCAACCCGCCGAATAGACACAGAGTCCGCCGAGCCCGCGAGACCGCGCGGACGCACCGTTATTCGCCTCCTGCTGATGAACTGAGGAACAGACCGCCTACCCGCCTGAGATTGGCGGACAGGTTATTGGAACTTGGTAAAGTTGAAGCAGAGAACTGACAAGCCGCAGAGCGACCTGCTGAGACTGCACACTTCCAAGCACGACCGAAGTCAAAGCCAAACTCCTGGCTCCTTGAAGCTACCTGCATGACCTGCACACAACACACAGTTAACTCTGAATCAATCCGCGCTGACAGAAAACTGAGACCGCAGCCCTTGACCAAGCCCCCACTTACTGTTCACTCAGTTACTGTATACGTGCCGGGGGGTCCTATTTATAGGCGAGGTGAGGAGTGTGGTCACCGCCCTAGTGGATAGAGACACCTCCCCAGCTCGTGCGCTAACAACACCTGTCCGCCGAGTCCGCAAGGACTTAGCCAGATTCCAAGGATCAACCCGCCAGGAGCAAGGCAACTTTGGGCGATCCCTCAACAGTCCGCCCAGGCTATGCGGACAAGGCACCAGCCCGCAAAGCCTCCAAACACTGCAGGACAACATCCCCCTTCAGTGACTGTCTGCACACCAAGAGGCAGTCCGCATATCACCACAACAACGCCTACATCCGCCACAAGCCCACGACCAAAGACATTCCGCCCGGTCAACAGCAGGCTTGGCGGATACTGCGGACACTCTGGTCTTGTCACAGAGTGTGACCAAGTCCAGAATCACCAAAAAGCCTAACGCGAGTTCGGCGGACATAAATCCATCCGCCAAACAACCAGGCAACACAAACCGCCAAATCCTGCCAAAGCAAAATAGTCTGCAAGCTACTTGCACGCTTGCCCAACGCAACGGCCATCTGCCGGACTCCACACACCAGTCCGCCACAACAACAACAGTGATGTACTACCAGAGCTCGGCAATACCTCAGCCAAACTCTAAGGTCAGTCTGCAACAGTGAACACCGCGGACACACCAGTCCGTCAGCCTCCCGCGGATAACACCCAATCCGTCGGTAAGCACAATCTTGCAACACGGCCACTAAGCAATGTACACCAGTCCGTGAAACTGTATCCGCTCAGGCCGCTCCTTGGCTAAACCAATCAGCCAACGCCCTATCCGCAGATAACAGACCGCCCAAGCCGCAGACTAAATCTGCATAACCCGCTCAGAAGAACAGCCAGCTTCCACTAGACCTTCCACCAGGCCGCATAACAACAGTCCGCCCAGTCCGCCTACTCCGCTAGATCTGTCCTCTCAGGCCGCCCGGCCTGTCCATCAACCACTTCCACTTCACAAAATTCAACACTCCCCCTTGAAGTGAGAAGTGGTGATCAAGCCCAGCAAGCTGCGCAACCGCTCAAAGGGCCCCTTCGACAGTGGCTTTGTGAAGATGTCAGCAAGATTATCTTCACTCTGAACATGCCTGACCAGCAGAGATCCCTCCAACACCTTATCCCTTATAAAGTGGTGATCGATCTCAATGCGCTTGGTCCTGGCGTGACACACTGGATTGTTTACCAGCTTGAGAGCACTCTTATTGTCACCCCGGAGTGAAGTTGGCCCTTGCACTTCTTCATGCACATCCTCTATAAGCCTCCTCAACAAGATGGCTTCCCAAGCAGCCAAGGCCGAAGCATTATACTCTGCCTCCGTAGTTGAGACGGACACCGAGTCCTGCTTCTTGCTACACCACGAGATACCAGCTGAACCGCAAGTGAACACATAACCTGACGTCGACCTTCGATCATCCGAATCACCGCCATAGTCAGCATCCGTGTAACCAAGCAACGCAAACTCCGAGTCCCTTCTATAGAGAAGTCCCATGTCAGAAGTTGCCTTGACATACTTCAAGATGTTCTTCGCCGCCACTAGATGAGACTTCCTTGGTTCCGCCATAAACCGACTTACTCGGCCAACAGCGTAAGCAATGTCTGGCCTTGTAATTGTCAGGTAGATCAAGCTCCCAACAAGAGCTCTAAACACCAAGGGCTCAGGAAGAATTCTTCCCTCATCACGTCGAAGCTTCAGCCCAGGTTCTAGTGAAGTAGAGCACTTCTTCCCTTCGCCCATGTCAAACCGCTTCACAATGTGATCTGCATACCATTTTTGGCAAATGAGAATCCCGCACTCTTTTCTCTCCACCTCAAGACCGAGAAAGTGATGAAGCTCTCCCAAGTCTTTCATCTCGAAGCGTATAGCAAGCTCAGTCCTGAGCCTTGCTACTTCCCCCTCTGAATTTCCTGTGATGATCATGTCATCCACATATAGTAGGACCAAGACTTGAAGCTCCCCCTTCTTCTTGACAAACAAGCTGGAATCTGAGTTGGAAGCCAGATAACCGCAGAACTGCAAGTACTCTGCTATCTTTCCATACCAGACTCTAGGAGCTTGCTTCAACCCATAAAGAGCCTTCCTGAGCTTGCAGACATAGCCCTGATGATCTTCAGAAATAAATCCAATTGCTGATCCATGAAGATGTACTTATCAATTTCTCCGTAAAGAAAGGCATTCTTTACATCAAGCTGCCACATCCTCCATCCCTTGCTTGCAGCCAAGGCAATCACCACTCTAACTGAAGTCATCTTTGCAACCGGACTAAACATCTCCTCATAGTCTTCTCCATATTGTTGTGAGAATCCTCGAGCGACCAGGCGAGCTTTATATCTATCAATGCTCTCATCAACCTTCTTCTTCAACTTAAACACCCAGTTGCAAGTTACTGGAGTAATGCCATCAACCTTGGGCACAAGGTCCCAGGTTTCATTCTTCTTGAGAGCAGCAATCTCTTCCTTCATGGCATCTTCCCACTCCTTAACTCCAGTGGCCTCGTTGAAGCTTGCAGGCTCTCGCTCATCCAGAGGACCCGCAAAGAAGCAGGAGACAAAGCTCACTGCATTCCTATCACAGTAACGAGTCAGTGGCTTAATAACCCTCTTCGATCTCCGAAGGGTCGGCTCCTTGCTTGCTGCTTCCGTTGCTTCTTCGGGCTCAACTCCTACTTGGGGCAAGCATTGAGCAGTGCTCCCCATGCTTCCTGAGCTAGAAGGCTCAACCTCGGAGTTAGAAGCAACAAGAGCTGCTGGTGAAACAACAAGCTCCTCTTCCAGGCCTTCAGCAGCCACCAAGGGTTCTTCATCAACCTTGCTACCGGTCAGCTCAACCGAGCCACCTCCATACGACGTTAGCTCGTCAAAGACAACGTCTCTTGACACAACAAACTTCTTCGTCACTGGGTCCATGCATTTCCATCCCTTCTTCCGCTCATCGTAGCCAACAAAGACAAGCTTCCTTGCCTTTGCATCCAGCTTAGTCCGTGAAGCATCCGGGACATGCACATAGCAAGTCGAACCGAACACCCGAAGGTGTCCCACACTTAGCTTCTCCTTCAGCAACAACTCAATAAGAGTCTTCATGTTGATCGGGCTGAGCGGCATCCTGTTGATGACATAAGAAGCACAAGACATCCCCTCCGCCCAAAAGGACCTTGGGATGTCTTTCGCATGAAGCCAGCATTTGCAAGTCTCCGTCAAATGACGGATCTTCCGCTCCGCTACTCCATTTTGTTGTGGAGTGTGAGCACAAGTGAGCTCTCGTTGGATCTCGTGCTTCCTGCAGAAGTTAGAAAACTCGGAGGAAACAAACTCACCCCCATTGTCTGTTCTAAGCTTCTTGATCTGCAAGCCAAGCCGGCCTTCCACCAACACCTTGAAATCCATAAACAAACGGAAGACTTCTGACTTCTCCTTCAAGAAAAAAACTCAAGTATACCTTGAGTAGTCATCAATCAGGACAAGCATGTATCTGCTTCCACCAAGGCTGGTAGAGACCATTGGTCCCATCAAGTCGCCATGAATGCACTCCAATAGTAGCTTGATCCTTGTTTGTGACTTATCAAATGGAAGGCGATGTGCCTTACCGTATTGACACCCCGCGCAAACATCTCGTCACCAAAGGAGGATAACTTAGACAGACTTCTCACCAAACTTCTACTAGTCATAGCCTTCAGCTTGTCCATGCCTACATGCCCTAGCCTCTCATGCCAGATAACAACGCTATCGTTGGCTCTCATACGATCAACATAAGAATTAGTAGCAAGAACAAATAAGTTCTTAACTCTCCTCCCTATATGAGCAACATCAGCCTTAACCGCTGATACGTTGCGAAGGAACTTCACATCTGTTGGCCCAAATAGAACATGATAACCAGCGTCCACCGCATTGGTCATCGAGAAGAGGTTCTTCTTCAAGCCCAGTACGTGATACACACTCCTTAATGTGAGTGGCCCCTTATCACTACCCAAAGACACTACCCCCTCTTTCTCTACTGCATACACAGAATTATCAGCAGTGATAATAACTTCATTACCTGAGTATGCTTGCAAGGAAAAGAACTTCGACTTATCTCCGATGAGGTGATGACCACACCCGGAATCCACGATCCAGTCGTCGTTGAAGTCCTCAGCAGAAAGAGCACGGACACAAGTGTCCGTCATGAAGGCTCCACCCCATTCTGCTTCCTCACTCTTAGAGTGAGCTTCCTCCTTGCCTGCAGCATGCCCAAGCTGCAGCTTGACCTTGCAGTCCCGCTTGAAGTGCCCTCGTTGATGACACCGGTAGCACTTCAAGTTCTTCATCCAGTCCTTTGGAGCATTGCTCCTCTCCGGCCGATAAGACGTTGAAGGCTCTTTCTCATCAGCGACTGACTTCTTCTTCTTCCCTTCCCATCCTTTCTTCTTCTTGCCTGAGAAGAGAGCTTCACTGCCTTCCTGATTGAGATTAACTCCAGCCATCTGCCTTGTCAAGCTCTCCTGTGATGCCGACAGGTTCTCAAGCTCCAGCAGAGATGGCTGAGTAGCCCAACCTTGAACAGATGTCACAAAGGCAACATACTCCTTCCGCAAGCCGCGGATTATGTGCATTTTCATCTTAGCCTCAGAGATAGGCTCATCAGGATCAAGTGCTGACAGCTCAGCACACAAGTTCTTCCTCTTCAAAAAGAATTTAGAGATGGAAAGGTCTCCTTGAGTTGTTCTAGCCAACTCATTCTCCTGAAAATGTAGTCGAGCCACATTCTTCCTATTGAACAACTCATCAATGGTTGTCCAAATATCAGCAGCCGACTCACATCCAATGATTTGATCAAACAGTTCTGGTGACACGGCCCTCTTGAGAACAAACTCCGCCTTAGCATTTGTTTTTATCCAGAGCCTCACCTGCTCAGCAGTACCAAACGCAGCTGTCACTTCCTGTCTGTCGTCACCACCGACGACCTCCCATAGCTCCTCACCAAGAAGATAACTCTTCATGCACGACTTCCACTTCTTGAAGTTAGTCGGCGTTAAGAGTTCAATGCCAAGATCTCTTGCGTAACTCCCTTCCATTGCAACAACTGTTGGTTCGCAACCTTCCAGAAGCTCCGAGCACCAACGCAGGTTGATCACCACTCAAGCACAGAGTAACAACACTGGTTGACCACCGCTCAAGCAACTGAACCTGGCTTTGATACCAAATTAAATTTTCTCAAAGTGGTCAGCAAGATAGCCCAAGCCCCAAATTAATATTCTCGGCACTACCCAGTTCACACTTTGAACCAGCGGAAAACCAAGGAACAAGGTTAACACCACCAACCAATGGAACCACAAGTAGATCTTTTATTCATTTCACTTCTTTACATGGCGAGGTATACGTAGCGAGACATGATTTCGCTAGTACAACAGCTATAAACAGAAAGCACCAAAAACCAAGCCGGGCGGACAGCACTGGAACCCGCCGAGACCGCCGAAGTCGCCAAGACCGCCGAACCCGCCCAAGCTGAAGCTGCAACCCGCCGAATAGACACGGAGTCCGCCGAGGCCGCGAGACCGCGCGGACGCACCGTTATTCGCCTTGTGCTGATGAACTGAGGAACAGACCGCCTACCCGCCTGAGACTGACGGACAGGTTATTAGAACTTGGTAAAGTTGAAGCAGAGAACTGACAAGCCGCAGAGCGACCTACTGAGACCGCAGAGACCGCACACTTCCAAGCACGACCGAAGTCAAAGTCAAACTCCTGGCTCCTTGAAGCTACCCGCGCGACCTACACACAGCACACAGTTAACTCTGAATCAATCAGCGCGGACAGAAAACTGAGACCGCAGCCCTTGACCAAGCCCCCACTTACTGTTCACTCAGTTACTGTATACGTGCCGGGGGGTCCTATTTATAGGCGAGGTGAGGAGTGTGGTCACCGCCCTAGTGGATAGAGACACTGCCCCAGCTCGCGCGCTAACAACACCCGTCCGCCGAGTCCGCAAGGACTTAGCCGGATTCCAAGGATCAACCCGCCAGGAGCAAGACAACTTTGGGCGAACCCTCAACAGTCCGCCCAGGCTATGCGGACAAGACATCAGCCCGCAAAGCCTCCAAACACTGCAGGACAGCATCCCCCTTCAGTGACTGTCCGCACACCAAGAGGCAGTCCACATATCACCACAGCAACGCCTCCATCCTCCACAAGCCAACGACCAAAGGCAGTCCGTCCGGTCAACAACGGGCTTGGCGGATACTGCGGACACCCTGGTCTTGTCACAGAGTGTGACCAAGTCCAGAATCACCAAAAAGCCTAACGCGAGTTCGGCGGACATAAATCCGTCCGCCAAACAACCAGACAACACAGACCTCCAAATCCTGCCAAAGCAAAGCAGTCTGCAAGCTACTTGCACGCCTGCCCAACGCAACGGCCATCTGCCGGACTCCACACACCAGTCCGCCACAGTAACAGCAGTGCTGTACTACCAGAGCTTGACAATACCTCAGCCAAACTCTAAGGTCAGTCCGCAACAGTGAACACCGCGGACACACCAGTCCGCCAGCCTCCCGCGGATAGCACCCAATCCGCCGGTAAGCACAAGCTTGCAACACGACCACTGAGCAACGTACACCAGTCCGCGAAACTGTATCCGCTCAGGCCACTTCTTGGCTAAACCAATCAACCAATGCCCTATCCGCAGATAACAGACCGCCCAAGCTGTCACAACCCGCATTTCCTCAACGAGCATATCGTATCAGAGCAAGAGGAACTACGGGTTATGATGCCACGTCGTGCGGGGGATAACTGCACACGCTCAGGCAACTCTTGATGCTGACTTTACAAGTTGAAATTCAACAGTTACATGCAAGAAAACTTTTGGATTCAATGGCCGTATCCCTCGGCCTTAAATAGTAAAACTGTATTTGTACGCGGCGGAAATACTTAGTTTCTTGATAATGAGCTCCTATATGCAGCCTATCATGATACTATTATAAGAAATCCTCTTTGTTTACATCATTTGGAAAATACGTTTTAATTGATCAAAACATGTATGCATGAGATACTATAATAGTTTTGGTTTAGCTTCAAAATACCTAATGCAACCTACCACAAAACCTTCCCAAAAGCAAGTACATATCATTCCATCCAAATGACTTACAGTAGCAGTCTAGTTCATATTTACATAAAAGAAAACCCACCAAATGGGCGCCAACAGGCTGACACGAACCCATTGGGGCATATGTATGTCTGTACAACAAAAGAAGAACTACCTCGCTATGTAGTAAGCTCGGTTAGCTCCCAAGAACTGCCTCCAACAAACCTAGCCGCTCAACCGGCTACAACCTGCACCTGAGGCATTCAAGAAAGAATACCTCAGCAATCCTCGAAGATACAACAAAAGAAGAGCAGTATCATGAAGGGGCTTACCGACCCCGTAGCAATATTTCATATAAGTGAAGAAAACAAGTGGAAAATGCACCAAAACACATGCCAAACGCACCAAGTGCGTACAAGTTCCTCAAGTCCTGCTCAAACCGCAGGAACAAAAGGCCAAAACACCTGCCTATTCCATCATTCATAGAACAAGAACCTACTAGACAAGTGAAGCATAAGCAGCGGTTAAGTTCAATTTCGCAAGGGTCTTATCGGTGGCGGCCCTAAAGTGGAACGCACCAAACAAAACCAGCCCAAAATTGGGGCCAAAGTGGTCTCTCTAACCACAAAAAAAAACAAAACCCGGTGGCCACAGGCTGAAACCACACTACCCCTTGCAAAATTCTCACACAAACGCTCCCGCCATGCTTCACGAATTCGCCTCGCAAAACGCCCCATAACCCAAGGTAACACGTTCCTTTCATCGTCCTCACACATGACTCCCACTTGCCAACGCATAGTATGATGAACTTCACCACATAAAAGGAATCACACGCTTTGTATCAAAATAGAATCACATGATAGGATTTGATTAACATGAGTACATAGACCCCATATTTGGAACACAATCATATGTTTTTGATCACGGAAAAATCACCTCTTTTGATAGGTTACATGAATATAACAAATTAGCTACATGAATTAAGCTAGCATAGGGCAAATTGATAATTACATGAATCACAAACCTAAACATGGGAGAGCAAAATCGTTTAGCATAATTAGCATAAGGAATTAACTACTTTGAATTTAGCATAGGAGATTTTAGCGTAGGGAATTAGCTAATTTGAATTTAGCCTAAGAAATTTAGCCTAAGGTATTTAGCATAGAACAAACAAGAGGATACATCATACTTTGAGAAGAACAACCTAAGCATAGGGGAATTGAAAGACTAAGGCTAATAAAGAAAATTCAACACAAGATCTCAAGCTAGAAAACTGAAGACTTGAATCAAGTACGAAGATTGGCAAGGGTGGAGGACACCGCTTGCCTGAACCGAGACGATGCCGCGACGGCTGCTCTCCTCTTTCCTTGCCTTGCTTGCTCCCTTGCTCTCTTGCTTTCTCTTTGGGAATGAAGAAGAAGAGGAAGAGAAGGTAAAAGGAGAAGAAGGAATTTTTGCTTTGATTTCGGCCTTTAAGAAAAAGAAGAAGAGGCTTCAGCCCTTGGATCCCAGCTGAAGGAATGGACGGCCACGATTCGGCCAAAAACACTAAATTTGACTCGACACGGCCTCGAACACGGCCGTGTGCCAGGCCGTGTGCCCCAAGCGGTGGTCAACCGACTTATCCAAACCAGTGACACGCCCATGGGACACGCCCGTGTCATGGGCCGTGTCACCAACACGCCCTCAGACACGCCCGTGTCTGTGGCCGTGTGCCTGGTGAAAAAAAATCCCAAAACATCCTGAGACTTCACACGGCCTTGGACACGCCCGTGTCCCAGGCCGTGTGCCCAGGACACGCCCTGTGACACGCCCGTGTCACAGGCCGTGTGCCACCCAGTCTCGACGATCGTCGAGTAAAAGTCGCCGAGTACACGGCACGGCCTTGGACACGGCCGTGTCCTTGGCCGTGTGCCTCCTCTCGACACATCGTCGAGCGCAAAAAAATTCGTCGAGACAAAACCCGATCGTCGACACAACCTCGACACGCCCTGCGACACGGCCGTGTCGCAGGCCGTGTCAACTGACACGCCCTGGGACACACCCGTGTCCCAGGCCGTGTCACCCAAAAAAATTCCTGTTTTGAAACATGTTTCTGTCTCGTCCTAGACCATTTTTGCCTTAAGCACTTTTTACCTTTTTTTGGTTTTCCTGGACCAGCAACTTGCTTTGAGCAACATTTCCCGGGCGCGAAAAGTGCAACCATTCCCTAAGAGGCCTCACCGAGTCCCTTATTTGGACTCCGGTTTGCTGGGGAATCGTGCAACTCGGCTACCAAAACAGCCACTCGCAAGCCCGCGAAAAACCATGCTCGAACAACAGTCAAAGCCAACGTAACGTCCGTCATGCGTACGTAATCACAACAAAAAGCCGGGGTGTTACACAAGCCGCGGACTAAATCTGCACAACCCGCTCAGAAGAACAGCCAGTTTCCACTAGACCTTCCACCAGGCCGCATAACAGCAGTCCGCCTAGTCCGTCGGATCTGTCCGCTCAGGTCGCCCGACCTGTCCCATCAACCACTTCCACTTCACAAAATTCAACAGAGCCAGTCTAGTGGGAATCATAGCAAGTGACCATCTCTTGCTTGAAATCGGGCCACGAGATGGCGGGCTGGATTTGATGAAGCCAACGCGCCCAATGTAGGCCGGATCCGTAAAGGCTGACAATGGCCTTGTCAATGCAATCTGTCGGTGGGGTGAGGTGGAGGTCTAAAAACTGCTCCGCGCGCGCGATCCAGCCCAAGGGGTCCACGCCGGAGAAGGAGGGAATGTCCAACATTGGAGAAGTATGCCCGACCGTAGGTGCGCATACGGCGGGTAACGCCGAGGGCTGTAAGGTCAGCGGCACCCCTAACAAGGAGGCTTTGTTGGTCGATGATGTGGAGTTCAGGTTCGGTGTGCGGGAGGCGGGGGGGGGGGGGGGGGGACATGGCTTCAAGGCGGCTCAGGAGGAGGGATTGGTTGGCGACGATGGCGTCCACGGACGCCTGCAATGGATCGAGGCGGGCGTCCTGGCGGTCGAGTCGGCTGCGGGTGTCGTCGGCCGCGGGTGTCGTCGGCCGCATCAGAGATGTCGGCTGCTTGGGCGTGGGTCGAAGGGGTCATGGTAGCTTCCGGCGGCAGGGTGCAGGCGGAGATGGCAGGTCGGACCAAATATTACCGTCGCGGGGAGGAGGGGAGCGGCTGGGTATCGCCCGACGATGTTGATGTCGCCTGGCGGCGCGGAGGGGAAGGAGAGACGGGAGGGAGAGAGTTAGGGTTGAGAGAATCAAGAGGGAGCAACCCCCTTAGTTAATTGATACAAAGATATCCCAATACATAGTTTGCCCCTACATAAAACCAAAAGAAACATTTAAAATAAACCACACAAGCATGGGCCAACATTCCGCCTGGTCCATGGCTCCACGTCCGGTGGTCCGGTGTCAACTCCGTCCGGAGCCGTTCCTCCCGTTTCTTTGCTGGTGCCGCTGTGAGCCCCACTCGCCTCCTGTGATCGTCGCGTATACACCTGCCACGGTAGTTCTTCTGCTATATCGGTAACAGACAGTCGGGGAAGAACTCACTGATCCAACATTGCACAAAAAATTAGTAGGCAAACTGATGTATTTGACAGTCTCAAGGCCCGACCTTGCCTATCATGTGCACATCATTAGCCAATTCATGGCTAAACCAAGGACTCCACATCTTCATATGCTCCACAAAATACTCAAATATGTTAAAAGGAACTCTCAATCAAGGGCCATCTTTTCTAGCAAATAACATTTTAAAACTGGAGGCTTTTTGTGACGCAGATTGGGCTGCATGTCCTATGACGAGACGATCAACCACAGTTTTTTGCATTAAGCTGGGTGAATCACTAATTTCTTGGAAGACCAAGAAGCAACCAACAGTTTCAAAGTGATCAGCAGAGTCCGAATATCGAGCTATGGCAGCAGTGTGCTGTGAATTAACTTGGTTGATCAATTTGCTGACTGATATGCAAGTTGTAGATTGAACTCCCATACCATTTCACTGTGACAGCCAAGTAGCCTTGCATATAACTTCAAATCCTTTTTATTATGCGAGAACGAAGCATATAGAACTCGATTGTCATCTAGTGCGAGAAAAGGTTTAAGCAAAAATGATTGCTCCCAGTTATATTCCAAATCAAAATGTAGCTAACAGAATTGTTTACTAAAGTTGTTGGAAAGATAACATTGCAAAGTTTTCTCCACAAGTTGGCCATTTACAATTGGTTGCAAATACCAACTTGAGGGGGGAGGGGGGTGTTGAAACATCATTCTGTATTTTACCTTTTGGTTTTTATATAATTACTTATAGTCAGTTAGAAGTTTGTTAGCTCTTAGTAGATTGTTATTTGATTACTAGATTCTTCTTATAAGCCATTATAAATAGACATCTCGACTCTCTTTTGCTGTACTGTAAAAACATTATTTATCAATGAGATTTGCTGCTCTATTTTCTTTCCTATCTGTTTCTTATTTCTTAGTACTATATAACCTCAGCTAGGAGCAACGGGGAGATAATTTTATTTTGATCACCACCAGGGATGCTTCGAGCGTCCTAACAGTTACTAATTAAGAGGCTTGTTTATTTTGCATGAAGTGCGACGTGAAGGAGAATGATGCCTGTGATGATGGCTGTTCGGGTGGGCTGATGACAAATGCATTCAAGTATTTAACACAAGCAGGCGGGCTAGAGGAATAGAGCTCCTATCCTTACACCGGGAAGCAAGGAGAATGCCGGTTTGAGAAGGATAAAGTTGCGGTTAAGATTACAAACTTCACCGCCTTATACGTCAACGAAGATCAGATGGCCGCCAATCTTGTTCATAGCGGTCCTCTTGCAGGTAAAACTTGACAGTTTAATGTCACTGCACAAGTGTTAATTTAAGCCTAAGCAATTAGTTTTTATTAAACCAATTGAATATAGATGGAGTGAACACATATCTATATTGAGTGCACATTGGATCGGAGTTTTGAAGAGGGACTAGGACTCCGTTTGTTTGGGTGTTTTTTCGTTGCGGTTTTGAAAAGAACGCAGACGTTATTTTTTGTCTATTTGAGTCGCGTTCAAGAATGCAAGTGCCACCATCAGGTCATTTACATGTAACATTTCATTTGAGTGCCTCCCAATATTTGATCATCCCTAGCTCTTCAAGAATGAAGTTAAAGAGCACAGACTTATATTTTCTACCCAGCACAAAGAAATCCAGGTTGATCTCGTCGGGCTGCATGATGACTTTGTGGCCCTATGACGGTAGAGGCGGCGGTAAGATTGGCTTCCTTCCAACTTCAAGGAAACATACTTCGTCGGAATAAACCGGAGTTTGGCCTTGTGAATTTTTATTAGAGTTTCACGAGCAATTGTTGGTAGCCAATCTAAACCCCGCGGATTGCTCTTAGCTATTGTTATGGAATTGAGTAAAAAATGAAAAAAAAACACTAGAGTTCAATGGTTCACTATTAGATGGGCTACATCCACACACAACAGTAAGTTATATCAATCGCCGATGTGGAACAAAGACTTTGACATATATGAGAGCGGACGCTCAAAATTTTGTGTGCTTATTCTACAATAACAAGAGTTTTATGAACAACTCGTACAAGCAAGCCGTGCAGAGGTCATGACATGGACGAAATCATAAGTATTGATAGATGACAGGCTTGAAAAACACTAGACATGTTTGATTCCAGGCATCTAAATTGTAGCTACTTAGTGTAACAATTTAAGTATGTAACCACCTTCCCATACTAATTATTCATCACACATACTTAGCAGTAAGTCATCACTATACTCTATTAACGTATATATTAGAACTCATTATCAACCATACTAATTATTTATCACACAAATCCGCACAAAGAATTGTTTTTTAATGAACCATCTTGTAAATAGAGCAATGTTATTAGCACTCTTGAAATTACTATTAGCCGCAATATTATATTAGCACCTCAAAAATTTTAGGGTTCACACAATCAAGCTATTAGTGCATCACTTAAAAAATATTTCTCCATTCATTTCAAATGGGCATCTACACCCTAGCAATACTTGATGAAATAAAATCATAATATATCATAAGATAGTCTAATATGGGAAAGGAATGAAGTGACTAAGGAAAAAAACTTAACATAAGCTTACCTTAGCACCTCCACTAGATTTACACATCGATGTTGGCGTGGCCCAATGATGGCGACGGAAGTTGCGTCGGGAACGATGGGAATGAACAGTGAGCCAGGAACATGGGTGCGGGGGGTTGCCGCGGGTTAGTGCTAGGGTGACAGTATATATACGAGTGAAGTATTAAAATTTGTGTTGTTTGATGTTTTTACGGGGTGCTAATATTCATAAATTTTATGTATTATTTTGTGTTTTTATGTGTGTGCTAAATGCTAATATACATAATTGGGGTGCTAATATAATTGCTCTATAAATTAAGAGTGTTGTTATGTGCATATCAATTTAGGTTATGTGCAAATCAGGTTAAGTGCCGATGTGCAAATCAGGTTAATCGCCACAGTGATCCCCCGCGCACCGATCCCAATACGTGCACCATCTGAGCCACCACCGAGACCGGCGCCGCCATCGTCGGTGCCAAGCGGCCCGCACCCGGCCGGCCGCGCCTAGCCGCCCCTCCTCGCGGTCGCGGGGTTCCGCTCGCGTGGGGCGGCCTCTCCGCGGCCGCCCCTCTCCGCAGTCGCCTCCCGCGGCCGCGGGGTTCCGGCCGCGTGGGGCAGCCACCCCTCCCCACGACCATCTCCCGCGGTCGTGGTGCTCCGCCCGCATGGGGCGGCTGCGTCTCGATCGCCCCTCCCCATGGTCGTTGTTCCCGGCCTCTGGGCGCCTCCCACGAGGGGCGGTCGTGCCTCAGCCGGCCCTCCCCATGGCCGCCTACCGCAGCAGTGGTCTCTCTCGTCGCGGTCGGCCATCCCACTGGCCGTGGCTCCTCTTCCCTCACTGGCGGCCGTCCGCTGCCAAGGTAACCGCCCTTTCATGGCGGGCCTTCCCCTTTGTCTGATTATTCCGCCAAGATCGTCGTCGTCCATTTCATGGATAACCACCCACTAACCACCATGATTAGTGGAGAAATATCATTAATTAAATTATTGGCTTGTATTTAGTAAATATTATGCAAATAATGTTCACTCTGAACTATGCTAAAAATAATAATATAAGTGGTTTTGGTGTGCAGATAGCCACATAACTACCTTAAACACCTCCTGAAGACTATTAAAGGAGGCACGGGCCTCCTCATTTCTGATCTTTTTCCTCATTGTTTTCTTCCTGCTCGGGACAAAGCTCTGTCAGATTTCTCCTACGAGCCGCCGCCTCTCCACTAGAGATTCGTCTAAGTCCACCGTCAAGAGAAAGTCTCGTGAGCCGTTCAGAGAAGCCTCCTTGCGTGCAACATCCCGTAAGTCCTTGCCAACATTACTCACACACGTTTCGCGGCCGTGTTCAGCACCTGCATGGTGCCCGGGAGCGTTCGTCATCGTCAAAGGATACTAGCTTCAAGCCTCGCGTGAGGCGGCCTGTCGCCCACCGAGCACAAATGTACTTTCTCTCTCATCCCCAATTTTAACGAGTAGCAGCATGTCGCCCTCGATTCAGCAACAGAATTTGTAACCCAAAGCTCATAGTGGAGTTTGACCGGCACAGATCCGGTCACGTGAATTTTTACCCGATTGGGGGGGGGGGGTTTCCACTCTAAAACTGTTTTGTGCATTTTTTCTCTTATTCTGTGATTGTTTGCCCGCACGACCGCTCCGGGGCTAAGACGGTCAAATGTAGACCTGTTTAGGAGCGCCGAGTTTGGCCGCAATAAGTGCAATTCATACTAAAAAATCATAAAGACTTGTGAACCCGTAAAGAGTTGATCCACACACAGTTTTTTAGTAGTTTTTTTGAAAGCACAGTTTGATGACCTAAGCCAAGATAAGAAGAAGAAGGGGTCACTGAAGTAACACTTGATACTTGTATCGAGGGCTCTTCCGCAACACCTATTAAAAACAAACCAAGTTACCTTTAGGATAAGATATATTAAAACTTATGACAGCTGTTAGTCAAAGTAAATCCATATGTATATTATTGTTGAAGTTCAACCAATGAAACGGGCTTTGTAACCCTTGTTTGCTCAGCCTATAAAGGGCTTGATTTGTACTTGTAAAGACATACCACCGAGAAAATTAAAACAATAACATCTTAAGACTGCATTCTTGTGTTTGTGTGC
The DNA here is from genome assembly GCA_039583875.1 of Platanthera guangdongensis. Lineage (NCBI taxonomy): Eukaryota > Viridiplantae > Streptophyta > Magnoliopsida > Asparagales > Orchidaceae > Platanthera > Platanthera guangdongensis. Next base: position 27,232,091 of record CM077162.1, on the reverse strand, counting down.
AATCTAATACTCCTCAGTTCATTTTAATTATCAGTTGTATCATAGCTCAGCTTGTCGGTTCATTCTTGGATCATCATTGGAGTTTATGGCGTCTTCAAGTTTTTCTTTATCCCAAACTACCATTCCAATGTTCGCAGGTGACAAGTACGATTTTTGGAGTATTCATATGCGCGCAATCTTTATTTCACAAGGTCGATGAGAGATTGTCTCACATGGACCAGAGTTACCAGGACCTAGTATAACAGGACTTGTTAATCACCCCCACAAAAGGCACTAATTCCACTAACGAAGCAAAATTACAAGAAGTAAATCAGAAATATGCAAGAGCCATTTGCTTAATATTTCAAGATGGGCCAAAATCAGTGTTCCCTCGAATGATGTGAGCCTAAACAACAAAAGTTGCTTGGGATATACTAAAATAATCATATAAAGGGGATGAGAAAGTTATTTCCTTAAAACTTCAAAACATGTGGAAAGAGTTTGAAAACTTATCCATGAAAGCTCGTGAAAAAGTAGAACACCTCCTTACTAGAACCCTTCATATCATTAATCAAATATGTAGTCTTGGGGACATAATTGAGGATAGACAAATTGTGCCCAAATTACTGTGTAATTTGCCCTCCAGCTTTTATCCTCATGGGATAAAAGAGTCTAAGGATCTTAGAACTCTTTCTCTAACAGCTCTCATTCTCATGGGATCATTACAAACCTATGAAGAAAGATTGGGTAATCTAACTCCACTGTTAGATCAAGCACTTCAAGTAAAAGTCCAGTCAACAAAAGTTCTGCCTAGAAATAAGTTTAAAAACATACACAAAGGTTCACCATCACAGAGACAGATAGTTAAGCAATGGTCACCTGAAGATAAGAAAGCCCAGTCAACTGAAAATCATAATGGAAATAAATATTGCATTATTTGCAAAAAAAAACTAATCATGAATCTAAGGATTGTTTCTTTAGATGTAAGAACTGTCTGGTTCCCAACCACTCTTTTCCAACTGTTGGAATAGTACAAAAGAAGTAGCCAAGGTATCAGAAGTAATTGATACTCATATAGAGCAGATGTTTTACTTAAACACTAAAGAGAAAGATCTTGCAACTGATTTATGTTATCTTGATAGTGGTTGTTCATGCCATATGACCAATGATGCTCCCAAATTCCATCAACTAGACAAAACATTTAAAGCTCAAGTTGTGTTTGGCAATGGATACACAACTCAGATTGAAGGCAAAGGAAATATTTATATACAAGATCAAACAGGTAAAACTAAACAATTATCTAATGTTAATCTAGTTCCAAGATTAACCCAAAACTTATTAAGTGTTGGTCAACTAGTATTAAATGGATATCATATTACTTATGATACAACTGGAGCTGCAATAAGAAACAAGGCCTATGGTGACATTCTAGCCTCATTCTACCAACAATCGATTATTCACTCTACAGCTCAAAAGTATAGGACAGCAGACCTTCAACTGTCAACAACAGAGTTGCCCTTCCCTCATTCCTCTTTGGCATCATAGGCTAGGTCACCTTCATTGGCAAGCTCTACAACTGATGCAGAAGAAAGCCCTAGTAAAGGGTCTTCCTATTTTTTCCCCAACAAGTGACATATTTCTGTGAAGATTGTGTTTATGGTAAAGCACATGTCTTACCATTTTCTAAACAAACCATGATTAGATCCACTATGTCGTTGGAGTTAATACATGCAGACATTTGGGGGATAGCACCAACTGCTTCTATTGGAGGAAAAAAGTATTATCTACTTCTGTGGACGATTTTAGTAGATATATGTGGCTATTTCATTTAGTAAATAAATCTGAAGCACTTAGTACATTTATATTGTTCAATAAGAAAATAGAAATGGAAACAAAGTGTAAAATTAAAGGGTTAAGAACTGATAGAGGTGGTGAGTTCACCTCTAATGCTTTTATCATAATATGTCAGGAAGCCGATATAAAACGACAACTTACAGTCTCAGGTTCTCCTCAACAAAATGGAGTTGTTGAGGGGATAAACCACACAATATTAGAGATGGCAAGATCCATGCAACAAGCAAAACAACTTCCAAGAGGTTTTGGACTGAGGCAACCCAAACAGCCACATACCCGCTAAACAGAATACCTACAAAGACTCTCAACAATTGTACACCATATTTCTTACTGAAACAAAGAACACCATCTGTGGAACACCTAAGGGTGTTTGGTTGTATTGCTTACACTCTTACTGCCCCTGTGTCACGAGATAAGTTAGATAATAAAGGAGAAAAATGCATATTTATAGAATATAGTGAAGAATCTAAAGCCTATAGACTCTTTCATCCTATTACCAATAAGTTGATTGTCTCGGGAAATGTCATCTTTAATGAATCTGCACACTGGAATTGGGACTCAGAACAAGAAGTTACTCAATCACATAATATCACATTTCAACATATTCAAAGTCAAATCCAAGATAAAATAGAGGGACATCCAGAAGATAGCCCTTACATATTTGAGGAATTCTTGATGACAGTCCACATGGACATGCATCCACAGAGTCTCCCTCAACTTCCTCCTCATCATCGCCCATAAAAACTCGCAGTATAGAAGAATTACATCAAGAAACTGAAGCAGTGTTCTTTACTTCAACTACTCCTACATGCTATGAAGAAGCATGTTTAGATCCTAAATGGGCTGAAGCAATGGAAGAAGAGTGGAACACAATTGTAAAAAAAACTTGGTCTTTAGTTACTCTTCCTTCAAATAAACAGCTCATTGGCCTCAAGTGGTTGTTTAAAACAAAATATACTGAATCTGGAGCCATATCTAAACTCAAAGCCCGGTTAGTTGTGAAGGGGTACTCACAAAAATCAACAGAGGATTATGAAGAAACCTTTGCTCCAATGGACCGGATGGACACTATACAGATTGTAATTGTCTATGCAGCTCAACATAACTTTCCAATATACCATTTAGATATTAAAGCAGTCTTTCTAAATGGAATATTAGAATAAGAAGTTTATGTCCAACAGCCAAAGGGATTCACAAGAGAAGGAATAGAAAAAGAGAAGGTATATAAACTTCATAAAGCTTTATATGGGCTTAAACAAGTCCCTTAAGCATGAAATATTAATATAGACAAATATTTTCTTACTCAAGGATTCAGTTGATGCACCAGTGATCCCTTTTTATACTTAAAGAGGCAAGATGCAAAACAATTGATAGTAGGCCTTTATGTTGATGATATGCTTGTAACTAGGAATTGCTAATCAATGATCCTTAACTTTAAACAGCAAATGGAAGCTACATATGACATGACAGATCTTGGCACAATGAAATATTTCCTTGGTCTGCAACTTTAATATCTTCCCACGGCTCCACGGGTATATTCTTATCTCAGCAAAAATTTACAGCATATCTACTTCCCAGAGCTCATTTTGAGCACTATAATGCTACATTAACACCGATGCCTACAAAAGAATTACTCAAGAAAGCAACTACTGAAGACGAAACCGTCGAAGTTAAACATTATCAATCCTTAATTGGATCGTTAATGTATTTAACTAACGCACGCACTGACATTGCACATGTCATTCAGCAAGTGACAAGGTTTATGCAAGCTCCTTCCAAACAACATCATATCTTCTAGTTGTGCACCGTATCCTTCGATCCATAAAAGGAACACAAAATTATGGCTTATTGTATAAACAAGAATGTGATAAAGACCTCAAAGGATATGCAGATGCATATTGGGGCGCTATCCTAGATGACCAAAAGAGCACTACCAGCTATCTATTTCTTCGCGGTTCAAATCTCAGTGTGTGTAAACAATCAATGGTAGCCTTGTCAACCACCGAACCCGAATTTATGGCCTTTAGTACAGCAGGGTGTGAATGTCTATGGATCAGGCAAATGTTAAAAGAAATCAAAGGAGAAGATGAAGGTACCGCCACTATCCAGTGTGATAATACCTCTACCATTTTTTTGGCAACAAATCCAATTATGCAAAAACACAGTAAACACATTGACTTACGGTACCACTTCATCCACGATCAAGTTGAAAAGAGGGTAATTAAATTATATTTCTACCATATAACAGACCAATGCGCAGATATACTAACAAAACCCCTATATCGCACTCGATCTACAGAAATGCGGCAAAAGATCGGCGCCGTACCTTACTCGGCTTATGGGAGGAATGATGACCTAAGCCAAGACAAGAAGAAGAAGAAGGGGCCACTAAAGTTACACTTGATACTTGTATCCAGGTCTCTTTCGCAACACCTGTTAAAAACAAAACCAAGTTATCTTCAGGATAAGATATATCAAAAAACCTATGACAGTTAGCCAAAGTAAATCCATATGTATATTATTGTCTAAGTTCGGTCAATGAAAGGGGCTTTGTAACCCCCATTTGCTCATGTTGTGCAATTGACATCGGCCCGCGAGTACGGAACTCGTCGCGGACAATAACAACGAAAGCGAATTTTGAGCAAATAGTGGCGCGCACCAAACAATCAAAGAAACTAGTACGAGATTCCAAAACACAAAAAAAACACAAGAGATTTACGTGGTTCGAAGTTATGCTCATACGTCCACGGGGAGAGCGCGACGGATCCACTAATCAAAAATAAATTCGATTACAACACAAACACTCAACGATCCTCAACGGATCGACACTAACCTAAAATAGAAAATAAAGAACAACAAAAAAAGAGAGAGGGAAGAAAAAACTCCCATATGCACTGCTGCTGCCGGAGCTGTCGCCGAAGAAATCGCTCGGCGTTACCTGTGCAATACATCGTCGCAGCCGACGCCGTGATTTGATGCCGTCGCAAGAAAGGGGCCGATCGGTGCCGCCGCCCTCTCACTCGCCCCTGGACGCTGCTGGCGAGAGACCGCCGCAACCTTGATGTCGTCGGAGAAGAGAGACGCCTCTACCGATCTAAATCGCCGCAAGAACGCAAGCACGGTGCCGCAATCCCCCTTTTCTCCCCTAGACGCTGCTGGTGAGAGACCGTCGCAGCCTTGATATCGTCGGAGAAGAAGGACGCCTCTGCTGATCTTGCCGCCGCCGGATCTCTGAAGTCGCCGGAGAAGAAGTCCTAGATCGGGTATCCCGATCCCTTGTCGAAGACGCCGGAGAAGAACCGCTCGCCGCGCTCGATCGATGTTGTCGCCGGCGAACGCCACTGCCCAAGATCGGGCCTTATGTCGCCGCTCCTCTTTCTCTCGTATTCTGATTAGGTTAGATTTTTTCTTTTTTTCGGGATTCCTGTGCAAGAGAATTATAAATAGCATACAAGAGGATTGGTTCAGCCCAAGGCCAAACCATGAAATAACTGAACCGGTCCAGCTCCGGTTTGCAGCCATTAAAATAACAATCTTCATCTTGATGCTCCACGAACGCTAATACCGCCTATAACACACAGACCCCCACTGGCGACTACAAGCCCGCTCTCCTTGGGGCCGACACGATCAGCATGTGCCGATATGAGCCAAGTGCAAACAATGCTTGAACTTGATTTCGGTCAGAGGCTTGGTCAACATATCTGCTATGTTTTCCTCTGTCGGGGCTTTCAGCAACTGAATGTCCCCTCCTCCGACAAACTCCCTCAACTTGTGATAACGAACGTCAATGTGCTTGGTCCTTGCATGGTAGACCGGGTCTTTTGCAAGATAGATAGCACTCTGACTATCACAATGAAGCTTCACAGGCTCCTGAGAAACCTGCAGCTCTGCGGTGAGACCCTTGAGCAAAATGGCTTCCTTCGCAGCCTCCACCGCAGCGATATACTCTGCCTCTGTAGTGGACAGAGCGACTATATCCTGCAAAGTAGCCTTCCAACTTATGGGACCTCCACCTAGAAGGAAAATGTATCTTGTCGTGGACCTCCTTCTACCTAGGTCACCCGCGTAGTCGGAATCTACATAGCCCTCTAACACACCCACAACATTACTCTTCCTGAAGAGTAATCCGACATTGGGTGTCCCGTTCAGATATCGCAAAATCTATTTGACAGCTTCCCAATGTTGTCGCCCTGGATTTGTCATATATCTACTCACGACGCTCACTGCCTGAGCGATGTCTGGTCTAGCGCAGATCATCGCATACATCAGGCACCCCACCGCATTCGCATACAGTACACTCAACATCTCCTGTCGTCCCTTCTCAGTGGTAGGGCACTGAATGGACGATAACCGAAAATGTTGTCCCAAGGGAGTTGAGACAGCCTTGGAGTCATTCATACTGAAGTTCTCCAATACCTTCTTAATATACCCAGTTTGAGATATCCAGAGCATGTCGCGCTTTCTGTCTCGACGAATCTCCATCTCAAGGATCTTCTACGCATGTCTGAGATCTGTCATCTCGAACTCCGAGCGCAGCTTCTCCTTTAATAAGGAGATCTCCTGGGCTGATTTGCACGCGATTAACATGTCATCGACGTACAACATCAGAATTAAGATATCCTCATTCGTCAGGAATCTAAAATACACACAAGTGTCGTACTGACTCCTGGTGAACCCCAATGAAGCCATGAAGACATCGAACCTCCGGTTCCACATCCTCGGTGATTTCTTCAAGCCGTAGAGAGATGCTTTAAGCTTGCACACCTTCTTTTCATTGTCGGGTTTCATAAACCCCTCAGGCTACAATATATAGATCACCTCATCTAGAATCTCGTGAAGAAATGCAGTCTTCACGTCTAATTGCTCCAACTCCATATCGTGGAGTACCACTAAGGCGAGCAACAACCTAATGAAGCAATGTTTTACGACAGACAAAAAAATTTCATCGAAATCTATGCCTTTTTTTTGCGCAAAGCCTTTCGCGATAAACCTGGCCTTGTATCTCCAGGGGTCCTTCCCGGAAGTAGACTCCTTCTTCCTGAATACCCATTTGGAGCTAATCGTCTTAGCTCCTTTCGGGAGATACACCAGCTCCCAAGTTTTATTCTTGTGGAGAGACTCGATCTCTTCCTCCATGGTCGCCATCCACTGAGAGCTTTCCTTGCTCTCGATGGCTTCCTTGTAGGATCTGGGGTCGGAGGAGATCATCTGGAAAGCGTATGCTACAGAATCCTGTAGCCTGAGAGGCACTCTGACCTCTCGCCTAGCCCTTCCCCTAGCAATCACATACGACTCCTCCTGAGTGGGCTGTATAGTGTCTAATACATCAGATTCAGATGGTTCATCCTGATGATCGGTCCTGCTAGTACCCTCATGCTCCACTCCCGATCTGCAGCTCTGATACTACTCTCGAGCTCCACCTCCACTGGTGGACTCAGAGTCTTCTCCACCTCCTTCACTTGGGGCTGAGACTTCTTCAACATAGAAGCCTCATCAAACACCACATTGCGCCTCACCTCAGTCTTTTTGGTCTTGGGATTCCCACAACTTGAATCCTTTAGTATCGGTCTTTCGACCCAAGTAAATGCACTTCCTGGACTTAGCATCAAGCTGCGTCCGCTCTATGTCCGGCATTAGGGTATAACCTGGACATCCGAAGATATAGATGTCAGAATACATGACTGGCGTACCTGACCATACTTCCTGTGGACACTTTAAATCTAGTGATATCGATGGGGATAGATTCACTAGATACCGTGCAGTGCTCACCGTCACAACCCAAAAGGGCTTGGGAAGGTCTGCATATAGATGCATGCGCCTGGCCCTCTCTAGAAGCGTTCTATTCATCCTTTCGGCAATGCCGTTCTGCTGCGGTGTGTCAGGGATGGTGAAGTGCCTAGTGATACCCTCTTGATCGTAATACCCCTGAAAATCCGACGATGTATATTCGCCACCGTTGTCGGATCTCAGATACTTCACCCTCTTCCCCGTCTGGTTCTCCACCTGGGTCTTACAGATCTTGAACTTTTCAAACACTTCGGATTTTTGTTTGAGGAAGTAGATCCAAATCTTCCTGGAGTAATCGTCGATGAATGTCACAAAATAACTCGTGCCCCAAGTGATGGCACGGGGCTGGCCCCCATACATCCGAGTGTATATAATCCAGGACGTCCTTACTTCGCCGACTCGATGTCATAAACTTGATCTTGTGCGGCTTTCCTAGAACGCAGGTCTCACAAAAGTCAAGTCTGCATGTTTTGACTCCCTTCAGGAGTCCTCTCCTATGAAGCTCTACGAGACCTCTTTCACTCATATGGCCAAGCTAGCATGCGCACACAGCGCCGAGATATCCTCATCAGACATTGTGGCAAAACTGCCGCATCACCAGCTATCGTGGTGTCTATCAACCTATAAAGCGTATTAGTACGCTCCCCCTTCTGACGACTAGTGCGCCTCTCTTCACCCAGATAAATCCTCCCCTCGCGTATAGGAATACC